>JACEEZ010016898.1:0-144306 GCA_016584305.1 Chionoecetes opilio
AGTACCTTTGCATGAGTTCTTCCACGAAAAAGACATATTTATAGCATTGAAATTTTTAAAATTTTTAACTTATATATATGAAACCTATACAGCTTCTAGACAGTAGTATAGTGCGATAGAGGACGGAATTTCATTGCCGTATCTTAATTAGTCTTTGAGTGTTATAAACTTAAATATGGATAAAAATTGCAGTGGTAGCTGCAAAATATTTTAAGTTTTTGCAAGAAATAGAGATTTTTTTTTTGCACTCAAATAGCAAGCAGCATTAGATTCTACACAATATAGAGTGAATTGCATGCCTCAATGAACCTACCTTTATGAAACGGAAAAGACTGAAAATCTTCAAATAAGTGATTTTAAGCTCATTTTGAACAATTATAGAGAGCATATTTTTCATTGCATTCTTCAAATGGTTAATATTTGAGGTAGATATCATACTTTCTAAAGTATAGCGTAATTCAAGTCTCTATCATTTTTGGGTGCGTGAATGGGTAGACCATGGGAATGCGAAAATAAAAATAAATTTTTTTTCATTTTTAAAACCCAAGGCCCACTCAGAGCTCGTTCTGTGCACATATTAGTGGATAACGTCAATGATATCACCAGTAAAAATGAACACTCTCCGTCCATAATTAACTGAGATAGAGGGTAACAAAGTGTAAAATAGATACAAATTGTAAGAGTTACCGCTCTCCTACTTTTTGACATACCCATACCGGGCACTAATTGAATAAAGTCCACACTAATGCCGTCTAAATGCAGCCATTTGCAATCCCAATGAAGCTTAGTTTTGAATAATAGTCATTCAAAATTTTATTAAACCGATTTTTTCAATTTTCAGCAGTCTCCCCTCAAACCCCCAATTAACATATGGACAAGCTTATTCTATCATATACAAGTTTTGAAAAAATTAACGGAAAAAAAATAATAAATATTTCATCCCCAAAAAAAGTATATATTGGACGTTATTTTGAGACAAATTTTTCCCGGGGGTATGAATTAGCATGATATGAATTGTCGGTATGAACTGTCCGCGGTATGAGTTGTCCTGTCACCCATATGAACTACTGTGTATCATCTTCAGTGGCACATACACATCAGTAGTGATGCTATAATTCGTAATATTTGGCGCCTGGGGGACATTATTACAGCTGGCGACTATAAATGTTATCTACGGTAGGGTTATTACTGCCAAGGTAAAGAAAAAATTTTCCTGTGGAAACACTGAGGGGAAAGTGTCCGTTGGCAAAGTGTCCGTAGGCAAGTGTCCGTAGGCAAAGTGTCCGTACTAGGCAAGTGTCCGTAGGCAAATTGTCCGGTAGGCAAATTGTCCGGTAGGCAAAAAGTCCGGTAGGCAAACTGTCCGTAGGGATACTGTCCGGGAGGCAAATTGTCCGTAGGCAAACTGTCCGTAGGCAAACTGTCCGGTAGGCAAATTGTCCGTAGGCAAACTGTCCGGTAGGCAAATTGTCCGTAGGCAAATTGTCCGTAGGCAAACTGTCCGTAGGCAAACCGTCCGGGTACCAGGCCGCCTTGGACGTAGAGAGTGTCTAAGGTGTTTTTGTTGTATTAGTTCGTTATTGGGCAGCACCAATTTTTTAGACCATTAGCGGAGTCCTGAGCGGAATTGTTGTGGAACGAGGCGAGGTTGGCATCCCACGACTAGATTAATGTTGTTTCACTATCGTAATTTGGCCGTTTTTGAGAATGAAACTTTTGTTCTGATGCCTGCCCCTCAGTGACCTTGCACTATGGTTAGGTCACTCAGGACGTTTGACCCTCATTGCCCCTGAATGGTAGTTAGGTCACGTTTGCCAGCCTTTAATGGTACCTGGAATTGTCCCCGAACAGAATGCTCGCCACCGTCGGAGAATGTTCCATTTTTTTACGTCGGCGAGAGTTCCTATTAAGCGACAGTTCCAGAGCATTTTTTTAAGCAAATCTTACTGGACGACATTCTTTGGATATCCAGAATGGTGGTATTTATACCTGTTAAAATACAGCCTTTTGGTAATATCATCTTCCCCATTTTGTATGTTGTCACCCCTCCCCTCCCTTTCCATTCTGTGTTTATGAATCTTCCAGTGGCACCAACAAAATTTCACTACGCAAACAATTGACGGGTTATAGATGGTTCCACAAGATGATATATGTAATAATAGAAGAAATTTATATAAATAAAGATCATAAATTTTTGTATGCAGTAATAAGAATGTACTTCCGGATCTTGCACACACAGACATGATGAGCCATTGCATCCCAGAAGGATTTTATGAATAAATATCTTGTCGCCCAGTAGCTTAAAACTGTCCTTACTGGGCGACAGTTTTCCATCACTGGGAGACCTTTTGGTCGCCCAGTTATAATATAAAAAATGCACTGGACAGTTCCAAGTCTATATATTAATATAACAGTACCCAATCTATATATTTAAACAGCTTTAACCCGTGTTTCTGAATTCAGGGATCGAATATCGGGAGTTAGTTTAGTCGAGGTTAGTTTAGTGATGGGGGGGGTCTGGGGATTTAGCATGTTATGTAACCAATGTCCATGTATTGTATTAAAGTGTAATTTTAAATTGTTTTGGGACAAGCGAAAACTTGTCCAATAACGAAATACCTTTTATTCTTCCATTTGCATCTAGTACAAGTGGAACTCGCCGAAAACTTTCATGTCGGCAAGACTTCTCGGTTGGTGTTTCAGTTATAATGGACGAAAACTGCGCTGTCGCTACCGCCGTTACCACATACGTTTTCAATATTACTTTTTGTTTAGTATACTGTACAGTACAGGGAGGTCCCGAAGATACGAGCAGTTAGGTTCCACCTGGCATACTCGTAAAGCGAAATCTCGTATAACGAAACACATAACTAATGGTAAAATATAGGTTTGGTTCCAGGACCCCATCAATTAAAAGAAAAAAAGACAAGAAAAAAAAAAAGGACATGTTTTTCAAGCTTAAATAAACTATAGCAAACACAACAAACTCTCAAACTCTCAAATATAGGGCTCTATATACCACACCACCACACAAAACACAGTGAATTACACTGTGTGTGACAGCACAGTAGGACAGAGCACAAATAAGTCACAATAAGCGCATTAAGTAAACCAGCAAATCACTAAAATCAACTCACAAGGCACAATACATACAAGCAACAAAGACGTATGTACTCACGGGGACGCCGCGTGATACACTATAGACTCCAGAGGGTACGGTAGGTAAGGGACAAGGGAGGGGTGCGCAGACCTCTTCCACTGCCACAAACTCGTCTCTGTGCATCTGAATCATCATGTGTTGATTCAGTCATGAATCAACATCATGTGTTGATGTACTGTCAACGATGTTGACAGTACATCGTTCACTTTTCCTCACGTTTTCCCCAACTGAGACACACGAGCTGGCTATTTCCACCGCTCACACCCTCCCCACACATCCACACACACGCGGCACATCTTCCCGCACCTCGTCTATGACTTTGTCGTACATTTTGACGTATTTTCACGCTAAAACAAGGCTCGAGATAGGTTGGCAAGCGCGTGTTGTTGTTGTCCGCCTGCAGTGATGCCAACAGGGATGTGAATTTTTGTAGGCCACATTGTTGTACCGAGCCACCAGAAATTATCATATTTTCTGATTGATTACACTGGTCGACAAAAAAAAATCGAAGATATGGTTCTGGACTAAATGAAGCTGATTATAGGTAAATCGACCCTGCTGAACTCGAATTTGATGTTCAATTAACTCTATCACGTCCAGTTTTTGAGAACCAGACGCAATTCATGAAAAAATATGGGTAAAATCAGCAGAAATAGGTTTCACCAATGTTTTCATTTTAAACTCTTAATCTTTTCTTTTCTCAAGCCTATTTAGGGCAGTGCAGTGTTTTTGAGTCAGTGTGGTTTGTGCAGTGAGCAGGGGAGGGTGTGCGCGCTGCGTATTGGCGAGGGGTTAGCAGGCTGTGTAGTACATCTTTACCTACTGATCGTACAGCTATTGACATATGTTTAAACATTTTATTTTTCTTTGCAGATATGATGTGTTTGATTTAGTGGAGTCCTAATTTTAGTTGGTTTACCGTATATAGTACCTTGTACCGGGCTGTGATGGAGCGCCGTAACTGTGCGAATGCATCGGACAGTTTGTTACATATGTGGAATTTTTACCCCTGACAGTCTGAAGCAACCTCTTACAAAGAATGTTAAACAGCTTATCTGCATTACTTCAAGTGCCGTATAGGTGATCAAGATAAGAAGTGGGCCCCTCACGTAGCATGCAACCCCTGTGTGAACCACTTGAATGAATGGATGCGTGGCAAACGGCCATCAGGCATGGCATTCGGCATCCCAATGGTTTGGCGTGAACAAAAGGATCACCCCAGCTAACCACCACCGGCGGGCCTACGTGGGCATTAGAGCGGCGAACGGCGGCCACCAGCGGCAAACTTGCCCCCGAATGCCCGCCGTAGTGCCGCTGGTGTATTTTCAGAGAGGAAAATTTATTATCTGTAAATCAATGTACAGAATTTGAAAAATGTATTGCTTTTATGTGTAAACATTCTAAAACAACAGTTATGTGATGATATTGATGTAGTAATACATCAGTGGTGATAACCAGCGGCTACTTGACTAGAGATCTCCGTCCGCCCGCTGGTGTATATTTGAAGTGCACAAGAAAATATTAATGCGGCTACTCTCGGGGCAAAATGTTTGGTCCATTTAGATAGTGATCTGTCCTCGTGCATGCCTTGGTGCATGTTTTCTGTGTTGCTGTGGTACAGATTAAAACTTGCTCCAGAGGTCAGCTAATCTTGAAAAAAATACAAATTTGAAAATCCAAAATGGCTTCCTTCGCTTCGTACACAGCTCTCTGCCTCCGACATTACATCCATCGAAATGTAAGTACCGTGTAAGATTAGGACATGAAACATATAGAAGGGAGTGTGTTAGGTGTTAGAGCAGCAGCACATCATGTTTTACGGGTATTTACCCGGGTGAACATATATAGGAATCAGATATACGAGTTCGTTATTTATCGGGGTTGGGAAACCCCTCTCTTTTTTTTTTTTTTTTCCATTATGTGACTTTTTTACGGAAAAATGAGGGGGGCTTAAATAATTTTGGAAATGAAGTAAATTTAGGGGGTCATAGATGATGTAAACTTTTGAAAATACTTGGGGGTGAACAAAAAAAAAGTGTCATTTCGTGACATGAAAAAAGACCCTTTTTTCCCGTTTTTTGGGAGAGTCCATTCGACAAAAAATATTTTTAAAAGGTTATTTTTTTTTTGGGCTAAATTTGGGGCTTTAGTTAATGAGTGACTAGGTTGGGTAAGGAAAAAGTAGAATTGTTAACATGGTACCTAGAACAGCCCGCTCCCCGTGGGCAAACAGGTAGGCTATTAAAAGGAACTGTTTTTCAAAACCTTTACCCGTGGGCCGAGTTTTCCCCCTACCGGCGAGATTTTCTGGTTTTGGTGTTTCGGCGAGAATTCCAAAAACCCTTAAACCCTTTTTTTAAACGATAAAAACCCCGGGAAAAATTTAAAGTTGGGCTCTTTTAATTTTTTTTCCGTGTTACTGCCCGATCTATAGCCCTGCCTCTCTACCAAATGCCGTATTTTAGCTGTTCGTCGTCACTGGCCCCTATCTATAGCCTTGCTATTTCGGTAAATTCTAGTGTTTCCCCAAATACCCCCCCTTTGACCCCAAACTTGCTTGGGGGACCTGGGAGAAGGGCCGATATTTTTGGCTGGGGTACAAAATTTTCGTCGCAACCATTTTTTTTTCTTTTTTTTAGGAATTTTAAAAAAATTTCCCTAATCGGGGAAAATTTAATTTTGGATTTCTTCTGAGTCCAGAGACGGGGATGAAATCCCCAATGCGGCCGCCTAGGGAATAAAAAGGTAATTTTTAGGGGGCTATAGTTTGGTTAGAAAAGAAACCTTTTGGGGGGGTTTTTATGTTAGGGTTAGGTTGAAAACTTTTAGGGTTATAGTGAAGTTGGTTAGAAACTTTTAGGGGTTAAGGGGGGGTTATTTTTTGGGTAATTTTTTAGGGGTTTATAGTGGGGTTTAGGTTAGAAAACTTATAGTGGGTTTTGGGTTAGTAAACTTTTAGGGGTTTTTAGTGAGGTTGGGTTAGAAATTTTTTTGGTTTTTTATTGTGGGGTTTTATTTTTAATTTTTTATGACATTCTTTGTTTAAATATATTATTTTTAGTTTTTGGAATCAAAAAATGACGCGCGACTGCCCTCTATATTTGTGGTCATACGGGGGGCCCCGGCTTTGGGGTTGGTGCCCGGGAGGGTGTGAACCTGACTTTTCCTCCCCAGAAAGATGACCGAAGTGCCCGAGAACACCCCCCAACACCCCCGCTAGGGGGGTTTTTAAGGTAGGTTAGGTTAAATTTGGTTAGGCTAGGTTAGTTTTTGGTTTAGGTTGGGTTTTAGTTAGTTTTTGGTTTTGGGTTTAGGTTAGGTTGGTTTCCCGGTGGTAAAGCCCCCGCTAGGTTTGGGGAAAATTTTTTGGTTTAGTAAATTTCTCAAAATTTAAAAGGGAAAATTTCCCTTTAAATTTTTAAAGGGAAAATTTTAAAACCCCCCCCTAAACAAAAAACTTTTTAAAATTTTACGTTTTTCCACGCAAAATTTGTTTTCCCCCCCAAAAACCCCGATTCCACAGGTCCCCAAACTTTTTTTTGGGGGAAGTGGGAAAAGTAGGGGCAAACATTTAGAATTTTACCTTAAAATTTTTTAAGCACTCATTTTTTCCCCCTTTAAAACCCTATTTATTTTCCCAAAAAACCCAAATAAAAAAGTGTATTCGAAACACTTTTATTTCGGTATTACTTTTCTTTGGGGGTTTTAAAGTACTGTCAAGTTTCGTTCACCAAAAGGGCGGGCCCCGCTCGGGGATCCCCCCGAGACCTTCCTTTTTGCCGGGCGGACGGCAAACCTTTACCCCTACGGTCGCCTCTGGGTTGAAAACCCACCATCCCCCCCCTAAGGCCTCCCCAGAGCCAACCCGGGGGAAGTGTATCGTTTAACCTTTCTTCCACTCACTGCCCAAATTTTTAGAGGTACGGGGTTTACCGAAAAGGCAGGCCACACAGTTACTAAAAATTTAAAATGTTGTATTCCCCCGCCATTCACACCCACATATAAAATTCCCTTAAAGTCGGGGAAAAACCTTAATTATTTAGCCCAAAAGGTCCCGGGAAATTTCAATTTACCGTAAATTTTGTAACATTGAAAATTACCGAAATAAAAAAACAACTTTTTTTTTGAAATTCGGGGAAATTTTTCTTTGGAAATTTGTCGCTGAAAAATTTCAGGGCAAACCCCAAACTTAGAACTCGACGACGCAAAAATTTTTCTTTCCCTTTAAATTTTGTTAAATTCTTTTTTTTTAAAAACCCCTCTCCCCATTGCCGCAGACCAGGATCAGCTTTGGGGGCTTGATCCACTGCAGAGTGCTAAAGGGTTGTTGCATGGACATTTTTTCAAGGTACTTTAAAATTAAAGTTTACGGGAATTATTTTTTGAAAACAAGGGGTTTGTTGCTTTTCAAAAATAAATTAGGGTAAAGTTGGTTTTTTGGGGAAACCCCCCTTTTATTGCGGAAATTCACCCTTATGTGATGTTTTTTATTTTTTTTTATCACAAAGATTTTTTTTAAAACCCTTCAATCAGTCAGCACGTTTTTTTCCCTAAAAGAGCAGTAACAAACCAACCTGAGTAACCCCGTGAGAAAATTTTTTTTTTTCTTTAAAGTGGATGTTTTACTTTTTATTTTTTGCTGGGGCCAGGGAATTATGTTTCCCTTTAAAAAAAAAAAAATACTGATCATTTCTATGAGCCCAAAACATTTTATAATGCTTCTCTCAGATCCATCACATCAGGGGGGAGTCGTGACTTGGGTATGGGGAAAACTCCCCAGAACTGAGGGCTGGTGGCACTGGTTGCCCAAAATTCCCAACGCTTGCCCAGTAGGGATAAAAGGGACCAAGGGGGTGTGGGCGAACATCGCCTTCAAATGCAAAAATGGTATGTTTTTGTGGATTAAGATAATTTTGGGGTGGATATAGGTTTTTCCTTTTTGATGTTGTTTTATAATTTTTTTATTTTACAATGGGGTTTAAATGTGTCGGCTCTTAAAAGTTTAAATAAAAAATGTAATGGCAATATTTTTTTGCCTCATTTTTTTTCCCTTTTTTTTAAAATTTTTCTCTCTCTCTCGCTTTTCCTCTCTCTCTCCTGAACTCAGGGGTGGTGTTCTAAATCCCTTTTAAGGCAGAAAACAGTTTATTGGTTTTTAAGAAAAAATTTGGGTTGGGCCCCCCGATTTTTTTCGGGGAAACCTCATAGTTCATGTATATCCCAAAAATTGCGGGGATCCCTTTTGGGCTTGCACAACTATGCTTTTTATCGTTATGGTAGGTAGGATTTGGGGTTTTGTCGAATTAATATAGAGCTTCATACCCATGTATTTATCTATCATGTGAAACTTCGTTACCAGGGTTTGCAAGGGCAATTTAGGTATCTTTTTCAACAGACACATCCTAACTACCATAACGCCAAAAATTTCCTCTACATTTTTTAATGTCATTTTCTTTTTAAAATTTTTCCCTTCCGGGAAAACCCCTTCGGGTTTTGTTTCTGTCATTGCTGGGTCATTGCAAAGCATGCCCTTTCCTTTTTTCCCCCCCTTTACCCACTGCAGCAAAACCTGTCTAAAATTGTGGACTTCCCTTCACCATGTCCCAACTCATTTTCTAAGTATTTTTTTTTTTGGGAATGCTTCTTTTTAAATGTGGAGTGTTTTAAAGGGTAAACAATGCCCTAAAGGAAATTACACATCATGATGCACTTGTAAACCTTTCTCCCCCCCCCCATGGCCTTCACCTTTTTAGAAACTGGGAAAAACCCGGGGTTGTTTTCCTTTTTTTTTTTCAGGTTTGGGAAAATGTGTAAAAGATGGAAAATTTAGAGAGAAAGAGAATAAAGTTTTTAGAAGGTTAAAATTGAAGAGTTTTTTCACTAATGCTAACCCAAACCCTTTTCCCCCAAGGGGGATTTAATATTGCTTCTATGAAAGTTGGGGGTAAGCCCTAATGCTTGCCCAATCCCCCTTTCCTTTTTTGTGCCTATAGTGGGTGGTGCCAACTCCATTTTGGGAACCCCGTGTTACTAAAACCCCTGCCCAAAATTTCCCCCTTTGTTTACTTTTAAACCCTTTTAAGGAAATGCCACCCATTCCCCTGACGAGATGGTTCTACAAACTTCTCAGTTAAAGAAGGGAAACCTATACTAAAACCCCTTGGTTAAAAAGATAAACGGAAAGCTTTTTGGGGGATTTTTGTTACATCCATATAACCAAGAAAAAAATTTTCAAGGGAGTATTTTCGCCTTTTCCTTTATTATTAAATTTTTGACTGGGATTTCATTTTTTACTGACCAAAATGAGGGGTTTCCCTTTATTAACCCATTACCATGCCAAATTAAATTTGGGTTTCCCGACCCTTTGGCGAATAAATTTTTCTGGGGTTTAAAAAAAATTTGCCCCCAAAATATGTACTACAGTCCCTACTCCCTTATCTGTCCCCCATTTACAGACATGTGGCTTTTTTGCCATTCAGTTTCCTTTTGTCAATTACAAAGTACTTAAAAAAATTTTTTTTGTTTCGTCTGCTTTTCAATATGGAAACATGTAGAATCATTTCTATATATTGTAGGGTTTTTTTTCTGACCCTTTTTCAGGGAGGGGGGCGGCTTCAGTGTATGCCCCCCGACTTCACTTTCAAAACCCTGACAGGTGAAAGGAGAATGCGGGAAGGGAGCAAAACCCAAAAGCAGAAAGGGACAACAGTGCCGTGGAGCAGCTACTCCTCAGGCTGGTGTTGGGGTCAGGAAAAAACCTTAAACCCGTCGCATCAACATTGGGGGGGCATACCCCCAGGGGAAGTCGCCAAAAGACGCTCCCAAAAATAAACCTCGCTCAAGGGGGGCCTTGGTGCGCGTGCGTCGACGGGCCGCCGTGCGGCAGGAGTTTAAAACCCGTCTGCCCGGGCCCCCCCCCTTTATGCCTAACTGACCTGAATTAAAGTGTCCCACCTGTTTTTATTGAGCCAGACATTAAACCAAAAAATTAAGAATGAAATAATACAAGAACACCCTTTTATAAATACCATCCAAATTTACAGAAATGGGTTTTTAAAAACATAAAAAAATAAAAAGGGTGTCACAAAATAGTCATTTTCAAAGGATTTTCAGGCAGACCCCCGATAGGAAAAAAAAGAGGCAGGCCCGACAAAAAAAAATTGTTCACCTCAGGAACTGGGTGTTTTGTATAAATTTTTCGCTTCATTCCCATGCAAGGAAGCTAAAGACACGTTTTTCCTTTTTTAAAGGGGGGACTTCCCCCTTTTTCCCCCTTTTTTTGTTAGTGTAGGGGGATTTTGGGCTTGTGGATGCCGTGGGAGGGAGGGGGGGTTTTTGGTGGGGGGAAAAGGAAGAGGGTGTTTTTTATTTACAGCTTTTTGGTGGTGAGATGGTGTGAGACATGAAGGGGGAAAAAAGGGGGAGGGGTAAACCTGCGAAAGGAAATTTTTTTTTTTTCTCTTTTTTTTTTTTTTCCCCTTTTCTTAAATTTTGTTCACACCTCTCATCTCCCCACTTTGTTTTTGGGGAAAAAGAGTTAGAAAACGACCTCGGGAAAAAATCAAAGAAGACCCCAAACAACATGGAACCAAAGAAGACCAAGCAAGCAAGTCTTTTTACATTTTTCCCAGGTTTGTTCAACTCTTTTTCCACCAACCCGTTCCCCTCAACAAATTTAGAGCCCCGCATGCACCCCGAAATTTGGGCAAAACATTTTTGGGGGGTTCCCCTCTCCCCTTTCTTCTGGGGTCCTGGCTTGCCAAACCCCTGTACAAAGTGACTATATGTGTTCCCTTTTTAAAAATGGGTTTTTTTTTTTTTCAGGGAAAATGATCTGAGACCTGGGGGAGGGGGTAGAGGAAAGGGGGGGTGATGGGGAAAATTTTGGCGCAAAGGGGCAAAGATGGCAACCCCTCCCCCCCTTCATACTATCTTAGTGCAGCCCGAAACGATTTTGGGGCACTGTGAGGGCTAACCTCCACCCAGTGGGGGTTTCCATTTTACGACAAACCCAAAAAATTTTTAACCCCTCACCCGAGAAAAGGGGAAAAAAAACTAAAACCCTTCTTGTCCCCAATTTTTTTTTGGGGGGGAAATGACTATATAAAACATATATATATATATAATTTTAATATTAAAATATATATTTTATAATATTTATAAAATATTTATATATATTTATATATATTTTCATATATTTTTTTATTTAATTTTTTTTATTTATTTTTTTATTTATTTTTTTTTTACAGTGGACAGTATTAAAAAGTATTACATTTTTCCCCCAGCGCATCTGCCCTTAAAGTTAAAAGGAAAGGCGGGATAATTATAGGGGACAGGATTTGACAGCAGAGTGGGATTGAAGGGGGAAAGGATAGGTTTCAGGGGTAAAAATAGGAAGGAAAACCGGGTAAAATTTGGTGTTTTTCAAAATTTACCAAAAATATCTGGTTTTTTTTTATAGTTCATAAATTTTTTAAAGTTTTGGGATGGCCTGCAAATTATTTCAAAAGTTTTAAATGGGGTCTCGATTTCAATCTTCAAACCCTTCCTTCATCTCGTTCTTCTTGGGTGTTCCACCATGTAAATCCAATGCCGGGAAATTTTTTTGTGTTTAAATTAAAAAATAAAAAGTCCAAAGTGATTTGTGGTTCTCTTCATCTATTAAATGGGGTAACGGGCCCAAATTTTTGGCTTGGTAAATTAGAGCATATTTTCATAATTAGTAAAGTTTTTTTGGGTGTTTTTAACTCCCAGGCCCGTACCGAGGTCTGATGAAGGTTTGAGCGACCCACCTTCTTTGACAGGAAGGGTACCAAAAAAAAGGGGAAATTTTTTTTTTCCCGGGAAATTTAAAAGCAGCGCGTAGGGCGGCAAAAAAAACAAAGGGGCACCTTGTCTTTTGACGACCCCTGGCCCCTGCTCTTCATAAGAAAAATTCCCCTTTTTTGGGACCCTTCCTGTCCCAAAGAAAGGGTTTTTCGCTCCCCCCTTCCGCTGGGCCTGGTCGGGCCCATCCCTTTTTAGCGGGTAAAGGTCTTGGGGCAAAAACCTCTAAAAAAATTACTATATCTGCAAAATGCTTAGAAAGTGGGAACCGTAAAAAATTCCCCAAACATTAATAAAAAAGCGGCAAAAGGTCCCTATGCCCACGGCGGGCCGCTTTGGGGCGGCCCCCCGGGGAGGGCCCCTGAGCAAATCCCCACGGCCCTACGGCCCTAAACCCTTTCCCCGGGCCGCCGGGAAAAACTCGGAGGGCCTCCGGGCCCTCCCTCTTTGTGTTTGCTGGGGCAGTAACTGACTGGCCTTCTGCCTCACTAACTCAAGGGTATTCAGTAAAAACCCCGGCTTAAAAACGGGATCCCTGACGTACCTTCTGCCATCAGGCCTGTGGGCCCCATGGTCCTGATCTCCCAGTTCCAAATTTCCAATTGCAAGTGGCTATAAGTGAATCAGATTCGAACGAGGAGGAAAATCCCATGGATACAGACTTTCAAGAAATGCAAAACAACAGAGAGCCAAATTCATCAGTCAAAAATGCTACATGACCTTGCTAGGGACCTAGATCTACCCAAGGAGAAAGTTAAGTCCTTGGATCTCGTCTCAAGGAATGAATTTGCTACAAGAAGGAGTTCTCATCACCACGTTTTCGTCGTAGACAAAAAGAACTTTCAAGCTTCTTAAAGATGGAACACAAGCTCTGTTACTGCTTTGATGTTGACCCACTCATGGAACAACTTTGTGAGTCTCACATTTTATGATAAGAGTGAGTGGCGGCTTTTCAAAATTCAGGAAAAAACACGCTAAAGGCCGTTCTTCTGCAAAAAGGGAAAATAACTTCCGAGGTTCCAATTGCGCAGGGCCATGAAATGAGTGAAACTTATGAACCTTTAAGACTTTGTTATCTGCTGTTAAATATAAAGAACATCAGTGAATCTGTCTGGGGACCTGAAGGTAATCCCCTTGTTTCTAGGACCCCAGTTAGGTTACACAAAGCACATTGTTTTCTTGTTTGTGGGACTCTAGAGCGGACAGAAAACATTACAAAAAAAAGGAATGGCCAGCACGCCCGAAAGACTCACCTGCAGGTTCAACTGTATGTACAAACCTCTTGTTGACAGTGAAAAGGTGTACTTACCTCCACTGCATCTGAAACTTGGGTTAATGAAAAATTTTGTGAAGGCCTGGATCAAAATGGTGCTGGCTTTCAGTATTTGTTAGCAAAGTTTGAACGCACTTATCTGAAGCCAAAGTAAAGGCAGGTGTTTTCAATGGCCCTCAAATTTGTCAACTACTCAATGATGATGACTTTGTAAAGAGCCTAACTGCCCTGGAAAAGCTGCTTGGAAGAGCTTTTTGGCCGTTATAAAGAACTACCTAGGTAATGTTCGAGCATCGAATTATGAGGAACTTGTAAATGACATGTTGAAGAGTTACCATGCGCTTGGGGCTCGGATGTCACTCAAAATCCACTTTTTCCATTCCAATCTTGATTTCTTCCCCCCGAATCTTGGCGCGGGCATTGATGACAGGGGCAACGTTTTCCACCAGGGCATTGCCACCATGGAAACCCGATACCCAAAGGGCGATCAGTCCCAACATGATAGGGGGCTATTGCTGGACGCTACAACGTGAAAGTAGTGCTCCTACAAACGAAAAGCAAACTACAGAAACACTTCTGATGTACTATGGAGCAGGGTGAGTACTTTTGTGTTAGGTATAGTTTTGATCAATGTATATTTAATACCAATTTGAGATCTTGACTGTTCTTCTGAAGAACAGTCTAGATTTGACTGTTCTTCGAACTAGCGCATCTTTCTCTCAAAAAAATCTCGAAGTTGTGTTTTCCCAAAAAACAGAAAAAAATTTAAATTATATATAATATATATATATTTTATATATATTTATATATATATATATATATATATATATATTTTATATATATATATAAGTCAAAATTTACTGTGATTTGGCATATTTCGGATATTTCCAAGATGTGGCACATTTTCGGATATATTTGGAACATAATTTATGTATATTTTTTGCCAGATATGTACATTAGGTCCTAATAAAGCCGCAGGCACCACCAGAATTTAATTACGAGTAATATATATTAGCGTAGGGGGATTGTTTCGATTAATTACATAATTATATATACGTATATAATTATAATAGCTATTAAAATTTTAAATGCCGATATTTCAAAAACTATACGTACTAGAGAAAAAGCAATGCCATTTTTTAAATCAGCAGCAAAAATGCTTTCCAACCCACACACGATGAACTCAGAACCATTTTTGGTGTCGGCCAGTGTTATCGTACAACCTTAGGTAAAATCATATAGTCAGTAAATGACTTTATAATTTTAGTAAATAACTTGGTAATTTTACTCACCCCAGTTTGAATGTCGTAGCATTGGATTTTCGATCTCGTATATTGAAAATAGACCCTAATTTACACATCTCGCATCATCGGATTCTCGTATATCGACTGCTCGTATAACGGGACCTCCCTTATTAATGCACTTCCGCGTAACCTTTAAAACTTATATACATATTGTAGAAATGATATAGTTGTCTAAGACATATACTCATACAGAAACGACCTCCCCTTCCAGAGGCCCCCCAACCATATAGGAGGTTAGGTTAGGTTCATAATCTCGCCGGGGAGTCGAGGGGAGCGGAGCCCTCACGTTAGGAGGTTAGATTTGGTTCTATCCATCTGAAAAAACACTAATTTTAGGCAAAGCAAAAAAAGTCAGTGTCTCAGAAAATGACCACGCAGTCCACGTCCATTTTTATATAAAGCACTAATTTTACCCAAGGAAAAATTAGTCGGTGTCTCAGAAAATGACTGCACAGTCCTCGTCCATTTTTACCGGTATCTTTCCCTTACTATCCTACTAACCTAACCATTACCATCGGCGAGAGTTCCCGGTTTGTGTCGGGACGAGAATTTCGGTAGACGAGAGTACCAGGTACCGATCTCATTATCCCTGAATGATACGATTAGGTCACTCAGAATGTCTGCCTCTTAACGCCCTTGAATTATATGATTATATGGTCAACCAGGATGTCTGCCCATTATTGTCCCTGAATTGTTAGGTTAATCAGGATGGTTGGCCCATTATTGCACCTGAATGATTTATTAAAGGTCAATCAGGATGTCTGCGCCTTATTGCCTCCAAATTGTTTATTTCTGGTCAATCTGTACTGTCAATGGTACTCCTTAGTGTAGGGGAAGCACGCTCGGTTCACAACCGAGAAGTCCCGGGCCCGGACAAGGGTCCGGGACCCTTGTCTTATGGCGGATTGGCATAGCCCATGGTGTTATGGACTCGCTCAGCGGGAGTATTTGGCGTTGTCGGTACCTGTGCAGGAGGACAAAGATCCGGATCTTCAAGTCGCTTGTGATCCCTGTCTTACTCTATGGTTGTGAGACATGGACACTAAATAGTGACTTGAAGAGACGAATCTGGTGTTCGTGGTTTGCAGTGATAAACCGGAGTGGTTGAGGGGAGGTTATCCAAAGGAGAAGCGAGCAATCTTCCGTAGGTGGTTTATTCTAAGAACAGAGATAGGCCGGATCACACCAGCGTGAGGGGCTGATGTTAGCGATCAGGCCGCAGGGCAGCGACTGACCAGCGGCGACGCAGCGCCCGCTGTTGTCATGTCTCATATACAGTGTTGCAACAGCATGTATGTGTAGGAATTATTAAGGCATGAATATCACATATCACATATCCACACCTCCCTCCCCCTTCACGCTCGTAGCGCTAGTCTCGAGCGGACTCCTTTTCTTTGAGCTTCTGAGAACGGCGCGGGGTCACAGGGGGGGGAATGAAAGGGGACTTGATTTTCTCGTCCGAGCAAGGGGACACAGGGATGTGGGGGAGGGTGTCGTCACTAGGGGTTGGAACGGGTCGGAGGAAACGACGGTTTCGCCACCAGACGCGCCCACTAGTGAGACGCACCTCGAAGACCCTGGTCGTCCCGCAGCCCATAACAACCCCGGCCTTGTCCCAGCGGTGTAATGTCGGGTCCTGGACACGGACGGTCTGGCCGACACACAGCCTAGGTAGGGGGTGGGCATGCTGGTCGTACTGAGCCTTGACCTGCTCAGCACGGGCGACAGCTCGGCAATCACAGTCCTCTGTGCGGGCCTGCCACTCCTCTGAGAAGGACTCGGGATGGGCAGGGACACAGGAGCGGAGCGGGTGGCCATAAAGTGTCATCGCAGGGGATCGTCCCGTGGAGTTAGGGGTGTTGCAAAGCTCCAGGAGACCCCTGTCGAAGTCTTCACTGTCGATGTTGCCGTTGGGCGCCGTCTTGAGGATGAGGTGTTTCACCAACTTGACGGCCGCCTCGGCGTGGCCATTAGACTGGGGGTAATGCGGTGAAGAAACCGCGTGGTAGACACCCCAGCGCTCCGTGAATTTCCGGAAGGCAGTGCTGGTGAATTGGGGCCCGCCGTCAATCCTGAGGCGGAGCGGGACACCAACATCCCGGAAGTACCGGCAGAAGAGCCGTATGGTGTGCGTGGCGGTAGTATAGGCCCCGCAGGGGATGACCACAGGCCACCCGGAGAGTCTGTCCGCGATGAACAGGAACGACTTCCAGGCGACGGAGAAAAAGTCTGCGGAGATGGACTCGAAAGGCCTGGAGGGGTGGTCGTCGCACAGTAGTGGTTCCTGTTGCTGACTGGGCTGTAGGATTTGGCATGGCTTGCAGGCTTGGACGGTACTGGTAATGTCGGCATCGATACCTGGCCAGAAGACAGTCTGCTGTGCCTGGCGCTTCGTGGCTGCGACACCTCGGTGACTGTCGTGCAGCCAAGCAAGGGTGCGACGGCGGTGGACTGCAGGAACCACAATTCTCTGGCCATACAGGACCAGCTCCCCGTCTGCGTACAGGCAGTCACAGAATTTCCAGTAGGGGAGTAGAGAGCTGTGCAGGATGTACCGATTAGGAGGGAATCCTGACGTCACGCAGTCCCGTAAGCGACTGACCAGCGGCGACGCAGCGCGCGCTGTTGTCATGTCTCATATACAGTGTTGCAACAGCATGTATGTGTAGGAGTTATTAAGGCATGAATATCACATATCACATATCCACAGAATCAATGCCTTTGGTAATAAGTGTCTTCGCAGAATCATGGGGTATCGCTGGGATGATTACGTGTCAAATCAACGATTGCACCGTGAGACTGAATCGAGGCCTATTACCTGCATAGTCCATCAGCGCCAACTTCGGCTATATGGGCATGTGGCACGCTACCCTGAAACCGATCCTTCCCATCGGGTTGTATCTGTAAGAGACAATCCAGCATGGAGGAGGCCAAGGGGGCGCCCACAAGGCTCGTGGCTGGGGCAAGTTGATGTTTCTTGTCGAGAGCTGCTTGGTATGGGAAAGGAGCCTGCACGGGAACTCGCACGTGGTGACCCCCGGGAGTGGCGTCGTAGGGTGGGCGAGGCGACGCGCCCCCCGGCGTATGCCCCCAATGATTGATTGAGGGACCCTTCCTCATCGCTTTATACAGGGCACATCGATTTGTTGTGTCAAACCAGAGGCCCAGCTGAGTAATGTTTGTAAACACTATTTATCTCGTGGCAGCCTTATGATTGGCTGATAGATCTGAGTAGATAATATAAATCACTGCTGTGATTCGCTATTAGTGAGGATGACGTCATTGTATTCGCCCGCCAATCAACTGTCTCTGTCGAGATACTCTCCTTACGCCCGGCGTAAGGCCATCTTCGGTGGATTATTCAAGCAGCCTCGGCGCAGGGGGGGCGAGTGTTGCGCCGGAGTAGCATTTACGCTGTGCTTACGCCGCTTGACTTACGCTTTGTTGCTGGATCTGGCCCCAGAACGTAAATTCCATTGTAATTTGACCACCATTAGTCAATTTTTAGTGAATATAAGCAATGTTTTACAGATATGACCTGTTTAGTATCCTTGTTCACTAGCTAATTTGGTATATTTAGTCACTTTTCGTCATTTCATGGCTAACAACAGACAATTTTTTATAGCAAAAGAATGATCTGGGCATGAAGAGGTTAAAAAAAAATTCTTCGGTCCTTCATAAACATCTATTTCACACTAGTTATTTCATCATTCCCCATCCTCACCTGTACTATTTCATCATTCCCCATCCTCACCTGTACTTATCTTCCATCACTTACTATTTCTCATCCCCATCCTCACCTGTACTATTTCATCATTCCCCATCCTTACCTGTACTATTTCATCATTCCCCATCCTCACCTGTACTATTTCATCATTCCCCATCCTCACCTGTACTATTTCATCATTCCCCATCCTTACCTGTACTATTTCATCATTCCCCATCCTTACCTGTACTATTTCATCATTCCCCATCCTCACCTGTACTATTTCATCATTCCCCATCCTCACCTGTACTATTTCATCATTCCCCATCCTCACCTGTACTATTTCATCATTCCCCATCCTCACCTGTACTATTTCATCATTCCCCATCCTTACCTGTACTATTTCATCATTCCCCATCCTCACCTGTACTATTTCATCATTCCCCATCCTCACCTGTACTATTTCATCATTCCCCATCCTTACCTGTACTATTTCATCATTCCCCATCCTCACCTGTACTATTTCATCATTCCCCATCCTCACCTGTACTATTTCATCATTCCCCATCCTTACCTGTACTATTTCATCATTACAATTTCAACGTTTCTTTTCCCCTCCAGCAGGACATTATAAACAAGTATTTCAGTGGTTTCAAGGCAATACATTAAGGTGAATATTGCAAACACACGTATACAGATCGGTGGAGGCTTATTATATGGCATACCATAGACCACTGTATACCTGGACTGTTCACGCGACAATGTTTTCAAATTACAAGCTGCATAGCGGCCTGCGGCCCGCCCGACAAAGAGATATAGTGGTCTATGGACTATCATATAGACTGGTTTATCAGTATATATGATATACTGTAATCTTCGTAAATGTTTGTTGTATAATATTATCAAATAAAAAACAGTAAAACACGCTAAAGAAATGCCATTACGAGACTATGAAGAAATATGCATGAACTTAATATTCACTTCAACTCTTCGCCATTTAAAACTTTGCGAGTCAACTTTGATCATGAAGGGTATCAATAGAAGCGCAATTTTATTAGCTTTCCATTGATATATTTCATTATCTGATAAATGAATTAGAACCCTGCATAAATTAGCGTTAAATAAATAAATAAAATCATCAATCGGGTAATTTTCCCGATTGATGATGTTATTTATTTACTTATATATTTCGTTTTCTGATAAATAACCTCATCAATCTGGAAAATTACCCGATTAATGATTTTATTTATTTAGTTAACGCTAATTTATGCATGGGGGTAATTCATTTATCAGATAACGAAATACATCAATGGAAAGCTAATAAAATTGCGCTTCTATTGATACCCTTCGTAAGAAAAGTTGACTCGCAAAGTTTTAAATGGCGAAGAGTTGAAGTGAATGCATATTTCTTCATAGTCTCGTAATGGCATTTCTTTAGCGTGTTTTACTGTTTTTTATTTGATAATATTATAGAACAAACATTTACGAAGATTACAGTATATCATATATACTGATAAACCAGTCTATATGATATATAAAATATATATATATATATATATATATAGTAAAGTATATAACTCGCATGTATAACTCTGAATTTGATATAACTGCATGGCAAAGGCAATTTTTTTTTTTTTTTTTTTTTAGAACAACACACACCTATGCCTATAGCGCGTGTAGATGAGCTACAGGGGTGGGGATGGTTAGGCCCTGGAGGCTCACTCGAGGGCTGTGATGGTTGGCCCTCGCCCGTGGTGGCGCAGGCAGGATTGTTATAGTGACGCCCAGGGCCGGATCAAGAGCTGTGGGGGCCCTGCGGCTCAGCTATTGTGGGGGCCCTATATTCGCACGAAAATTAAGCACTTTTGTGGGTATTTTGAGGCCTATGTTTGGCAAAGAACTGTTAATGCATATACTGGTATTCAGAGATAAAGGATGAAACAGAGACAAATATGTTTTGGTTTTGTAACTTGCCAATGTTTTTAATATTACTGCTTAAAGCTAATATACATTTGGTGGGGGCCCTTTTGGTGGGGGCCCTGGGGCAAGAGCCCCGGTAGCCCCCCCCCTTAATCCGGCCCTGGACTGACGCCTGTGATTAGAGGCTCATGCCGCCCCGTGTCCTCCCATGCACTCACAGTCGAAGGTGGAGTTAATGGACAGGGCATGTGGGTGTTCTTAGGCCACTCGACGGTGCAGAAAGATTTCAAGTGGATTTATGAGTCTCACTCGGGATCGAACTCAGGTCTTCGAGAACGCCACTCGGTGACGCTAACCACTCTGCTACCGAGGCCCTAAACTGCATCTCATGGTTTTCACTCGGCATATCATGCCCTCACAACCTCTTGTGTGAACATGTAAACAGAAAGTCAGCAAAAAATAATGTATCTCGGCATATTGATGTTATAACTGCATCTCTTCGCTTACACTCGGCATATCGTCAGTCGCATAAAGTCGTATTTTTGTCATTTTGATCTTTTCCTGCAGGCTCAGACTCTTCAATTTCATTCCCTTCCTGCTGGAGACACCCTTGCGTGATGGAGCTGACATCTTGAAATACAGTACTGTATGATGTAATCCCAAAACACGTAAAATAGGTGGCAAAGTAAAGCAAAGGTCGGGAACCAGCGTGTAGGCTGTCAGCTGAGCCGTGTTTATGTCGTCAAAGCACCGTCTTGGATACGAATAACGTTTTTTGTCGAAATTGAAAAAGGATTGGTTTCTGCTTCAAAAACACAACAAGCTTGGTAGGAGCCAAAATAATAATCAATGCAAAACATTGCAAACAATATCACAAAGTAGTATAACACATTTCAGCAAGTGTTATTGGATTGGGATTCGTAATCCAAGACGGTGCTTGGACGACAAAAACACGGCTCAGCCTACACGCTGGTTCCCGACCTTTGCTTAATTTGCCACCTATTTTACGTGTTTTGGGATTACATCATACAGTACTGTATATCAAGATGTCAGCTACATCACACAAGGGTGTCTCCAGCAGGAAGGAAATGAAATTTAAGAGCCTGAGCCTGCAGGAAAAGGTGAAAGTGCTGGCAAGGATGGATGCAGGTGCGTCCATGCGTGCTATTTGTGCTGAGTTTGGTATCAAATCCAGCACATTCTACCCGCTCACTGGTAAGTGTTGTTTTTATGCTTTTACACCACTGTGTTTACCTTTTTTTTTTATATCAGAGGAGGACATTGCATAACTCGGCACATTGAATAACTCGGCAAGGGCCAGAGCCCCTATCGTGCCGAGTTATAAGGCTTTTACTGTATTATATATATATATATATATATATTTTATATATATATATATATATATATATATATATATATATATATATATATATATATATATATATATATAATATATATCCGAGCGGCCCTCCGACTTGAGGGCAAGTTCAGGCCCATGTGCAACAGGCCGATATTCCGTGCGCAGTCCAGGTATACAGTGGTCTATGGGCATACATATACATATATTTCAATCCGCAAGTGTTACCCAGAGAATATATTGCCATCATAAATACACATATATATACAGGGAGGTCCCGTTATACGAGCATTCGGTATACGAGAAATCAATGATACGAGCTGAGTAAATTAGGGTCTATTTTCAATATACGAGATCGAAAATCCAATGCTACGACATTCAAACTGGGGTGAGTAAAATTACCAAGTTCAAAATGCGCGCCCTACCACGTATGCATCTGGGCTGTATGAGGATGTACAATGATTCAGATGCACAGAGACGAGTTGGTGGGCAGTGGAAGAGGTCTGTGCACCCCTCCCTTGTCCCTTACCTACCCTACCTTCTCTTGTATCACGCGGCGTCCCCTACAGTATGTCTTTTTTGCTTGTATTGTGCCTTGTGAGTCGATTTTAGTGATTTGCTGGTTTACTTAATGTGCTTATTGTGACTTATTTGTGCTCTGTCCTACCAACACAACATTACCACTTGTGAGTGTTATGCATGTCTTATGTTTAATTAATGTGCAGTTATGTTATTTTGTGTGCTATTTTCTCTTTCAGGATGCTTTTTCTACAGAATAGGTAGTACAGTGTGGGTAATATAGACGCTGTGTGTTTGTTGTGTTTGGTATAGTTTATTTTAGCTTGAAAAACATGTCTTTGATGGGGTCCTGGAACCAAACCTATACAGGGAGGTCCCGTTATACGAGCATTCGGTATACGAGAATCCGATGATACGAGATGTGTAAATTAGGGTCTATTTTCAATATACGAGATCGAAAATCCATTGCTACGACATTCAAACTGGGGTGAGTAAAATTATCAAGTTCAAAATACTCGCCCTACCACTCCCAGTCTGGACAAAGGGGCATTTGGTTGACCCCAGTCAGGTCACCCCTAGCAAGCTGTGACCTGAAGGGTAATTAAGCATATGGCGCGGCCTGACATTTAGTGGTAATTAGCCAGGCGTGCGGCTCCAACCTTGGGACTGCAGTCAGTGACCTGAAGGGTAATTAAGCATATGGCGCGGCCTGATCCTTAGTGGTAATTAGCCAGGTGCGCGGCTCCAACCTTGGTACCGCAATCAATGACCTGAAGGGTAATTAAGCATATGGCGCGGCCTGATCCTTAGTGGTAATTAGCCAGGTGTGCGGCTCCAACCTTGGGACCGCAATCAATGACCTGAAGGGTAATTAAGCATATGGCGTGGCCTGATCCTTAGGGGTAATTAGCCAGGTGTGCTGCCCCAATCTTAGGACCTCTACACTACCCTCTTTTGTATCACGCGGAGTCCCCTACAGTACAACGTCTTTTTTGCTTGTTATGCATGTTTTATGTTTAATTAATGTGCAGTTATGTTATTTTGTGTGCTATTTTCTCTTTCAGAATGCTTTTTCTACAGAATAGGTAGCACAGTGTGGGTAATATAGACGCTGTGTGTTTGTTGTGTTTGCTATAGTTTATTTTAGCTTGAAAAACACGTTTTTTTTTTCGTTTCTTTTTAAATTGATGGTCCTGGAACCAAACCTATATTTTACCATTAGTTATGTGTTTCGTTATACGAGATTTCGCTTTACGAGTATGCCAGGTGGAACCTAACTGCTCGTATCTTCGTGACCTCCCTGTACAGTGCCGGCAAAAAAATCTTTACATTTTTACGGCAAAAAAAATCTTTACATTTAAAATCAGCGCCAAGATGTGACTTGCCGTTCCCGCCCTAGAAAAGTGGGAGGAGCTAGTGATGACGCAGCCGCCTCTGCCCGTCTTTGACCTCCGTTCATCGCTCACCCAGCACTCAGTAAGCCTTCTGATTTCTTACAGAGAAGATTTACTGTACGTCGCTCCGGCCGGCCAGTGTTTTCACTCGTGTGGCAAGTTTGAGGCCCTATAATTTCACTCCCACTGCACACAATGGGTCGGAAAAAACTGTAAATGGAAGAAAAATCCCGTGCCTTGACTCTGCTAGAGAAGGAAGAGTCAGTGATTGCTGTAGCCAAAGATGTCAGGCACTGAAGAAGCTGTGGCACTGAGGGGCACTGTGGCACTGAGGGCACTGTGGCACTGAGGGGCACTGTGGCACTGAAGGGAACTGTGGCACTGAGGGGCACTGTGGCACTGAGGGGCACTGTGGCACTGAGGGGCACTATGGCACTGAGGGGCACTGTGGCACTGAGGGGCACTGTGGCACTGAGGGGCACTGTGGCACTGAGGGGCACTGTGGCACTGAAGAAGCTGTGGATTACCATGGACCCCACCTACTTCGCCAACCTTGCTGAATCCATGCCCAAACGACTGCAGATGGTGATCAAGTGTAAAGGCGACATGACAAAGTATTAACTGTAAGGAAATATCCAAAAATATAACTCATGAATGGTGAATTTTTTGTTTCACTGTCTTTGTAAAGATTTTTTTCGCCGGCACTGTACTATCACCCATTAACCTTCCCATCTTCAAACAAACCAGACAACATTTCCCTACCTCAATATTCAATGCATGATCTAATACATAATTCTCTGCTCTAATCTGTGTTTCATCTGTGCATCTTTCTGCCATCAACAGTACAGAACTGGTCATCAACGGGATTATTGTCATGCTATTTTTTCCGCCCTTGGCCAGTCCACTGAGATATTAATTAGAAAAAAATATAATAAATGCTCTTAAATAGAAAAATACATAAGGTTTTTGTATCTATAACTAGACCAATTTAAAATGATAATTTGCTATGAACTAAGTTTTGATTTAGATACAAATATCTCATTTTCTGTTTTGATTAATTGAAGTACAGTAAACCCTCACTTTAACGAACCAATTGCTGGGAAAGGGGCAACGTTATATCCGAAAGTCTGTTTTATCCGAGGGATCCAAACTTTTTGCATATAACAAACTTTGTTAGTTATATGAGGTGAAAATTTGTTATTTCCGACCATCTGCGAGAATAATGAACTTTGCTACATTAGATAAAAGTTTGTATACTTATGTACATGCAGCCATCACAAATTCTACATGCATACAGGGAAATTAAAACAATACGTGGTGAGACACAGACGTGAGAGGTGTTTACTATCGGGCCGACAAAGCCAGACTGATCGGAGCGCAGCCGCGCACCGCCCGGTCGGCTTTGTTTTCACTGCCACCGTCTGACCTGCATGTACAAGTTTGGCCGGCCTACCACCAAACCAAACCCCGCATTTACCGAACATATTCGGTATATCCCCGCACATATCGGACTGACAGAAAAAGTTAGTTAAAGCCGAAATTTGTTATATAGAGGTTCGTTAAAGCGAGGGTTTATTGTATATATAAATCTTTCTTGAGCTATTATTAGTATAGGTATGTTAAAAAAATACAAAATTACACTTATTTTGCTATTGTTCGTTCATTGATAACAAGATGTTTTATAATTTCCTTTTATTTTCTGTGAACTCTATTTTGACTATTCCCCAACACTAACAAAGATAAAACTTTCTCATTACTTCCCTATGGACTCTAATTGGCATTCCTTAACCATAATTAAGACCAAAAACAGTCATATCATTTCTCTATAAACTCTACTCAACTATTAGCCATCATAAAAAACATTAATAAAAGTCTCACAATTTCTCTATGTACCATTCTGTAAAGGCAAAAGTATTATGACAAAAGGTTAACAAACTCAAATTCTCCAGTAGCTATCACAACCCATTCTAATATGTTGCAAAAAGGCACAGTGTCATCTTCCGTGGTGCTACCATAAGAACATCAAACACCCTCCAGCCTGTATCCCTGCATTGCCAGTCTTAATTCCCTTATGGTAGGCAATACATGAGGTGTTTCAATATATTTAAGTCCCTGGTGGAATGGAATGCATAGACAGTATAAAAACAATAGATAATATATTAAAATTATATTGATATGATGTTGATTATAATGAGAGAGAGAGAGAGGGAGGATAGTTCATTTCCATCTTTCTTCACTACCCTCAATAACACTATAGTCGTCAGTCACTCACCATTGCACTAATGTCGCCAGGCGCTATGTATTACAAATTTTAGCACTACAGCCAAATTCCCAACACCCGACCTCCAAACATCCGACTTGTCCAAACAACCGATTTTTTTCACCACCACATTGTGTCTTGTTTTGGCCATTTATTTTACTTATTTTTTTTTTTTTTTAGTTTTTAGTTTATAGAAAACATTGATTTGTGGCTTTATTTGTGCATGAATTTTACTTTCGCTTATACCACTGGATCGGCCTTCAAGAGCTGCATCTTTTATGTGCTATACCATTTTGTCCTTACGCTTATGGCTACTGTGATATCCGAACATCCGACTATTCCAATTATCCAACCTACCTTCGGTCCCCCCAAGGTCGGATAATTAATACTTAGCTGTAGTACAGATTTGTATGTATCACTGAAGAGGCATGCACAGTTGTTTATATTATGTACATCACACTACATGTCTTCAGTGCCACATACAAGTCTGTAGTGATGCTAAAATTTGTGATATACAGGAGAACCTCATTTAACCGGCATTTAAAACAACGGCAGCCTCGAAACAACGGCACTAATCGACCCAGGCATTTTTTTTTTTTCTCCGGGCCTCCAGCAGGGAGGACCACGGGCTAGCTTGAGCTCGTCAGAGAGATCCTGTGAAAAAAGAGAGGAGAGTGTTCGTGCTGCTGGTGTGCGACACGAGGACTAGCTTGTCCATCCTGACGAGGAGTAGAGGTAGAAAGGGGTAGAAAGGGGCACTCAGCCGGATAACCCAGTCATTAATTAGGTATAATTATTTAAAAAACTGAGAAAATTGGCAGAAATTTAGTTCAAATTTGGCGGGGTACGCAGGGTTGGCAACACTTTCATCCCTTTCACTGGTAAACTCTGGAACTCTCTTCCTGTTTCTATTTGTCCACTTTCCTATGACTTACATCTTTTCAAGAGAAGAGTAACAAGACACCTCCCGAACAAAATTGGCTCACCCCTCTTTTTTATTTTATTCTCTTACTGTCTTCTTTATAGGGACTGGCAACTAAGCAGGCTTTGTGTTACCCATTTTTGTTGTGCCCTTGGCCAGTTCCTTTGATGTATAAAAAAAAAAAAAAAAAAAAAAAAAAAAAAAAAAAAAAAAAAAAAAAAAAAAAAAAAAAAAAGGGGATTTTGGGCGATTCCATAAGAGTAACTCAAAACAACGGCAAAATGAGTCCTCCGGCATGCGCTCCCCCCCGAGGGTGCCGGATAAACGAGGTTCTCCTGTATATGCGCCTGGCGACATTAGTGTAGTTACGAGTGACTGGCGACTGTAGTGTTATTGACGGTAGCCACATCAATAGAATCAACATCAATTCCCTATCATTCTAACGTAAACTTACATCAACAGTAACAACACAGCAAGCCATAGGTGGAAAAAAAGTGCTGTTATATCGAGTGATGGAAAAAATACACGTGAGAAAATTAATATGTATGTTATGCTATTGTGTTTATGTGCTCTTTGGTTTCTTCTAATCCATACCTAGCATCTATATTTCTATGTGTGCGTGGTGTTTGTGTGCGTGTGTGTGTGTAAAAAAAAGATAAACACCCATACATAACATCATCTGCAGACAAAAACATGATCCCCAAAAAAGACTCAAACTGACTGGCCATCAATTTTTCCCTTCACTCTGCCTTCTGCCAAACCAGGATTTTGTTGTTCGCCGGCATATTGAACATGGCGTCAAATGTGATCCCGTTCTTCTTAGCTTCTTTCTCCAAGTCGTCAACATCTCTCAGTCCCCACTCCGGGTTTTGCCTCTGTGTGTTGGGGATAAGATAAGATAAGATTTTCATCCTATCTAGACACTTTGCAAGTACCAACTACAAGGTTATTGACTATACAAAGCGCCGCCACGTCAGCACGAACTAGGCGGACTCGAACCGCTGACCGAATGCACAGGGATGCTGCACATTGCGAACTCACGTCTCTACCAACCTTGCCACCCAGACGGGCTGTGTGTTGGGGAAGAAAAGAAGAACATAAGAACATAAGGAAGCTACAAGAGGCCGGACACATATCCTGAGTCAGGAAAAGATCGCCTGTGCGGAGAAATGCGGACCAATCACAGGGCGAGGTGAGGACGGCCAAGTATTACCCATCCATGACGTCATCGCCTACCTTGTCCACACAACTAAGCATGCATTGATGAATTGATCCGTAAGAAAATATATATTCAAGACACTTAACCCTTTCACGCACGAAAAGTTTATTAAGTTTTTCCGTCCACTGCGACATCAATTTGGGGCTCTCTAAGTTGCCCCGCGGAAAGGCCTGACTGTGCGGCGAATGTTTTGTTTATGTTATCAATTTAAACCACGATTATTCTTTTTTCCTGGCATTATTATATATCGTTGGTTTCGCGAGAGATTATTCTGCCTTATGAAAGACAAAAATAACAAGAAATGCAAATAAATAGCGGAGTTTAATGACTTAAAAAAACATTGAGTAAAGAGAAATAAGAAATACTTACGTTCACCACTTTGTAGCTCGATACTTCCTGAGTCAACTTTTTATGATTTATATGCCAATAAAAGCGGACTTTTATGAGGATTCCAACGCTACCATTATAATTTTCATATGGCCAGTAGATTTTGAGAAAATGGAGGAAAACTGAAACACATGTTGGAAAACGGATGGCTAAGGCGGCGGGCTAACACGCTGCCTGCTGAGAGTGAACAGGGACACGGGCCCTTATCACTTCAAATCCATTCACACGAGCGAGTTGACAATTAGCTTATTTTATAGGCCTAGCTTGGATCTTTTACGCAGAAAATTTTGACGCGATTCTGATAAATACTTTATTTTTGGCGAATTTTTTTATGTTTTTTGACGCAATTCGCGTCAAAAGCTAAGATGTACACGGGCCCGTTTTGACGCGATCGCGTCACCGTGCGTGAAAGGGTTAATAGACATATAATCAACATTATCGCTAGCCGAGGCAAATGTGGCACAGCGCTGGAGTACAGTGTGAAGGAATGACAACTCTAAGATATCTGGCAACACTTCCCACACACTTGTTTCCACTCATCTGGTTCTCAATTTGTGCGGTTACTTTCCCAAAAAGTTATAAGGACTCGGAATCACAGGTTTTACCTAGAATATGGCACACATATCAAGTATCAAGGTGAATATAATGTCTAGGCTTGTCAGTTATTTCTTCTGTACTCGTATTAAGAGAATCAATCAAAGCCGAGCTGCAAGGCGCCCCATCACAACAACAACAAAACACCGTTCTCTTCACACACCTCCCGGCAACACGCTGTCATCCGCCTCACCTGTGCCTTCCTGAAGAAGACAGGTCAGCTGCCACGCCTCTGATAGCATTATAGGACATCACCGGGGCTCATAGGGTTTCTCAAGGGATCCCATCAGCCCTAAACAACACCAAGAAGACAGACACATTACTCTCTCAACTCCTCTGCCCTGAACGTCACCACCTTTGACCTGGTCCTGTCCAATCACACCCTGCTGGCGGCGGCAGGCGTCCATCCCTCACGACAACACGTTGTCATCCACCTCACCAGTCAATCAATTAATCATTGGGGGCATACGCCGGGGGGCGCGTCGCCTCGCCCACCCTACGACGCCACTCCCGGGGGTCACCACGCGCAAGTCCCCATGCAGGCTCCCTTCCCATACCAAGCAGCTCTCGACAGGAAACATTAATTTGCTCCAGCCACGAGCCTTGTGGGCGCCCCCTTGGCCTCCTCCACGCCGGATTGTCTCTTACAGATACAACTCGGTGGGAAGGATCGGTTTCAGGGTAGCGTACCACATGCCCATATATAGCCAAAGTTAGCCTGATAGACTAAACAAGTAATAGGCCTCAATTCAGTCTCACGGTGCAATCGCTGGTTTGACACGTAATCATCCCAGCGATACCCCATGATTCTGCGAAGACACTTATTACCAAAGGCATCGATTTGCCTCTTCAAGTCGCTATTTAGTGTCCATGTCTCACATCCATAGAGTAAGACAGGGATCACAAGTGACTTGAAGATCCGGATCTTTGTCCTCCTGCACAGGTACCGACAATGCCAAATACTCCTGCTGAGCGAGTCCATAACACTGTGGGCTATGCCAATCCGCCGTAAGACTTCTTGACGTGACCCTCCATCATTATGAACTGCGCTACCAAGGTATGTAAAACTTTCCAAGATCTCAATGTCCTCGCCACATGCATGAACAGACTGTACTGTTTCATCTAGTAAGTTTCATCTACTGTCATCTAGTTTGGGGAGGCGGTGGCCGAGTGGTTAGCGTCTTGGAGTGGTGAACTCAATGTCCAGAGTTTGAATCCTGCCGGGGGCAACTCTTTCACGAGTTGTAGGGGAGCAGATGGTCCCGAGTTCAAGTCCCACCAAGGAGCAACTGTCAAATCCATCGTCGAGTGGCTGAAAGAAACCCGCATGCAGCAATTACCTGGTCCCTGATTGCGAGTGTGACGGTGGACTCTAGGGGCTGCATGGGCCTGACTGAAGATCTGAACATCACAGAAAAAGCGATCTTCACCTAAGACCACAGGTGTCACTATAAAAATCCAGCCTGCGCCACTAACGGGCGAGATCAACCAACATCAAGACTCTCCATAAGCCTACAGGCGCTATAGGCTCCAACATAAAAAAAAGAAGCTTCCAACCACCTGGACCTTGGTCTTGAGCCAGGAGACCTCAAGTCACAAAGGCTTTGCCTCCTCGTGCAGCGCCTCGAGAGCCATCACCAGGACCTCCAGCGACTCAGCAAAGGTTACTGCATCATCGGCAAAAACAAAAACAAGATCAGTGATCTTGGTGTTGCCGAGGGATGCTCCACAATCACTTTGATCTACAAATTTGCCCACCCAGTCCATACAAGTGTTGAAAAGTAATGGGGCAAGGACACACCCTTGCCTCATTCCTGTATTCACAGGAAAGAAGCTGGATACACCTGCCCAACACTTCACAGCACTCTCAGTCCCAGAGTACAGGCCAGTCATCATGCCAATAGTCCTTGCAGGAATCCTGCGAAGTCGCAGAAGATCCCAGAGTGACTCACGATGCACTGAGTCAAACGCTTTCTTGAGATCAACATAGGCTGCAAGCATCCCCTGTCGAAACTCACGTCGGCGTTCCACCAGGACACGAAGCGCTAGGATACGGTCCATTGTTGACTTACCAGGCGTGAACTCAGACTGCTGAGGTCTCTGATGCTTCACCAGATGACTGCGGATCCGTGTCAGCAATAGATGGGCAAGCACCTTGCCTGGCACGCTGAGCAGTGTAATACCGCGGTAATTGTTGCAGTCCTGACGGTCCCCTTTCCCTTTCCAGATAGGGACGACCAGCCCCCTTTTCCAGTCAGGAGGAATGGTACCTGATTGCCACACGGCAGCCAGGACAGCATGCAACCCGCGGATCCCCCAGCTTTGAGCAGCTCCGCACTGATATTACAAACACCAGCTGCCTTTCCACCCCTCAACTTTGCTACAACCTCTCTGACTTCGTCGAGAGGGTGCAATTTCGTCAATGAGAGGATCGGCATCCACTGCCCGTAATCAAGTGGTGTGAAGCTGCCCAATTGGAGGGTCCACCGTGAACAACTGCCCTAAGTACTCAGCCCAACGAGACACCTGCCCATCCAAGTCCGACACGAGGTGCCCATCTGCTGCTCGGATAGCACTCGCCCAAGATGGAGACTTGGAACGGAGCTTCTTCAGGGCTCGGTAGGCGGGTCGAAGGTCATTAGCGTTCAAATGGACCTCGACATCCTCAGCGAGATTACTGACATTCCTCTCCTTGTCTCTCCCCAGGAGGGTTCTAGTCCGGCGTGACAGAGCCCTGTGCTGGTCCCGGTTCCCAGCCAGCCTGGCAGCGCGACTCTCCTCGATTTTCTCCAGCGTCTCCGTCGAGACAAAACCACGCCTTGACCTCGGGCGCTCCCCAATACACTCCTTGGCAGCCTGGAGTTTCACGTTTAAAGGTATCCCACAGTTCTACAGGGTCCTCGAGGGCACCGAGCACACCAAATTGATTTGAGACTGCCACTGCATACTCAAGGGCACATGTCAAGTCCTTCAGCTTCTCAAGATGTATTAAAGAAATTACCACGTGTAGGACTGCCGGCCTCTTGTAATTTCCTTATGTTCTTATAACAACGTGCGAGGCCTCCCAAGGTGTAACACGGATGCTGAGCCACACCACGGGGCTCCTAAGAAGAGGGGGGCGTCACTGCACCAGCCGGCGGAAACCTGTCACACCAGCGTCTGTGCCCCGGGCGGCCGGGTGCTGCACACGGGGAGGAGGAGACTGCTGCCCCTCACACTGCCTGTCCCCGCCACAACACTCAGACACCTCTCGGGTCACTCGGACCGTGGGCCACACCTGCTCGGGCCACCGGCGATAGAGAGGGTCTCTTTTCCTCGTCTCGTGAGTCAGAATTAAATTTAACTCGCGGCTCTGGGTCTGGTTGGGCATACCTTAATATTATATGGCAATACCATAGTTACAGTACCACCACCATGAGATAACAATAAACAGTTACATTAATATCTCAATCCCTTAATAGCCTACAATAACACTTAAAAAAGCCTGTGCTCGTCCACTGTATCTTGACACCCACGTCTAACCTAACCGTTGCTGGCAGAAAGTACCGTATTTTGTAAACTTGGGGGGAAGGATGGGTCAGTATAAGAAAATATATGCATTTCTGCCAAAAACAAGAGCTAAATTATTTCAAAACACATCAAAACTAAATAGAAAATAATAATGCCTTCAAAAGATGTCTCCAATGATGAAATCCCCCTCATTCTTCCTTTTCATCTGATAAAAGTGGAACTCGGCAAAAATTTCCCCGTCGGTGATAGTTCTCGGTTGGTGTTTCTACGAGAGCACCCGGTACTATTCTTAGATATGGAAATAGTGTGATGCTGATAAACCATATGATATCACCATCATTGATTCTGATTGCAACAATTTACTTTTCTCATATATTTTTATTTTTTCAAAATATTCTGACACTCATTTCTGTAGCAAATCAATGTTTTTTTCTTTCTAGATATCCCCCGTCCCTAAATGAGTCTTTCTAGATATCCCCCCTCCCTAAATGAGTCTTTCTAGATATCCCCCGTCCCTAAATGAGTCTTTCTAGATATCCCCCGTCCCTAAATGAGTCTTTCTAGATATCCCCCGTCCCTAAATGAGTCTTTCTAGATATCCCCCGTCCCTAAATGAGTCTTTCTAGATATCCCCCGTCCCTAAATGAGTCTTTCTAGATATCCCCCGTCCTAAATGAGTCTTTCTAGATATCCCCGTCCCTAAAGAGTCTTCTAGTACCGTCCTAAGATCTCTAGATATCCCCCGTCCCTAAATGAGTCTTTCTAGATATCCCGTCCTAAGATCTTCTTTCCCTCCTAAATGAGTCTTTCTAGATATCCCCCGTCCCTAAATGAGTCTTTCTAGATATCCCCCGTTCCTAAATGAGTCTTTCTAGATATCCCCCGTCCCAAATGAGTCTTTCTAGATATCCCCCGTCCCTAAATGAGTCTTTCTAGATATCCCCCGTCCCTAAATGAGTCTTTCTAGATATCCCGTCCCTAAATGAGTCTTTCTAGATATCCCCCGTCCCTAAATGAGTCTTTCTAGATATCCCCCGTCCCTAAATGAGTCTTTCTAGATATCCCCCGTCCCTAAATGAGTCTTTCTAGATATCCCCCGTCCCTAAATGAGTCTTTCTAGATATCCCCCGTCCCTAAATGAGTCTTTCTAGATATCCCCCGTCCCTAAATGAGTCTGGGGACTGGCGGGAATGTGTGTTGATGGCTGGATGGATGAAGTTCAGGAATTAATGTGGAAAACAAGGACAAAAAACAAAATTGCATCACTGCTCCAACAGTCTGTAAACACGGTGTCAAAGTTTCCTAACTGCATGTAAGAGTCTCCTAATGCTGCCTTAAAGCCCCTAACAGTACTCAAAGGTCTCCTAATGCTGCCTTAAAGCCCCTAACAGTACTCAAAGGTCTCCTAATGCTGCCTTAAAGCCCCTAACAGTACTCAAAGGTCTCCTAATGCTGCTTTAAAGCCCCTAACAGTACTCAAAGGTCTCCTAATGCTGCTTTAAAGCCCCTAACAGTACTCAAAGGTCTCCTAATGCTGCTTTAAAGCCCCTAACAGTACTCAAAGGTCTCCTAATGCTGCTTTAAAGCCCCTAACAGTACTCAAAGGTCTCCTAATGCTGCTTTAAAGCCCCTAACAGTACTCAAAGGTCTCCTAATGCCTCATTTAAGGCTCTGTATCACTACAAAAATGCCACTATAAAAATCTCCTACTAATGTCACAATAAAGTCTTCTAGTGCCACATATGCATCCCTTCATGCAACTGTTAGTCTCCTGATGCTCTACGTAGAAGTCTTCTAACACCGCCTAAAAGTTTCCTAAGCCACACACAGTATATGTATGCACTTTTTAAGCAAATTTAGTGAGTTTTTTTTCAAAAACTAAATCAAAGTCTCAAATGATTTTCTCAGAATTCAATAAAGATTTATATCTCAATTCTCTATAGCATGTAATTATTGTTAAGAAATTAAACATTACCACTTAATTTTCTGCTGTATTTTGTTTTGATGTGCTTTCATCACCACTTTTTCTCTTTTGGAGGATATTGTCACAATGTAGCAAAGAGTTCTGGGTGCCCTTGAACTAGACTTATCTTATCTAAGCTAACCAAACCCTTAGTGTAGCAGGCACCTTGTGTTGCTTGTGTTTCACGATACATTAATCAAGTTTGATTACCATTTTATTCTTCTGCAGTTTCAGTGTTCATGGATGCACCATCAAGAGTGTGTACAACAACTCTGCAAAACATGACAAGCTGATGAAGGATTTCCCATGTTTTGTGGAGATTCATGGCAATCACAATCATCCCCTTGGATCTATTGATGCCCTCACTTAATTGCGAGTACAGTCAAGTACAAGAGCGGTGTTTGAAAAGTACTTTGAACAAGGTAAATATAGGAATGAGATTAATCAATATTTAGGCAATTCCTTCATTAATCCTTTTCTGTTGAATATTCATAATCATACTAAGTAAGCATAACAACCAGTTCAGTTTTTATAATCTCAAATGATTTTTGAGAGCCGAGGATTGAAAACTACAGCAAACCCTCGCTGCCACGGACCTCTATAACAAATTTCGGCTTTAAAGAACTTTTTCTGCCAATCAGATATATGCGAGGATTTACTGAATAAGTTTGGTAAATGCGGGGTTTGGTTCGGTGGTGGGCCGGCCAAACATGTACACGCAGGTCGGACGGTGGCAGTGATAACAGCCGGTGCGCGGCTGTGTGCCAATCAGTCTGGCTTTGTCCGCCCGATTGTAAACACCTCCTCTCACGTCGTCCCGTGCCTCACCACATATTGTTTTAATTTCCCTGTATGCCTGTAGTATTTGTGATGGCCGAATGTACGTAAGTATACAAACTTTCATCTAATGTAGCAAACAAAGTTCATTATACACGGAAATGGTCAGAAATAGCGAACTTTCACCTAATATAACAAACAAAGTTTGTTATATGAGAAAAGTTCAGATCCCTCGGCTATAACGGACTTTCGGATATAGCATCACCCACTTCCTCCCAATTGGTTCGTTATAGTGGTCCTTCACGTTTGGCGAAACACAGTAAGTATTGGAGTAGGTTGGATATGGTACCAGAATCCCAATTTGGCGCTTCACATTCACTTTTGGCGAGACGGACGCTGACGTCACGGAATGACGTCGGCCCAGAATGCACCGCCCGCAAGCGACCATGTTGGTTAGTAATCAACAGATTCCGTGTATGGGAGAACGCCCGACCAAAGGCTTCACCGACAGCATCCGCTGGTGACTCCCAACTCAAGCTCAAGCTCAAGGTGCATGTTATCTTCCCGGCAGCCATCTTGACGACAGCGCTGTTTTTTGCTCCAAGTGACGGTACCTTTGGCATTGCGCGCTAAGACTATGGCATCTACAAGTACTGGTGGTGGTGGTGGTGGTTCGAGGAAGCCAGGTGACGATAAGGACAAGGGCAAAAAGGGGAGAAACGAGAGTGGAGGAAAGGTAAACACAGCCACAACCACCACCGCCTACACAACCACCACACTCACTCGTCTCACCAGGCCTAACTCTAAATAATTCATGGTAAATAACATCTGTTATCTATTATCTATTGTCTTTTGTATTGCTGTTAATGTTGCATGTAATATGTCTTTGCTTTTAGGCAGTTAAAGTACGAAAATGGAGGTCAAAAGGGTGAACTCGGGCCTCGTCAAAGACTAATGGATAATTTTCTCATTAAAAGTACTATTCACGTTTGGCTAAATTAACTTTTGGCGATGGTTTGGCAAGACTATTTAAATCACCAAACGTGAGGGACCACTGTAGTGAGGGTTTACTGTATTACAGTAAGAGCTTCCAAAATTATTGTAATTATTAATACAACTAGAGATTGGCACACTTTACTCATGCCAACCAAAATTGTAAAATCTCAGACTTGCATCACGCACAAAGGTCTGAGTTAACTATTGATAAAGATTATTGTTCTGTAGTTATCTGTGTTACTGTGTGTCACTATCACCATATGATCACCATCTGTGTTACTGTGTTACTGTGTGCCACCATCACCATATGATCACCATCTGTGTTACTGTGCCCACCACCAGCGGCAGCACTTCCACCCTCTCCGAACGCACACATGATGTGGAGAGGATGGGTGGGTAGCTTATGTATATGATAGTTAAGTTATTCAAAAATTTATTTAATTAAAAAAATTATATTTGTTGAACAAACAGTTACCTGTATCATATACACAGCATGACTCCAACATCAATTGGATGAGGGATCAAGAGGGGCACCATGTGGAGTGTAACACAGTGGTTTAGTCTATGAGGGACAGAAACATATGATCGCAGGCACAGGTGGATGACATACCGTAAGCACTCTGAGACTGAACACCACGCGTCAAGGCCGGTAGTGATGGGTGAGACCCACACAGGCAGAACAGGCAGTCTGTGAGGCAGAACAGCTAGTCAGGCCGCCAGGGCTCCAAGCATGTCAGAGGAGAGTGCTAAGCTCAAATGAACCAAACTGTGATGCAGAGCGGTCCATGCATCACCGGAAGACATCAAACAACCATGTGCATGAGCACAAGCCACTAAAACTGGTCCCAGCAAAGATGGGGTTCAGGGGGCGACAGTGATCATATGAACTCAGGCCATCTCTCAGCAGGTGGCTGGCTAACACAGACAGGACTTTTATGGCGGCGCCGCCAAGAATGCAGTAAGAGAGCGATCCCTCTGCCAGGCATAGGAAGGAGCAACACCCCTGATCCTACATGACCTCACTCTTAAGGAGTGAAGGGTGTCCTCGCCAAGAGTGAAGTGCGACAACCTGACAAGCTGTCTCAGGAAGAATGACAAGGACAGGGGACTAGTCGTGGCCCGGACTGACAAAAAGAGGGTCCTGGGTTTTGGGCAGTAACTGTTTATCGCTTCCAGAAAATGCTTCAACGCCCTAACTGGAGGGTTGATGGAACCGTGATGCTCCTGAGTAGACCAGAGGCCTGAAGATTTGGCCGTAGAGCCCCAGCCTTCGGTGGACCCGTCTGATTACAACAGAAGAACGGGGACCGAAAACAGAACTCTGCACACGGAGGAGCCAGATCTCCGAAGACCACCCCTTCAGGGTGACCCGTGTGATGGGGTCTAAGGGGACCAGACGGAAGCCCATGGGGCATGGAGCATGGCTCCCATCTCCGGACCACCTGGTCCGGAGATGGGAGCCATGACCAGGGCACCGACACGTGTAGCCGCGGAAGGCCTGAAGCAGACCACACGAACTGACATGCGTGGATCCTCCACACCAAACGAAGGTAGCTTCATGACAGGGGGTGTAAAGGGAGCAGGAAGTGAGCGTCCTTCAGATCCAGAGTCAAGTAACAGGTAACAGGTAGGGGCCGAGACAACGGAGATCGTGGGTGTGAGAGCCCCCAGGAGACTGCTGTCCATCCAGGACGAGAGGGTGAACACCATCATGCCCGTGACCCCAGGAGAGTGTCATCTGCAGAGGAGTGAAATGTTTTTGACTTTGACTTTGACTGACTTGAAGAGTGGAGATGATGCAGGAGATCTGTCTAGATGAGAAGCGAGACAGACGATCGACGAAAACGGTGGGGCGACGCTACCCTTGGCCTCGAGGCAACACAGATGACACTCCCCACCAGCGCCATGCCGGTGACACTCCCTTCTAGAGAGGGGGGAACCTGCAGGAGACGCCACCCTCCGGTATGGAGGGAACGCCGACGACGCTCCCGTCCCACGCTATGGTGAGTCAGGCAACTGTCTAGGGGATGACACATTCCAGCACGAAGGCAAGGGAGGAGGCTCAGGTGATGTTCCCTGCCCGCGTGGGGCTCCCGTGATGAGGCAACGCACTCCTGGCAATAGGCGACGCCCACCTTGTGATGAGGCGACGCCACCTTGTGATGAGGCGACGCCACCTTGTGATGAGGCGACGCCCACCTGGTAACAGGTGATGCCACCCAGAGATGAGGCGACACTCCCAGCTGTTGCAGAAGCGAAGGTGAACCCATGATGAGGCGACGCCCTCTACCGGTGTGGAGGCAACACAACCAGCTGGTGATGAGGCGACGCACACTCCTTAAGGGGAGGCGATATTCTCTCTCTGTCTCTCTGCCGGTGCGGAGACGACGGACTCCAGTGGTGAGGCGACACAACCAGTTGACGTGCTCCGTGGAGACCACCCCTGCAGGCGAGGAAGCAAAGCAGGCGACGCCCGCTTCTTGTGGGGAGGAGATGCTCCCAAACAGTGTGATGGCGACTCTCTCTGCTGTAATGGAGGCGACGTACTACTGAGGTGAGGCAACGCTATCAGCTGGTGATAAGGCGACGCTACCCAGGGACGAAGCGACGCTACCCGTAGGTGTGAAGGCGACGCACCATGACGAGGCGACGCTCTCCTCCCGCGCGGGGATGACACAGGAGACGTGTCGTACCCGCCCTTAAGACCATCACCTAGAATGGTGAGCCCGTGCAGGGGAAGCTCACATCCTCCGAAGGGTGAGGCGAGGCACTCGGCGCTGAAGGAAGCGACACAGTGGACACCGGAGGCCACTGCATAACAGGGGACGGCCGCCTGAACAACATAAAGAAGTACAGCTTCCCTCATAGAAATGTAGAAGTTTGGAATGGACTAAATGAGGTGGTGATATCGGCACTAGTGTTGGATCCAATAACCGCAACTGCAACCGCACAAAACTTGACAACCACAACGGCATTTATAGAAGTCTTCACAACCGCAACCGCTGTTCCATAAGTGCGGTTGTGGTTGTGAAAGCTTAGTATAGATAATAGGCACATGACGTCATGGTCAAGTGATAAACAATAACAAAGCGACTGTGGCCGTGAGGCTGGCCGAGGAACCCGGGGAAAAAGTTTACTTCCATAGTAATTTATCCCCTACCAAATACATTTATGGTAACACACTTTGTGCATAATAGTTTTATTTAAATTGACCTATTCTTTCATAATACCTATATAAGTTTAGAATATACTTCATTATTGACAGTACATATAATTTACCGCTATTTGTGTGTTGCAAAACTTGTGTTCAACATAAGGTATTTAGTATATATTATGTACCAAGTGTGGCTAAATCGCACTACAGTACCCTCCCGAGTTTCACACTATGCGAGTTTTGCGATCCTCAAGTTTCGCGCTGAGTCCTAAATTCTTACCATCCCGACTTTCGCGCATTATCTCCCCGAGTTTCGCACTGCTTCGTACACGTTTTTTTTTTTTTTTTTTTTTTTTTTTTTTTCCTATAGCGCCGTTTGGCAGTGACCTCCAGGGGTGGGGTGGCAGGCCCTGTACCCGAGGGCTGTAATGGTTGGCCCTCGCCCGTGGTGGCACAGGCAGGATTTTTATAAGAAAGAGTTAATGGGCTGCATTAGTAGAAGCGAAATTGGGTTAGCTTTCCATTGATATTTTTCGTTTTCTGATAAATGAATTAGCACCATGCATAAATTAGCGTTAACTAAATAAATATTATCATCAATCGGGGTATAAGCAAGCGCGCCACCCTCAGTACTCACTGATTGTGTAAGCGACTGGGCGAGGCTCTCTCCAACGGCCTCCGCTCCCGCACACCACAGTCACCGTTCCTCTCACGCACACAGTAGTAGCTACAGCTCATTATTATTACTACGTTTGCAGTGCTTAAACTGTATATTAAAATGCAGTGCGAATTGACTAGTCTTTAAGAATTGTAGACATGGGTAGAGTGATTGAATATACTTTTCAAGCTAACAAGGCAGTGGTATATATCACTGGCGTAATAAGCCTGGAGGATCGCCACCAAGCAGTCTTGATGTCCTTCCATTTGTTGTGCGGTATGTTATATGGATCTATATTCCCTATTTCCTTACATTTTTCAATGTAACGAGGAATAGATCCAGAGTCCAACATCTGGAGGACATAGTCTGACAGATGAACACCATCAATCACTTTCCCAGCCCTCAAAAAAGAGATTAGTAAGCATGAGTGTACTGCGTTTACAGGGGAGGTAATGCCCTTTGTTTACATCACCGCACGGCCACTGTCGTCTGTTGGCCAGCCGCCAGCCATGTGCTCGGCGCGGACCACTCGGCCACCGCCTCTCCCCTGATCCAAAAGTGTCTTTCTGTTGGTCTGTTTCCATTTTCTTTGGCGTATCGTATAACTTTTAGCTTGTATGTGATAGTATTAGTAAATCGTTTTGATGAATGGGTGATCATTTCCAGGACTGAAAAGAGCTTGTGATATGTGTGACAGCCTGGTGGTAAATGCTACATCAACACTAGCAGATGATAGATGGCGCTGTTGGCGGCAATCGCGGCAATCTGCCACCAAAAGGGGGAATGTAAACATACCAGCGTGAGGACAGATTACGTAGTTGAATGTCTTATGGTATTTGAAATACTTGTAACAGGTAAGTACTGAGGTACTGAGTACTGAGGTACTGAGTACTGAGGAAGTACTACAACATTCGTCTTGGAAGACCGTTAGTATTTTTCATGGTATTTTTGGGGGGAAAACGCGAGTCTTATAAGCCGTAAAATATGGTACTACGCCTCGCACCGGACTAAATAAACATTTGTACAGGGTTTTTAATACCGAGTTTCGCGATCCTCGAGTTTAGCGCTATGCCTTGGGAATAAAGCAAGCGCGAAACTCGGGAGGGTACTGTATAATGTAATATTCCAGTTAATAATTATGCATTTTTCCTAGTACGTATATGATAATCGCAACCGCAACCGCAACTGCGGTTGACATAAGTTTGATAACCGCAACCGTGTTGTGAAAGAAAATTCAACAACCGCAACCGCGGTTGTGAAATTTATTAAAACAAATATCAAAACAAATACGTGGTGAGGCACGAGAGTACGTGAGAGGAGGCGTTTACACTCGGACCGACAAAGTCAGACTGATCGGCGCACAGACGCACACTGCTGCTGTCGGCTTTGTTTTCACTGCCACCGTCCGACCTGCATTAAGTACATGTTTGGCCGGCCCACCACCATCCAAACCCCTCATTTACCTAATTTATTCGGTAAATCCCCACATATATCGTACTGGCAGAAAAAGTTCGTTAATGCCGAAATTTGTTATATAGATCGAGGTCCATAGAAGCGAGGGTTTATTGTATTAAGCTTTTTCATTGTTTCCATCTCAGTTTTCTTATTTTTGTATTTTCTCTTAAACTTTAAGGTACCTGACCTCCCTGGCGCAACGGAAAGAGTGGGCGATTGCTGACCTCCCTGGCGCAACGGAAAGAGTGGGCGATTGCTGACCTCCCTGGCGCAACGGAAAGAGTGGGCGATTGCTGAGCGGGCTTATGCAACGGAAAGAGTGGGCGATTGCTGACCGGGCTTGTGCAACGGAAAGAGTGGGCGATTGCTGACCTCCCTGGTGCAACGGAAAGAGTGGGCGATTGCTGACCGGGCTTGTGCAACGGAAAGAGTGGGCGATTGCTGACCTCCCTGGTGCAACGGAAAGAGTGGGCGATTGCTGACCGGGCTTGTGCAACGGAAAGAGTGGGCGATTGCTGACCTCCCTGGTGCAACGGAAAGAGTGGGCGATTGCTGACCGGGCTTGTGCAACGGAAAGAGTGGGCGATTGCTGACCTCCCTGGCGCAACGGAAAGAGTGGGCGATTGCTGAGCGGGCTTGTGCAACGGAAAGAGTGGGTGATTGCTGACCTCCCTGGCGCAACGGAAAGAGTGGGCGATTACTGACCTCCCTGGCGCAACGGAAAGAGTGGGCGATTGCTGACCTCCCTGGCGCAACGGAAAGAGTGGGCGATTGCTGACCTCCCTGGCGCAACGGAAAGAGTGGGCGATTACTGACCTCCCTGGCGCAACGGAAAGAGTGGGCGATTACTGACCTCCCTGGCGCAACGGAAAGAGTGGGCGATTACTGACCTCCCTGGCACAACGGAAAGAGTGGGCGATTGCTGACCTCCCTGGCGCAACGGAAAGAGTGGCGATTGCTGACCTCCCTGGCGCAACGGAAAGAGTGGGCGATTGCTGACCTCCCTGGCACAACGGAAAGAGTGGGCGATTGCTGACCTCCCTGGCGCAACGGAAAGAGTGGGCGATTGCTGACCTCCCTGGCACAACGGAAAGAGTGGGCGATTGCTGACCTCCCTGGCGCAACGGAAAGAGTGGGCGATTACTGACCTCCCTGGCGCAATGGAAAGAGTGGGCGATTACTGACCTCCCTGGCGCAACGGAAAGAGTGGGTGATTGCTGACCTCCCTGGCGCAACGGAAAGAGTGGGTGATTGCTGACCTCCCTGGCGCAACGGAAAGAGTGGGTGATTGCTGACCTCCCTGGCGCAACGGAAAGAGTGGGCGATTACTGACCTCCCTGGCGCAACGGAAAGAGTGGGCGATTACTGACCTCCCTGGCGCAACGGAAAGAGTGGGCGATTACTGACCTCCCTGGCGCAACGGAAAGAGTGGGCGATTACTGACCTCCCTGGTGCAACGGAGAGAGTGGACGATTACTGACCGGGCTTGTGCAACGGAAAGAGTGGACGATTGCTGACCTCCCTGGCGCAACGGAAAGAGTGGACGATTACTGACCGGGCTTGTGCAACGGAAAGAGTGGACGATTACTGACCTCCCTGGCGCAACGGAAAGAGTGGAAGATTGCTGACCTCCCTGGCGCAACGGAAAGAGTGGACGATTACTGACCTCCCTGGCACAACGGAAAGAGTGGGCGATTGCTGACCTCCCTGGCGCAACGGAAAGAGTGGGCGATTGCTGACCTCCCCGGCGCAACGGAAAGAGTGGGCGATTGCTGACCTCCCTGGCGCAACGGAAAGAGTGGACGATTACTGACCTCCCTGGTGCAACGGAAAGAGTGGGCGATTGCTGACCTCCCTGGCGCAACGGAAAGAGTGGGTGATTACTGACCGGGCTTGTGCAACGGAAAGAGTGGACGATTACTGACCGGGCTTGTGTAATGTTGCGATGTCACCACACAAACAACTTTTGTGAGGCAAGACTGTGCATCATCAAGGACATCAGATTATTTCCCAATAGGTAAGGATTAGGTACAATTTCTTTTTAAGGGAACGCGGCTTCTATTGTATCTTACATTCTAGTTGTTTTCTTGTATGCCTTGATTAGTGTAATGCTTAAATAACCTTCTGCCTCACATTCCTCTTTTTTGGTGTTATTTTACTTATTTAGAGGACTACATGATTGCTGTGATGCAGAGTGAGCAGATATGATGTGAAAAGTGCACAAGTGGAGGTAGAGAAATAAAGTGGAAAGTCTTGGCAAGAAAAGAGAGTGGGTGGAGATGTGGATGTTGATGTGGGGGAGAAAATATCTCAAAATTAGAAAAAATTGATAGGAATTTTAGAAGAAAATTAAATGTGAGAAGAGTAAAGGAGCAACCATCAGAGGTGATCTTGGAATCAAATGGACAGATAGCCGGGCGGATAAACATCAAATTTTAGGCAAGATGCTCCCTTTTGGAGGAAAGCATGAAAATGTGCATATAAGGGGATTGGAGTATGCTGATTTCAAATCGATCAGGATACATTTGATCCGAGGAACGTAACCTCCTAAAAATCGTGATTTTCACAGAGGGGGGTCGAGACCTTCTGAAAATAGAAATAAGCATTTTCGTTGAACTTTGACAGTTTAATATTATAATTTTAAATGTTTTGACATATTGCATTCAATGCAGAAAATACCAAATGTTGTTATTATCAGTGATAACAACATGTGCACACATATTTAAGCACAAAATCCACATAAGGCACACACAAAGGCACACGAGGCACACAAAATGGAACACACAAGTGCGCAAAAGCATAAGCTGTTGAAAATGTATGAAATTCCAGTTATGAATAATTGTTATTAATTCTGTCTGACACAGACAGTTGTCATCGAATGCTATATAATAAAATAGTTAAGTTTAAACCATTATTAAAGCAGCTCTTCTTTTAGGAATACCAACCGGATACCAACCGGACAAGCATCATGAGCAAGTACCAAGTACTCAGAAGAGATTTGCTTCAAACATCAAATGCGTAGTGGAAGTGATGGAAGAGTATGGCAACCCTTTCACAGATGACAGTGCAGACTTGGTAACCATGGACACCAAAGTCGTCATGTCCGAAAAAGTGGTTGAATCTGTTCGCACTGCAGAGGAATTGGGTACAACACAGTATCAAACCTTCATCCAAGATCGTTTGTCTGGTTCCTCCGAGTGCTTCTACAATCCCATTCATAAAAACAGTCTGCCTCTCTTCAAATCGAAACGAAGGAAAGATTCTAAAGCAAGTAACAAAACAAAGGGCCTCAAAAATAATGTTGAACTCTTCTCTCGGATGTACATCTCATGCCAATCAAGAGATGGGGACCTGGACACCTTTGAGCATGAAAATCACCCATGGCCTCCAGCCCTGGCTGACAATAACGAGATGCGCCAGACTGCAAAGTCTGATCTCATGACCTGCCTTGAGCCGCTGGCAGAGGAAACTGGAGATGGAGATCCACGACCCGATGTCAAGATAATTGACGGAGTTGCCCTCGTCCATACACTGGATCCCAAGAAGACAGGTGCAAAAACCTTTGGTGATTATGGGTCGATGGTGTTTCTGCCATACATCACCAAACAGCTACAGTTTGTGAGTCGCCTAGATGTGGTATGGGATGTCTACATAACTGGAAGCCTGAAATCGCAGACACGAGCGAGTAGGGGAAGTGGTGACCCATTGCGAGTAGCGGCAAACACTTGATTACCTCAGAATTGGAACACCTTTCTCCGAGTGGATTCAAACAAGTCAGGTCTTTTCAAGTATTTAGCTGGTGTTATGCAGACCTATTCTCCACCGCAGGATACGCTACTGATCACGACCCGAGATGAAATTGTTCTGTCAATGCCGCACTGTGATCTATCACGATTAGCACCATGCACTCACGAGGAAGCAGATGGAAGGATGCTGCTTCATGCTGCTCATGCTTTTAACCAGGGTGATCGCAAGATTGTGATACAAGCTAGTGACACAGATGTGGTGGTAATTGCCATAGCGACAGCAACAGTCCTGCAAGGATGCCAAATTTGGGTTGCATTCAGTCATGAAAAGACATTCCGGTATGTCTCCGCGGACCGTATTGCAGCAGCACTGGGAAATGATAGGTCTAAGGACTACTGTTCTTGCATGCCTTTTCAGGCTGTGACACGGTTTCCTCATTCTTCGGAATTGGCAAGAAGACCATGTGGGAAGTGTGGCGAAGCTCTGACACATTCAGACCAGTCTTCAAGAAACTATCTGATTCACCCAGCGAGATCACGGATGAAGACATGAAAACTCTGGAACGATTCGTTGTCCTCTTGTACAAGCGCACGTCAACGTTGACCACTGTAAATGAAGCCAGAAAACGGCTCTTTACATCTGGAACACGGCAGTTTGATAACATCCCACCAAGTAGAGGAGCCTTAATGCAGCATATCAAGCGTGCTGCTCATCAAGCCGGTCATGTCTGGGGCAAAACTCTGCTTGCCAATCCAAACTTGCCAGCTCCAATTGAATGGGGATGGGCAAAGGATGGAGACTTCTGGTGTCCAGTGTGGAGTCTGAAACCAGAGGCATCGAAAGCCTGCAGAGAACTAATCAAGTGTTCATGTCGAAACAGCAACTGCACTGGCAGGTGCAAATGCCACAAGGCCAATCTTCCCTGCACACAGCTATGTGTATGTGAAGGACAGTGTACATGAACTAATTAAGGAAAGCATCATCTCATTTGTCTATCAAATCTGTAACATGTTCAATCTAAAGAATAAAACAGTTTGCTTGAAATAAAACATTGTTTGTTAGCAGTTATTCAAGACAATATTATGCATACGTCATTATTAATAATTCATAAATTCATTGAATACAAAATTATCATCATTTATATAACAATTAAGGCCGTTAAGATGGTGGCCATTTTGAATTTTAGTCACTTGTCGATAAAATAACAAAAACAGTTTGATTTCACTGAGGTCTTTGGTATTCTATTTCTTGGATTTACAGTAGTACAGAGATGTTGTGTCAATCTGGCTCGATAAATGTGACAAAGTTGAACATTATAACATTGTATGCGATTTCGGGGGAAATGGCTGTCATCTTGGATTATAGTTGCCCAGCAATATCATCGTCAGCTTTAGACACTTCCACCACATGCACTGTATGTGAAACATATGTGTAGATATAAAATGTATCCTCATATAGTATTCTATTAAGGTTATAGTCGATTTTCGGGTATACCGAATATCAATGGCGGCCATCTTGGATTTTGAGGAGGTTACGTTCCTCGGATCAAATGTATCCTGATATATTCGAATTCAGCATACTTTAAAACCCCTATATGCAAATTTTCATGCTTTCCTCCTAAACGGAACATCTTTTCTCTTTCTCCGCCTGGCTAAGACGGAAGGTAGAGATGCAATAAGAAGAATGTGGGGATAAGTATTTTGAGAGATTTCTTAATGAAACAAATGACCAGGGGAGGTGGACTATTTAGTAAGGTAAATATGGGGGCAAATGCTATGCTGCGCGTGGCCTCGGTGCTCATCTCCGTGGCATTAGCCTTTGAGCCTGTGGTGGGTAGGAGCCCGTTACCCCGGGACACAGGGCTAGTGTGACGTACCACAGTTACCTTCCCCAAAGTTTCCCCAGGTACCCATTTATCAACCCCGAAAGGAAGGATGAACTGGGCATCACGCCGACTGACCTGGCCTGGATTTGAACCAGGGCCCGCAGATTCGTTGTGAGGCGCACTAGCCACTACACCATGGAGACCACATGCATTTAGGGGACGACTGGGCGGCGACTGTTTAGGGAGACTAATAAAAAGCATAGAGGTGAAGGAATACATAAGAGATTAACAAAAGTGAGGTGATGTGTGCGTTGAGGAAAAGAATTGTGATAAAGTGACTGGATAAGATGGGATCCACATCAGAAATGCTTAGGAAAGGCGCTTGTGTGGTGAAGTGGATGGTTGTTTTACTTGTGCTGGGAATGAGGTGTGGTACTTGTGCTGGGAATGAGGTGTGGTACTTGGAGACTGGCTGGGAATGAGATGTGGTACTTGTGCTGGGAATGAGATGTGGTACTTGTGCTGGGAATGAGATGTGGTACTTGTGCTGGGAATGAGATGTGGTACTTGTGCTGGGAATGAGGTGTGGTACTTGGAGACTGGCTGGGAATGAGATGTGGTACTTGTGCTGGGAATGAGATGTGGTACTTGTGCTGGGAATGAGATGTGGTACTTGTGCTGGGAATGAGATGTGGTACTTGTGCTGGGAATGAGGTGTGGTACTTGGAGACTGGCTGGGAATGAGATGTGGTACTTGTGCTGGGAATGAGGTGTGGTACTTGTGCTGGGAATGAGGTGTGGTACTTGGAGACTGGTAAAAGGCCTGAATTGTACCGCTGTATAAGGGCAATGGTACAACTTACTACAGAGGAATAAATTTACATACCACACTACTACAGATTAATAACCAAGAAAGTTTTTTGGTGGAATACTAATTTGAATTCAATATTTTTGTGGAACACAGCTTTTAAGAAACGTTTCAATTTTCATAAAATCACCTTAGATATGTAGGATGCTTAAAAATCAATTTGTATTGAATATTTGAGGGCCTCCGCATCGAAAAGGGGTCAAGCGACACCACGGCCGTTTTGCTGATTTCACCATATAGCACTATTTACGCCCTTCCTCTATCAGTTGGAAGTGGAGAAGACCCCCTTACCACACTGGCAATAGGGTTGAAAGTCGTATTCAGTACAACATTGCTGTATCCGAAAGGGCGTCAGGTGCCTTGGCTCAGGCATTTGTCCACATCGAAAGGGTATCATCTCCAGTTCAGTGAGTGAGGCTGGTTGTGGGGTTTAAGCGGGGTAGGGAGTTCAGCCAATCAGCGCGCGCTAGGCGCGTGACGTTCTGTGCTTGGTGCGTGACGTGGCGCGCTGTGAGTGGCCTGGAGCCTCTCGCCATCTTTGTATCCCTTTAGTTGTGTTTACAGAAATTGCTATTGCTATTATTATTATTATTACTGTATCATTATTATGCTGTTTTGCTCACTGTCATTAATTTTCTACTATTAGTACCAATATTAATATTGGTATTAATGTTATAATATGTGACAGGAGAAGCATTCAGAGTTCAGCAAAAGTGACCATTATGCAACTGTAATAAACATAATATCGAGTATATTATTATATATTATTTTTCAACATTTCCAATATTTTTCATGAAATTCATAATCGTCAAGTGACGAGCTACATTTTGATACCAAAATGAGCACTGTACGTCAATTAGAAACGAAGTTACAGTTGCCACCACCTTGTTGAACTTTGACCGCTCCTCCTGTAAAATTTTATTTTTGGCGCTTAACCCCCTTTCAATGCGGAGGCCCTCATTTATGCGAATGAACTGGTCCGAATCTTAACCCCACCACATGTTTAACCCCTTCACGCCCAGATCCTTCCTTTGCTGTAAAATATTGTCTGTTGTGGAGCCATAAAATAACAAAAAGTAGCTGAATATACCAAATTAACTAGTGGACAAGGATATCAAACAGGTCATATCTATAAAATATTGCTTATATTCACTAAAAATGGTCTAATGGCACCCAAATTACAATGGAAATTACGTTCTGGGCCTCAAGGGGTTAAGAGAAGGCCTGCTGTATGCAAGTAAATAAACACTAATTGAGAGGCAAGAAATAAAGTGTCTGATGAAATAAAGTGAGAGTCTGATGAAATAAAGTGAGAGTCTGATGAAATAAAGTGAGAGTCTGATGAAATAAAGTGAGAGTCTGATGAAATAAAGTGAGAGTCTGATGAAATAAAGTGAGTGTCTGATGAAATAAAGTGAGAGTCTGATGAAATAAAGTGAGAGTCTGATGAAATAAAGTGAGAGTCTGATGAAATAAAGTGAGAGTCTGATGAAATAAAGTGAGTCTGATGAAATAAAGTGAGAGTCTGATGAAATAAAGTGAGAGTCTGATGAAATAAAGTGAGAGTCTGATGAAATAAAGTGAGAGTCTGATGAAATAAAGTGAGAGTCTGATGAAATAAAGTGAGACTCTGATGGAAGATGAACGACCAGACTCATGAGGGGGCGAGGCTGTGCTGACCACTAAGTGTTCGAGTCAAAGGAAATGTGTGAAAAGCAAAAAATGTATAGGAATTGGAAGATTTTTGTTTCCCCTCCTTTGTGCCACCCCTCATGTGTGGCAGAATGCCTTACTCTATTTTACTACACTTCCTAATCATACCCATAAACTTGTCTTATTTGCAACATACAGCTTTGTCTTTCAGATGTAAAGCCTACAACAGCTGGTTGTCTCCAAGGCTGAGGTCTTTGACTGTTACATGAGGTGGTGGATGTGGCACCAAGTCATAAGAACATAAGGAAGCTACAAGAGGCCGTGAGATCTACACGTGGTAGTTTCTGTTACTTAACACTACCTACATCCACCTTACATCCCCATCCATGAAATTGCCTAGCCTCCTTTTAAACCGCCCTATTGACTCCGCACTGACCACCTGACGACTGAGTCCATTCCAATCACTTACCACCCTATTTGTGAACCAGTTTTTCCCTATTTCTTTTCTTGATCTACTCTTTTCCAGCTTGAATCCGAGTCAACAATGCGTCAAGCCAGGGAGTGTGGGAAACCTTCCAATGGACAGTGACATCCTTGGCAAATGGAAGATTTAGTGTTCACAGCCAGTCTGAATTAGAGCACCAGTCTGAACCAGAGCACCAGTCTGAACCAGAGCACCAGTCTGAACCAGAGCACCAGTCTGAACCAGAGCAATCATACAAAGTACACCTTACCATTGGCATGTGCTCGTGTGCTAAAGCCTAAAGGGGAAAATGGTGCCATCTGCAAACACCAGACTGCATGTGCAGATCATAGTATGACAGTGGTGCCCCAGATGTTTGTTTCAACCAGTGAGAGTCGGCATTGGTTAGCAGTTTTGGCTGTTGGTCAAGAGAAAGCACCAGATGAACTTTTTTAACCCCTTCACTGCAGATATCAATTTCATAGGCCTACCCCCCTGTGCGGCAGGTTTAATTAAAATAAAAAATAATTACTTATCATATTTGAAGTGCCTAAATGAATAGGATGCTCATTCCATACCAGAAAATCTATGTTTCGTCTTGGTGGAGGCTACCAGCTAAGTGAAGAGTTACGTCAAAGTGCAGCAACAGGGCCGTGACCGTGCTGCCAGACGCACAATGAAACTACTTACTACTCAACATAATACAGCTTATTTTGGTACATAAATGCTTCATTCATGCATTCATTCATTCATTCATACTTCTGTTTTATATCCATCAAGAATATATTGAATATCTTGACTATTTAGCCTCGCCATTGAAGTAGAGGGCGCGGCAGCGTCAACACGTCGTACTGTACCGCTTGACCTTATTAGTCACACTAACTCACGCAAGCAGAAAAAGAGGTTCTATTATATCGCAACACTTGACACTGTTGCATACAAGCCTATCACAACGAATATTTACCCACAATATCATTGAGCGCGCAATTTAAATACAGAAACCATAGATGTACCAGCCGCAGTGAACCCTTAAATAGCTGAGAGACCGTATTTGTACCAGCCGCAGTGAAGGGGTTAAGAACCTGACTGATTAATCACCATTAATCAAACCACAGATTAATGACCACCACAGAAACCACAGAGTAATGACCACCACAGAAACCACAGAGTAATGACCACCACAGAAACCACAGAGTAATGACCACCACAGAAACCACAGAGTAATGACCACCACAGAAACCACAGAGTAATGACCACCACAGAAACCACAGAGTAATGACCACCACAGAAACCAGAGTAATGACCACCACAGAAACCACAGATTAATGACCACCACAGAAACCACAGAGTAATGACCACCACAGAAACCACAGAGTAATGACCACCACAGAAACCACAGAGTAATGACCACCACAGAAACCACAGATTAATGATCACCACAGAAACCACAGAGTAATGACCACCACAGAAACCACAGAGTAATGACCACCACAGAAACCACAGAGTAATGACCACCACAGAAACCACAGAGTAATGACCACCACAGAAACCACAGAGTAATGACCACCACAGAAACCACAGAGTAATGATCACCACAGACAACTAATAAAAAAATCGCTCAGCAAGACAAAAATATGTAGCGGGAAAAAAGTGAAGCAACTGAGACCTGAAATTAACTGAAAAACTACAAAACAAAAATCCCTACAGACAATATCAAAATCCCTCGGGAAGAGACATACAAAAAAAAAGGAGAAAAAAGGTGAGGCAACTGAGACCTGAAATTAACAGAATATCCATAAAACAAAATCCCCCCCCAAAAAAAAAAAAATCCCTTGGACAAAAAAAAAAAAAAAGGGAAAAAAAGGTGAAGCAAAAAAAAAAAAAAAAAAAAATAAATAAATAAATAATAATAATAATAATAATAATAATAATAATAATAATAATAATAATAATAATAATAAAAAAGGGAAAAAAAAAGGTGAGGCCTCCGTGACCTACCTTAAGACTGTCGTTGAAGGCCACATTGCTGTCCGGGGTCACTTCTCCATGTATGGCGTAGGGCCCGTAGGTAACCAGGAGTCCCTTGGGCCGCAGCAGCTTCCCGGCCGCGGCGAAGAGGGCCACCGAGCAGGTCCAGGGGGCGATGTGGACCATGTTGGCATTGAGGATGAGGTCCAGCGAGGCGGCCGAGAAGGAACCCGGCCATTGACTGACGTCCTGAAGGGAGAGAAGTAAGGGTGAGTGAAGGGTGAAAAAGGGGGAGGAGGAATGTAAAGGGTGAGTTATGGATGAAAAGGGTGATAAGTTAAAGGTGGAAAGGGTGATAAGTGAAGTGTTGAAAGGGTGAGAATGAAGTGAGGTAATGGGTGGAAAGGGTGAGAAGTGAAGGGTGGAAAGGGTGAGAGTGAAGGGTGGAAAGGGTGAAAGTGAAGGTGGAAAGGGTGAGGAGTGAAGGGTGGAAAGGGTGAGGAGTGAGGGTGGAAAGGGTGAGGAGTGAAGGGTGGAAAGGGTGATAAGTGAAGGGTGAGAAGGGTTGAGGAGTGAAGGGTGGAAAGGGTGATAATGTGAAGGGTGGAAAGGGTGAGGAGTGAAGGGTGGAAAGGGTGAGGAGTGAAGGGTGGAAAGGGTGATAAGTGAAGGGTGGAAAGGGTGAGGAGTGAAGGGTGGAAAGGGTGAGGAGTGAAGGGTGGAAAGGGTGAGGAGTGAAGGGTGGAAAGGGTGAGGAGTGAAGGGTGGAAAGGGTGAGGAGTGAAGGGTGGAAAGGGTGAGGAGTGAAGGGTGGAAAGGGTGAGGAGTGAAGGGTGGAAAGGGTGAGGAGTGAAGGGTGGAAAGGGTGGAAAGGGTGAGGAGTGAAGGGTGGAAAGGGTGAGGAGTGAAGGGTGGAAAGGGTGAGGAGTGAAGGGTGAGGATGGTTGGCTAGTGTTGTTTCAGTCTTTACTCTTCGTTTGCTTTTTCCTTGTCTAGGTATAAAAAAAAGGTTAGTCAGGATTATATTATGTCTTTGAAATGACGTCTTTTTCTCTGTTTTTCTTTAAAGTAATCGTCCAAACCATTTCATCATTCCTGATTTAATGAAGTCAAAATATAGCCATTATTGAGTATATCAACAATATGTTGTCACTTTTTGCATCCAGTCACCCGTCTTTAATATATATAATCCGCAATCAAAATCTGTAAATTCCCCGAGCTTCCAAAACGCTCCTGACGACTATAGCAGATGACGCACCACGGCTCGGTGACGTCACAAAAGGCAGTCCCCCCCCCCCCCCCCCGCGGTAAGCCAGAAGCATGTGAACACAGAAATAAATATAGTACGTGAAGAATTTTGGGCATTTCAATTTTTTTTTTTTTTTTACGATATGGCATATACTGTACGTACTTGCATCCTTTATGGGTGCAGCAAGACAGCTGTACCTTTCCAGAGAGCTTAGCACCCATTTCCGACCTATACGGCCACGATAAATGTGTGGAGAATGTTTGATCGCCGAGGGAGGGAAGGCTGTGTGATGCAGATTGTCGCCTCAGTGACGTCATCAGCAAGCTTCGTGCCACAGCTGGAACAGGGCTCATTTTTTCCCACACTCTTTACAAAAGTCATGTTTTTACGGTAATAAGGCGTGGAAATTAATTATTTTTTGTGGATTAGGTATTTTGAATGAACATTCAACATAATTATGCGAAGAAAAAATGGGTCTGGACGATTACTTTGAAGCTATGTTGCAAAAAGAGATTAGTTATATTCATATTATGTCGTTTTTCTTGCCTAGATACAAAATGGGGTTAGTTAGGGTTGTGTCTTTTTTTTCTTAATTTTCTTCCTTACTGACTATCTAGCTACAAAAAAGTACTTGTTATGGCTAAACTATGTCTATTACACCACACTCACGCACACACACACACACGCGTCAGCTGTGTGTACACAGACGCGCGCTCTGGGAGGCTCCTAAACAACTGGATATGCTGTATGGCTGCAGTGACCAACAAGGATGCAGAGGACCCTAAAAGACCTTGCAGTGACCAACAAGGATGCAGAGGACCCTAAAAGACCTTAAGTACTTATAGGTTAGAGCTATGTAGTTAGATAGTCCCGTCTCCTAATGATTTACCTAAAAAATGAAAAATATTGGAAGTGAAAAAAAAAGTAAACAAGGATGGAGGAAGTGTCGGCGGAGGATTCCACCGGGACCAATTTTGATGGCTTCAATACCAAAGAAAAAGACATATTATGGCTGAAAAAGTACCAGAGAAGAGTCATAATGCTAGAAAATGTAGTTCACGAATTGATGGATAAACTGGAGAAGATGGAAAAGAAAGTGTTCGTACTGGAAAAAGATAATACCATTTTGAAAAATAAGAGTGGACGAATTAAATGGAAAACAAAACGATGAAAAGGTAGTGAAAATGCATGCAGAAATTAATGCAGTACTTAAGAAATGGAAAATGACACAAGAGGAAATGAAAGATGAAAGAAAGACAAGGAAGATAGAACAAGAAAAAGACCAAGAAAACTTATGCCAGATAATAGAAGATCAAGAAAATGAAAAGAAAAATCTGACCCAAGAAGTAGTCAAAGTAATCAAACAAAAGGAACATTTAGTTAGAGTACGGTGGACAAAAAGAAATGTGTCATCATTTTTGGTTTGAAGGAGAAAGTGCTGCCCAAGAAAAACATAAGAGAAGAGGAAGAAAAGAAAGTGTCAAAAGAAATATTTAAAGTTGTAGAAGAAAATACGGAGATAGAAGAAATAGAAGAGATACATAGGTTAGGCAAATATGAAGAGGGAATTAAAAGTTAAGTTTAGGTCACAAAATACAGCACAAGATATATTGTCTAAGGCATGGAAACTGGCAAAGACAGAAGAATATAAGAAAATATGGATAAGAAAAGATATGAATGAGGAAGAAAGAGCCAGTCTGAATATACAGGGAGGTCCCGAAGATACGAGCAGTTAGGTTCCACCTGGCATACTCGTAAAGCGAAATCTCGTATAACGAAACACATAACTAATGGTAAAATATAGGTTTGGTTCCAGGACCCCATCAATTATATAAAAAAAAAAAAAAAAAAAAAAAAAAAAAAAAAAAAGACATGTTTTTCAAGCTAAAATAAACTATAGCAAACACAACAAACACACAGCGTCTATATTACCCATACTGTACTACCTATTCTGTAGAAAAAGCATTCTGAAAGAGAAAATAGCACACAAAATAACATAACTGCACATTAATTAAACATAAAACATGCATAACACTCACAAGTGGTAATGTTGTGTGGGAGACAGGAAGCTGGCAAGTAGCCAGCTGAGTCCCTGTTTTCTCTCTTCAAGGCTCGAGAGAAAACAGGGGTGACTGTGTTTGCAGGGATGACTGGGTTAGAGTTCTTCCTCCTCCCCATGATCACTTGGGGAAGAGGAAAGATCCTCGGTGCAGCCGCATGAAGCTCCCTTCACACATTCCATAATCGAACCACGAACGCGCCAACAATGCAGTGTGCAGCGCCGTCATGGTCCTGGTTATGGGTCCATCGTGACCGATCGTGACGCTCGTGACGCGCTCGGCCGAGGCCACGAAAAGTTAGTGCGTGCATTAAAAAATCGGGAAGCTCCCCGACTTTCGTACCCAACGCAGCGCTATCGTAAGTCTATCGTGACGCTATCGTTATCTATGTAGCAGCTTCGTGACACTATCATGATTGTCGTATGTTTATCGTGAAACTGTTACGCATGCTGTCATCCCTGCCTTCCCCCCCTTTTTTGCACCCCCTTCCGCCTTCCCCCCCCCTTTCTCATTCACCTCCACCCACCCCCCAAATCCCCTCCCCACTCCCACCACCACGTGAGAACTCCCCCCCCCGTGCCTCCCTACCCATACTCCCCGTCAGCACGTGGTAACACCCCCACCCCCACCCCCCCACGCCTTCCCCCACCCCCCCCCCCCGTTTCACCACCAACACCAACACCCCCTTCTTTATTACAAAACCCCCCCCTCCCCCGTTTTTCCCCCCATTTCCCCCTCACCAACACAAACCCCCTTTATCCCCCTTTCACTCTTACCCCCCTTCCTTTTCCATTACCCTGGCAACCCCCACCCCCGTGTGGGCGGCCCCTTGACGCTATCGTGGTACGTTCATGGCACCCCTATGGCACTGTTGGGGTTGTTTGCTCTATCGTGACGACAAAAGACTGTTTATTTTCCCTTCGTGCAGCTTACAGCTTTCATACTCCCCTCGTGACCATCTATACCGTCTGCAATACGTACAGGCAGCGTGACATTGTTGTGAGGCTATCGTGGTCTGCGTTTTTCGTGGTTAAATTTACGATAGCGTCAATAATAAATTTGGTGGCGCTACGTGGGTCGATTAGGAATGTGTGAAAGGGGGCTTTGGGGGGAAAAGGAAAGTCCTCGGTGCTGCCGCGGATCAAAAGACTCGAGAGGGTAGGGGAGGTAAGGGGGCAGGGAGGGGTGCCAGGGCCCTTTTCACTGCCCACAAAACTGTCTCTGCGCATTTTGAATCATTGACAGTAAAGGCCCTTTTAACTCGGACGATAACCGGAATTTGATATAAAATCGGCAGGCAAAGACAAAATTTTTTTTTTTTTTTTTTTTTTTTTTTTTTAAAACCCTTGTTACGGTGTAGGGCCCCGTGACCCCCAGGGGGGGGAGGTGCCGGAGGTATTGAGGGCTGTTGGTTGGGCCCTGGGGGTCCAGGAGTTTTAATTAGTACGCTGTTTTAATACCCCCCCGTGTCCTCCCCGGGACTGCATGACGGTTTTTGTTTTTAAGTTAAAAGGATAGTTTTTAAAAGGTTTTAATCTCAATGTTAAAAAAGTTTCGGGTACTTCTGTTACTTCATGAAATTGACTTTAAATTACTTACGATTTGTTTTTTTTTTTTAAGTTTTCATGGAAAATGCGATCCCCCCAAATTTTTCAGAAACAAAAAGGGAAAAAAAAAGAAAAAAAACCCCAAAAAAAAAAAAAAAAAACATTGAAAAACTCGGAAAGGGGCCAGAGCCCCATCGTGCCGAGTTTTAGGTTTTTACTGTACTCTCCAGAGATTGAATTTTTGTAGGCCCTTTGTCTACCGAGCCAAAAATGATAATTTTCAGATTGTTTTTTATGTACAACTTGGAAAAATCATATAGCAGTAATTTTTAAAATTTTTAGTAAAAAAACGGGAAAATTTATTTAGTAAATAACTTGGAATTTTACCCCCCCCCATTTTTGAAGTCGTAGCATTGGTTTTTCGTCTCGTATTTTGAAAATAGACCCAATTTCACTCTCGTATCATGGATTCTGTATTCGAATGCTCGTATAAGGGGACCTCCCTGTATTTTTAGAGAAGCCAAAAAAAAAAACAATTTGAAACGGATGAGGAAAAAAAAATTCTTTGGAGATTTTTGGCCCAAAAAACGAAGAAGGGGTACCCAAAAAGAGAAAGAGAAGAAAGACAGTTAAAAGGAAAAAGGAAAAAGGATGGCAGGTATGCCAAAAAATAAAAAGGGCTAGTGTAAACTTTAAACAAAATAAACGATTATGGAGCCAAAAAACCAGAATATTAGGGCTAGTGAAACGAAGCAAGTGTTTTGGGGAGTGCCATTGGGGGGTAAAAATAATGTATGGGGGGCAAAACAAAAACCCAGAAAAAGGGAGGGGGTGTAATGGTGTTAAAAAGGGAAGGGATGTGGTATAAAAATGGGGAGAAAGGAAAAGGGGAATGGCAGAGGTTTTGAAGGTGGGTTGGTGATAAAAAAGGAAGAATAAGAGACTTAGAAATGATAGTTCCACCTAAGCAAATTCCTGGGGGAGAAAAGAGTACGGAGACATGAAAGAGCAAAACCCAAGTTTAAAGAATACGGGGAAAAATAGTAAAAACATAATTTTGAGGAATTTTTAACTGCAAAAAATTTTTGCTGGGAAGAAGGTATACTAAAGAGGAAAAAGACTCTGGGGTGGTACATTTTTGGTTTGGGTAATGAAAAACACATGACTCAGTGGATTAAAGAAAACACAAGATTCGAGGTAGCGAAGAACCTCAAGACTAGACCTCTATTGCGAAGAACGGAAGTAATTAGTAAAGAAATTATCAGTGCCCATTTGGGAAAAGGTGACCTGTACTTTTTAAATTTTAAAGTAAATGTAGAAAAAAAAGAGGGGAAAAGAAAACCAAAAAAGGGAAGATACAATTAGGGAAAAGCAGATTTTGAGGGTTTAAGAACATTTTTGGGAGACAGACGGGAGTAATTTCCTGCAGCAAGGAGTCCCCAGAAAAAAGGGATGAGTTCATCCAAATTTTACACCGAAGAAAAATAGTTTTTTCCCAAGGATAGTTATCAGAGAAAAAAAAAAAAAATAAAGGGTTTTTAACAGAAATGTAAATTTAGCAAGACTAGAAAAAAAAAAAACATGGAATTTTGGGGGAAAAAAAAAGGGGGGCCAACCTTTGGGAGAAGTAAAAAAAACAACTAAAAATGAATTGAAAGAATCCAAAGAGAAAAAGAAAGTAACTATGGAGGAATATATAAAAAATTAAGAATAAACCCAAAACTTTTTATAGATATATTAATGGAAAAATAAAAAAACAGGAGGTAGATAAGCTGAAGGTAAAAGGCATAGTGTTGAAGATCCCTTCAACAGCCAGGTGATGAATAAGTGCTTACAGACTGTTTTTAAAAGAAAAAGGGAAATTTAAAAAGAAACATATAATAGAAAAAAAAAATATAATGGAAGACATAAATAGAGTAAAAAGAAAAAGGCTAATAAAAGTCAAGATGTGAAAAAAAACCCCTTTGCCCAATGGAGTCGAACTGGATAATAAAAGAGTGCAGAAACCCAATAGGGAAAATTACATGTGATTGAGAGTTCAGTCAAGGAGAGCAGATCCCCTTGTTGGAAAAAAGAAATTTGTCCCAAATTTCACAAGGGGTGAAAAAGAAGAACCACTAAATTACAGGCCATATCTTAACAAGGTAGGGGAAAAAAAATGTGTAAAAAATTTTTGGGAAGGACAGATGGTTAAAAATTTTTGGAAGAGAAAAACACCTCGCAGGGGGCCCGTTTGGATTTAGAGGGGGAAGTCATGTCATGTACAAAAAATTTTTTGGCTTTACTCGAGTGATCGATGTGACACAGGAAAGAGAAGGGTGGTCGTTTGCAATTTATTTGGCCCTAAAGAAGGCATTTGCAAGGTTCCATAAGAGACTCCCCGGGAAGCTGAAATGTGGGGGATTAAAGGGTGTTTGCGAAGTGGAGGGAAGATTTTTTTGAGAAACAGAGAGATGGAACAGTAAAAAAAGATAAAAAAGCAGAAGGGTGCAGTGTGATAAGTGGATTTTCCTAAAGATCGTATTGGCCCCGTGATGTTTTGGTCTATGTAACTGTATACAGAAGGAGTGAAAAGTTATATGATTTTATTCGCTGATGATCAAAAATTTCAAAAGAAAAGTAAAAGTAAAGAGGACTGTGAGGATTTAAAAAGGATCAGAAAAAATTTCAGAGGGATTCAAAAAGGGGGAAATGGAGTTTATGCTAAAAAGTGAAAAGTGATGGAAAGGGCAGTACAAAAAGAGACAGAGGAAAATATTCGAGGGGAAATGAAGGGATAACAAAAACAAAGTCAAAAAAGATCGGGAGTGTGGTTTACGATAATTTGCCCCTGAGAAGCATAAAAACAAGATCACGGGAGATCATATCAGTTGCTGGGGTATAAGAATGGCATTCAAATTCGGGATTAAGAGATGATCAAAAAATTGATAAATCTTTGATTCGCCCAAAGGTTGGGAAATTTGTGGCAGTGATTTGGTCACCACAAAAAGAAGGGATAAAAGGGGAAGATTGAGAAATACAAAGCAGCAAAAAAATGGTCCAAGCCGGGGAGATTTACATATGAGGAAAAAACTTTCAAGACTAAAACTCCCCCAACTCTTGAGAAAAGAAGAGAAAAGGGGGGATTTTTTAGCAGTGTATAGAGCATCAAAGGTCTGGAAAAAATTGATAGGAAGATTTTTTGTGTGGGACGAAGAAGTGCAAGAGGGGCTGAGAAGAAATTGAAAAGGACAACTCAAGAGGGACAAAAAAAAAAACAGCTTTTCCCTATAAAGCAAGAACCCGGAAAAAAACCCCGATGCAAAAGTGATTAATGCAAGAAGTATTCAGGACTTTAAAAGGCAAACTGGATAATAGAGATTTTGGGGACGGGAATACGAGCATGCTCTTTTCCTGTATGTTACAACTAGGTAAACAACTAGGTAATACACACTAAGATGGAAGAAACAGACAATGAGAGACTACTGACTCGGAAACAAAAAGAAGGGCGATCACAAGAGGACATACAAAACAACTGTAGTTATTTTTTTAATAAGGCAAAAAAACCTGCCCCCTTGCTGCTTCTGTGATATTTTATGCCAGGGAAGGGGAATACTACGTTTCTTTTAATGTCGGGTTTTTCATCATAGTTAAACCCCATTTAGGTAAAAAACAGGCATCATTTTTAAACAGGGACCTTTGAAGAATGGGAATTTTTTTCCAAAAAATGACTTGGAAAAGGGAGATGCCTGAAAAAACATAAAAAGTCCAGCTTCCTCTAGAAATGTAGAAATTTGGAAAGGACTAAAAGGAGGTGATATCGGAAATAATGTGCACCAATTGAAAGAAAGACTAGATAAATGTACTGGATGTAGGTACGGAGACGGGACCACACGAGAGTAGCTCAGGCCCTGTAAAACACTACTAGATAAATACATACACACATACTTCAAAGCACTCCTATTAAACAAGGGCGGTTACTCTCCCATATCCAGCATCTATCCTACACTTACAAATCCCTCACACTGCACACACTCCTCACCTTGCAGATGTCAACAAGCAAAGGCTCGGACACGTTCCCCACACCCGTCTCCTGCACGTACGCCCGTATGCTGGACACGTGCTTCTCCTCAAGGTCGGAAGGTTGCCATGTCACCTTCGGGAAACGCTGGGCTAAGTGGACCACGTGTTGGCCGGTCCCTGAGGCTATTTCCAGGGCGGTCAAGGTGGCGTCGGAACCGAATTTCTCCGGTATGACGTCCTCCAAGACCAGGGCGATGGGCTCCTTGTTCCTCTCCGGTGCCGCGTACACTAGCTTGCCCTCTGACATCCTGTAGATAGAAGGAGGCATTAGTGTGTATAAAGGTAAAAAGGTAAAGACGGGAGCATACGCTAAGCTGCGCGTGGCATGCAGTGCTCATCTCCGTGGCATTAGCCCTTAGAGCCTGTGGTGGGTGGGGACCCGTTCCCCGGGGGCACAGGTGTTGATCCGGGTTACCACAGTTACCCTTCCCCCGGTTCCCAGGACCCATTTTTCAACCCGAAAAAAGGAAGAACAGCTGGTAGGCTTCCCGGCTTGCCCTGGCCCGGATCGAAAACCCGGGGCCCCCAGATTCGTAGCCCAAACCGCAGCCACTCACCACGGGGGCGCACTGCACCACGGGGGCAACAATAAAAGAAGTGGATAAATAGAAGGAGGTTTGTATAATAGAAGGTGTGTTAATGAAGGAGGGGTTTTTTATAATAGAAGGAGGTATGTGTAAGTAGAAGGAGGTGTGTATAAGTAGAAGGAGGTGTGTATAAGTAGAAGGAGGTGTGTATAAGTAGAAGGAGGTGTGTAAGTAGAAGGGGTGTGTTAAGTTGGAAAGGGGGGGATAAGTAAAGGTGGTGGTTATTAGAAGGAGGTGTGTGTAAGTAGAAGGAGGTGTGTGTAAGTAGAAGGAGGTATGTGTAAGTAGAAGGAGGTGTGTATAAGTAGAAGGTGTGGTGTATGAGTAGAAGGTAAAAGTGTGTATAAAGTAGGTGTGTAGGAAAGTAAAGAAGATGTGTATAAGTAGAAGGAGGTATAACTCTTAATGGTTAGTGGTGAGTTCTTTTGATGTGTTGGGCTTAGTTTAGGGCATTTGTGATGGGTTGTTAGGCGCCTAACCCCTTGAGACCCAGAACGTAATTTCCATTGTAATTTGGATACCATTAGACGATTTTTTCCCTGAAAATAAAACAAAATTTTATAGATTGACCTTTTTATCCTTGTCTACTAAAATAATTTGGTATATTCAGTTACTTTAAGTCATTTTATGGCTCGACAACATACAATTTCCTATAGCCAAGGAAAGATCTGGGTGTGAAGGGGTTAATAGTTAGCTCATAGGTACTAGAATGTTAAAATAGCAACATTAAGATGTCAAAAATAGCTAATACAGGTTGAAGTTCCCAAACTCAGCATCCCAAGACTCGGCAACACTCAAATTGGCATGGTTCCGGTTTTTAAAACACGACGAACACCAAAAACCCGGCGCGTAGTTTTCCGGGTCGGCCGCGGGTGCCACCACATAGGCCCCTTGGTTTCTCCCCCGTTTTTTTGGTTTTATTTTTAGTGGGGTTTTGACGTAGAGTTGTGTACACTTTATTTTTTGGGCTTTACAGGTCATGATTTTTTTTTATGTTTTTCATGCTTTTTTTTTCCCCCTTTTATATCTACGTTCTAAAAATCGGAAAATTCCATTACTCGGTCAGCGTGGTCCCGAGGTTGCCGAGTTTGGGAACTTCAACCTGTAGCAGTTTTCTTCCTTTACCAGCATTTATAACTACTAAAGAATGTTAAAATGGCTAAAATAAGATGTTAAAAACAGTTAATACCCTTTTCTTTCTATCCTAGCAAACTTCTAAGTAGTACTAGAATGTTAAAATTGCTACCATTTGATGTTAGAAATAGCCATTATACTATTCTTCCATTACTAGCAAACTCCTAAATACTATTAATGTTAAAATATCCACAATAGATTACCAAAAAATAAGCTGGTTAACCAAAAACAACACCAAAAGGTTAAAATATAGCAACAATCAAACTAACAAATGTTAACCCGTACAGCCCCGCTGACGACTCTCAGCCATCGCAACTTTTCAATCTTGTATCTCCCTAGCTACATAAGGATCATAGCCTTTAATACCAACAGGGGGAGTGAATGTGCCCCCTCCCTTAAGGGGCCCCTCCACATACAGTCTATTTTTTTTTTTATGGTCAAAATGCAGTAGGAAGCCACGCCCCGCTCCCTTCTATTCTACGGGCAGCTGATTGTGCATCCTCGTATCATCATACCAAACCAAATCTTTACACTTAAAACCGTGACCCTGGAGGAGCAATCTTACACAGAGGGATTTTTTTTTTTGTACCCTCTGTAGTGAAGATGCTAAACCCCTGGGCACGCCGCTGTTAAGTGTGAAGATACTGTGATTGGGGGGATGATACGGGAATGCACCCAAACAGGCCCCCTAGAAATAGAAGGGGGAGGGGGGGGCGGGCTTCCTTACTGCATTTTTACCATAAAAAAAAAATAGACTATAGGGCCCATACCCCCGGGGCGCTTTAGTGGCGCTGTTGAAAATTGAGGTTTTCAACACCGCACGTGTCGTGCTGAGCAGAGTCCAACCCGTCCCGATTGGAGGGACATGTTGTAGGTCTCCAGTGCTGCACTTAGCTCCATTGAGGCAGGATGTCGCCTGCCGCGCTCCATGATGTATATCAATACATGGTATTATCAAACTACCAGATGAATAAGATGATATTTAGGAAGACTGAACATACCATCATCTTCACGAGACATTACTGCGTGTCATGAATATAAATAAATTACAGTATACTATAGCAAGAATAAGATAATGATACCAAAGCGAAATAGTGCATAATTTTTTTTCCCTCTCTCACCTTTTTTTATTCAACTCCTTGTTATTCATTTAATTTTGCTTGCATTGCATGTTTATTTACTGTCTCAGAAGCAACACACTTTTCCGATTCTGACGGTATATGATACGTCTCAATGCAAAAATATTTACGTGGTCAAAAATTGCAAGGAACATCAATCAAACTTGTGACGGAGCGTCGCCTCCCTGCCATGGCGGTGAGGCACAGTCTGGACGCACGGGCGGGCATTCAACACATCCACCTGCCTCGTGTATCTCTGCATGAGGCACAGTGTGGACAGGGCTTTATTGACTACTAAATGGCTATGATGAGTGCTTTTTGGGGGTTTACGTGTTATAACTATGCGAGTTTAACATATTTACGTGAGAAAAAAAAATGGTAGAAATTGACTGGTCTATATGTTTTTGGCAAGGCTCAACGGTTAGAAGTGTTAAGTGACAATAGAATTACTAAATATAAAAAAAAAAAAAAAAAAAAAGAAGAAGAAGAAGAAGAAGAAGAGTTCATACCACACACACACACACACACACACACACACACACACGCACACACACCCCTAACCTTTCATCACCTCCTTCAATCGCGCGTCTGATCCGCTTTTTCGCCGAACCAATCGTCAAACGCGAGATAAGGAAAAGTCTGCCTCGAAAGCCCCCCATAAGTATCTCCACCACACTTTTTAACCGCACTTAACAGGGTGTGGTGGAGTGTGTGTGGTGGGGAATGAGAGATATATAAGTGCCTGTAGAAGAGGAAGAAGGGAGAAAGGAGAATAAGTGATAGGGAGATAAGGAGGAATAAGGTAGATAAAGAGGAGATAATTAAGAAAATATGAGATAGAAGGAGAATACGTGAAAGGAGAATAAGGAATAGGAGAATAAAGAAAAGGAGATTAGGAGGAGAATAAAGAAAAGGAGATGAGGAGGACAATAAAGAAAAGGAGATTAGGAGGAGAATAAAGAAAAGGAGATTAGGAGGAGAATAAAGAAAAGGAGATTAGGAGGAGAATAAAGAAAAGGAGATTAGGAGGAGAATAAAGAAAAGGAGATTAGGAGGAGAATAAGAAAAGGAGATGAGGAGGAGAATAAAGAAAAGGAGATGAGGAGGAGAATAAAGAAAAGGAGATGAGGAGGAGAATAAAGAAAAGGAGATTAGGAGGAGAATAATGAAAAGGAGATTAGGAGGAGAATAAGGAAAAGGAGATGAGGAGGAAGAAGGATAGAGGAGAATAAGGAATTAGGAGGATAAGGAAGAGGAGGAAAGTGAGAAAAGGAGATGAGGAAGAGAGATAAGTTAGGAAGATAGAGGGAAGATTAAGAAAAGGAGATGATAAAGGAGGAGATAAGTGAAGATGAGGAATGAAGAAGAAAAGAAAGAGGGAATTAAGAAAAGGAGATGAGAAGGAGAATAAGAGACATTAAAAGGAGATGAGAAGAAGAATAAGAGAAGGAAGATAGGAGAGAAATTAAAAGGAGATGAGAAGGAGAATAAGAGACATTAAAAGGAGATGAGAAGGAGAATAAGAGACATTAAAAGGAGATGAGAAGGAGAATAAGAGAGACATTAAAAGGAGATGAGAAGAAGAATATGAAAAGTAAGATAGGAGAGAATTAAAAGGAGATGAGAAGGAGAATAAATGAAGGAATAAGGAAGAGGATAGCAATTATGAAAAGGAGATGGAGGAAAAAAAAGCAAATAAGATAATAATGCAGTTTATGATATACAGGTTGAAGTTCCCAAACTCGGCATCCCAAGACTCGGCAACACCCAAATCTCGGCTATGGTTCCGGATTTTCCAAAACCCGGCAGAACACCCAAAACCCAGCGCGTAGTTGCCGGGTCGGCCGCTGGGTGCCACCACACTAGGCCGCTTGGTTTCTCCCGCCGATTTGTTTGTTGTTATTGTTCAGTAGTGTTGTGACCGTAGAGTTGTGTACACTGTTATTTTGTGTACTTCTACAGGTCTGTTATTGTTATTATGGCTCCCAAACGTCCAGGAACACCTACTGGTGGAAGTGAAAAGAAAAGGAAGAACAATGTGTTAACTATTTCTGAGAAAATTGACCTGTGATTTTTTTCATGTGATTTTCATGCTTTTTTCCCCCTTAATATATCTACGTTCTAAAAGTCGGAAAATTCCATTACTCGGCTCAGCGCTGGTCCCGAGGTTGCCGAGTTTGGGAACTTCAACCTGTACTACAATAAATAAAGGTATCTATTACTTTTATTGCCGTTTCTTCAGCAGTAACCTTACCCTACCCAGTGGCTTTGTGGCATCATGCTTATAGTGTATGCCTGGATGCTTTATTTTTTGTGCATTTCATTTTTTGTATTCTGGTACGTGAAGTTAGGTTAGGTTAGTGTGCTGTCTTGAGTGTTTGGAGTAGTTTATAGTACAAGGATTATAGTACACAATTAATGTATGGTGATGGTATTTATTTCAGTTCTTTGTGTTTCAGATATTGGTGCCTTTATTGTGAGGAATAAACTTAAGAATTAAGAAGTGTATCCAAAACCCCAGGAAGGAACAGTAAACTACCCAATTACCCCTACATCTGTACGACTATTATGCTTCCTTTGTTCGTGATAGGGCATGGACACGTGTTGAGAGAGAAGAGAGAGAGAGGAGAGAGAGAGAGAGAGAGAGAGAGAGAGAGAGGAGAGAAGAGAGAGAGAGAGAGAGAGAGAGAGGAGAGAGAGAGAGCGAGAGAGACTCTGAGACAGTCTACATATAGCGCGTTTTGGCGACCGTTCTAGCCCGGTCTGGACTGGCTCAGTCCTGGGCGGACACTGTTTTCGCGAGGCGGACTAGATCGGGCTGGGACGGGCTGGACTGGCTCAGTCCTGGGCGGACACTGTTTTCGCGAGGCGGACTAGATCGGGCTGGGACGGGCTGGACTGGTCCAACTCAGCGGCCAGGACCACCTTGGCCCAGTGTGGGGAGAACTGGCGCATGCGCACTACAGTCAGCGGGGAAGATGACCAGGAGCTTCTCGTGCTGCTGATAAGACATGAAACACCATGATGGCCGACCATAAGACTAAAGTAATTTCACGAAAAATTACAATACACACAAACCTCGATTTCCCGGATATCGGATTTGCTGGACAAAATCCGAGGTCCGGGGATATGTCAATCTCGGACAATTTTTTTTTTTTTTTTTTTTTTTTTTTTTTTATAAATGCCTGGTCCTGCTCGTAAATTGACCAAGTTATCCGGCGGTCCGAGCGTCTCCTGTCACCCCTGGTCAGTGTCCGCGCCTCCCGCCAGGTGGCAGCATGCTCAGCGGTCGTATTGTTTACATTTGGGCACACAACATTCACGGTTCACCTGCACAGCCTCCGTCAGTCACCTGACTCCCACTGCCCCTGGTGCAAGAACATTCTGAGACTATTGAACACTTTCTGCTGCTTCCCGCCAGGTGGCAGATGCTCAGCGTCGTATTGTTTACATTGGGCACACGACACTCACGGTTCACCTGAAAAGCCTCCGTTAGTCCCCTGACCCCCCGCCCTGGGCAGGAACGTCTCTTGAGACTATTGAACACTTTCTGCTGCCTCCCGCCAGTGGCGATGCTCAGCGGACGTAAAGTCCGCGGCGGGGTAGTTGATATGGCGGTTGCCGGACAGTAATACTAGAGTAGGATAATGTCCGGGTGGTAATGGCATCGGACTTTTTTTTTTTTTTTTTTTTTTTTTTTTTTTTTTTTTTTACTTGCGATTCCCAGACCAGTCCTCCCCCCTATTATTCCGGGAAATTGAGGCTTGTGTGTATTTGCAATTTGCTGAAACAACATCTTGGGAAATGAATGTACCGTCAACAACACTATAGTGGCCACTGCACTAATGTCACCAGGCGCCATATATTACGAATTTTAGCATGACTACAGACTTGTATGTGTCACTGAAGACATGTATGGTGTTATGTAGATAATGTAAACTACGTAGCCTACTGTGCACGTCTCTTCAGTGGCACATACAAGTCTGTAGTGATGCTAAAACTCGTAATATATGCTCTCCTGCGACATTAATGCAGTGGCGACTATAGATAGTATTATTGACGGTAAATGAAATGAGATTTCATCATTCTATTTTTCATAGTCATCCCTGCTACCTGACTTTCCATTGAGAAGTCAAGTAGCAGGGATATGACTGCTACAAGGGATGACGCCTACATTGCACAAGGCAAAACTTGCATGATAATAGGGCTAATAACAAGTACTCCACCAGTAAAAGGCCTGCTATATACGGAAATCCCCAGGTAGTGGATGCTAGTACCTAGATATGATACATGATGGTTATAGAGGTTATATAGTAAACGTTTGACATGGCTGCGACAGGTCTTGCAATATTGTGTTGCTGGGATTTTTTCTCCGTCCAGAGATTTATAAACCTGCTGACTCTCATCACACCCAGAATGATGACCACGGTTCACCTTTCATATGCCAACTAGGAGGCTATTACCTGAGGTCAAATTAATAACCCTTTGGTGTATCTTTGGGGGGGGGAGGAGGGTAAAGCTTGCAGGACGGTAGAACCGCCCACTTGATCCCCCAGCCAATAGGAACGACGAATGGGACGGGGCCAGTCTCGATATGTTTTCGCGAGCATCAGTCCAGTCTGGACCAGTCTAGGCTGGACTAGACCGACCTGGTAAACGTCGCGAAAACGTGCTATTACTCTCTAGTGACTCTAGTCTATCAAATTAAATATCAATATTTTTTGTTTACCACATTGTGAAAAACGTAATGCTTTCTATTGAGTGTATATTGGTATGGTTATTCAAAAATTAGGTTATTGAACACGAAAGGTCAATATTGTTACAGATAATTTAATATTTTTCTATTTGTAAAGGTTTATTGTACAATTTAAACATACAGGAGATATATATACAGTGGGCGCCGTATATACTGGGGCCCCTCACCCACGCGTGGCGCATTTGAAGGGCACCAGTAAATATTGCCAAACCACCCTCTATGGTTAGATTTGGCATATTTCGATGACATGTGGCATCACTGTAGGCTCTAGTGTACAGGAGGAGGTGATACGTGAGGACTAGGAGGTGATACGTGAGTTAGTAGCTCATCAGTTTTCAGAGTGGGAGGACGTTTGTTCCGCTGAGTGATCACAAGCTCGCGGCTATTTTCTCACCCCAACTTTGTACCCAGCTGTGTCCACAACCAGTGAACAGACATGGGCCCTACCCAGCTCAGTGATGTGGAGAAGGCTCGTATACTTGCCTTATGTGAGGAAAATGTGCCTGTTGGTGAGATAATGCGTCGTACAGGTCGTGGCAGGTCCACCATTCAGCGGCTGTGTAAGGAGGCAAGGGACCTACCACCAACAGTTGTTCCTCAGTATAAGAAACGACCTGGGCGTAAGAGAAAACCGTCACAGCTTACAGACAAACTCCTAAAGCTTGTAGTGACTCTGAATCCAAGATTAACTGCAAAAGAACTAAAATCTATGTACCCAGAGCTGCTAAAAGACGTCGCCATCCGAAAGGTACAGCACTGCCTCAAACACCACCTTGACCTTCCCAGCAGGGTAGCCGCCCTAAAACCGTTACTGACTGACAAAATGCGTCGCAAACGACTCACATTTGCAAAACAACATAAGAACTGGAGTGTAGAATAGTGGAAAGGAGTATTATGGTCCGATGAGAGTAGCTTTCGTGTAGTTACTTTCCACCGACTTCGTGTGCGGCGGCTGCTGAAGCGAAACATATACGACCCCAGACGACCCCAGACACACAATAAGCTACTGCTACTGACTCACGTATCACCTCCAGGGGGTAGACTAGAGCCTACAGGGTTGCCACATGTCATCGAAATATACCAAATCTAACCATAGAGGGGGGTTTGGCAATATTAATTGGGGCCCTTCAAATGCGCTCGCGTGGGTGAGGGGCCCCAGTATCTACGGCGCCCACTGTACAATACAAGCATGTACAGAAGTACACATACAGCAGTAAAAAAGTACAAAGCGGGCATCAGCCCGCCGGTGAGGAGGTTATCCCGTCAAGCTACGGGAGAGTCGCGTGGAGGCGTGTTGACGGTGAGTCACCTGCGTCACTGGTCAGCCGGCCAGCCGCGGCACTGCCGGGCGGGTCATACTTGGGTGCCATCATGAATCTGAATGAAATCCTCTCATGAGGGGTGTCTAAATTATGTATTTTTATATAAGGAATTCAAATATGAGCTTATTTTTTGGATAGAACATCTCTTACCTACATCATTTTGTATTTCGAATTTTCGACATTTTTTTGAAAACTTTTGCTGTTGCCCTTGACATATCAAAAGCTTTTGATAGAGTCTGGCACAAATCTTTAATTTCCAAACTACCCTCATTCGGTTTCTATCCTTCTCTCTGTACCTTCATCTTAAGTTTCCTTTCAAACCGTTATATTGCAGCTACTGTAGACGGACATTGTTCTTCTCCTAAATCTATCAATAGTGGTGTTCCCCAGGGTTCTGTCCTATCACCCACTCTCTTTCTATTATTCATTAATGATCTTCTAAGTCTAACTCAAAGCCCTATCCACTCCTACGCTGATGATTCTACCCTGCATTTTTCAACGTCGTTTATTGGATGTCCAACTCAACAGGAACTAAGTGATTCACGGAGAGATGCCACCGAGCGCCTAACTTCTGATCTTTCTATAATTTCTGATTGGGGCAAAGCAAACCTTGTTTTGTTCAATGCCTCAAAAACCCAATTTCTTCACCTATCTACTCGACAAAACCTACCAGATAACTATCCCCTCTTCTTCAATGACACTCAACTGTCTCCCTTCTACTACAATGAACATTCTAGGACTATCCTTTACTAAAAAACTGAACTGGAAATCTCACATCTCATCTCTTGCTAAAACAGCTTCTAAGAAGTTAGGTGTCCTGTGGCATCTGTGTCCTTTTTTTTCTCCCTTCCAATTGCTTGCTCTCTACAGGGGCCTTATCCGCCCATGTATGGAGTATGTCTCACATATTTGGGGAGGATCCACTCATACAGCTCTCCTAAACAGGGTTGAGTCAAAAGCTTTTCGTCTCATCAACTCCTCTCCTCTGACTGACTGTCTTCAATCTTTAAATCACCGCCGCAATGTTGCTTCTCTTGCTCTCTTCTACCGTTATTTTCATGCTCACTGCTCTTCTGAACTTGCTAACTGCATGCCTCCCCCCCTCCCGCGGCCTTGCTGCACAAGACGTTCTACTCATTCTCATCCCTATTCTGTCCATCTTCCTAATGCAAGAGTTAATCAGTATCTTTACTCTTTCATCCCTTTCATTGGTAAACTTTGAAACTCTCTTCCTGATTCTATTTTTCCACTTTCCTATGAAAAAAATTTGTCATCACTTTTTCGAATTGCAAAAAACACACTTCTTTGAGGTTAGCACAGGAAAAAACTATCTCCATTAGGGAAAGCATCACATATTAAGCGAATAAAAATCGGACTCGTCTGAAAAACTTGCAACAGTCATAAACTAAATTTTTACCGAAAAATCCCACGAAAAATAGGAAACGGCAATAAAGGAAATAGTTACCTTAATAAATAAGTAGACATAATAATACGTACTTAATTTACCAAAAAAACAATAAAAATGACAACTTTAACAATGTAGTGGGTACTAACACAAATCAGAAACACACTTTAGTAAAATTCTAGTCCTTTCCCGCCCTTATTAGTGGGCTTTTTTCCTCCAGACCTTCACAGATCCCTTCACATACCTCTAAAACGTAATTATAAAGTAGGGGAGGTAAAAAAATAAAAATAAAAATTACTAACCTAACCTGGTAAAATTCTTGTTTTTTCTCGGCCTTAGGTCTCGCTGGGAGGTTATTGGTAAGGTTAGGTTATAGTGAGGTTAGGTTAGTAATATTTGGGGGGTTTACAGGGCGGGGGTGTAATATAGGGGGGATGGGAGGGGTTTGAATGGCGTATCCTTTTTCCCCCATTCTAATATGTGTTTTAGAGGTACTGAAGGGATCTGCGAGGTCGGAGGATCAAAACGGTACATTTTACAAGGACCGATAATTCCCCAACACAATTGGTTAGGTGGTTGATTCTGTTCACCTTATTGGATTCTAGAACTTCTCTCTATGAGTTCCGTCGCAATCACTACTTTCGGAGATATAGATGTTTTTAATAGGAAGGAGGTTATGAGAATGTAATTTAATAACCTTAACACGGTAGCCAGTAGTACGTCTACGGTCAAAGTCCATGGTTCAGAATGACTAAGTCCACGTGTTAGTCACAGGGGTTAGGTTAGTTTAGTTTAGTTTAGTTTAGTTTAGTTTAGTTTAGGTTAGGTTAGGTTAGGTTAGAAGGATATGAATGGACGTTCTCACCCGTGGACGTTATGGTAGACCCCGTGGGCGTTTTGTACAGTGGACGTTCTGACCGGCAACCCTAACACCACCTTTAGACTCACTAACCTAACCTATTCTAATCCCCAGGTTTAAATACCAAACTAAAGCCAAATCCTCATTAAAAAGTGTCCGCGGCAAGGAAAGAACAGAGGCGATGAAGGTCACAAGAGGAAGAAGAGTGAGAGCCAAGTAAGCACTTTGTCTCGCCTCCCTATGAACAACATGTCATCATCTCAAAAAGTAATGATTTGCAACGGAAGCTCATAGAGAGAATGTTTCCTAGAATCCAATAAGGTGAACAGAAACCACACTACTAATTGTGTGGGGAATTTCGGTCCTATTGTAAAATAATACCAATAAAACCACTAATAAGGGCGGGAGAGGACTCCAGAATTTTACCCAAACCTAAAAATAAAAATTCAGTGAAAAGCGAAAGAATTCCTACCTAAAGAAACACGAGACCAATCCTTCAGTGAGTGGTCGTCTTGGCGTTATCAATACTAGCTGGAAGGTATTTTGTTACACCTGTCACAAGCCACTCCCGGGAGAGAGAGAGTAAAGTGAGTCATGGGCGTATAATAGTTTTATGACAGAGAGAGAGATGACAGAGAGGTGTGTGTGTTTACCTGACTGGCTGGCTGCTGGCTGGCTCTCTCTCTCTCTCTAACGGGATTTCTTTTACGGTAGAGGGATTATAGGAAATTTTTTATTTCTCTCCCTCTCTCTCTCTTTCTCTCTCTCTCTCCTAGTCGTCTCATAGCTGTTTCGCATAATCAAAATTAATCAAAATAGCAAACTTTTTTATTAATTTGGCAATGTTTATTCAAGCTACGATACAATAGTACCTATGAATTTATTGTGATTATTATTATAATCATTAATAATAGTCATTATTATATTGATAATTATTATTATTATCATTATTATCATTCATCCCCGCACCATATTTTTTATTTATTCATCTCTGTATTCAGAAGGCGGAGCATTCAAAAAGGGTGAGTATGCGTGCGCGCTCTCTCTCTCTTTCTCTCTCGCTACTACTACTACTATAATATGATATATATAATATAATACTACTACTACTCAGTGGTGGCGCCGCCGGGACATAGTGAACTGAGTGTGTGTGTGGGGTCAAGGCATAGCCATTGCAATGCAGGGTTAAAAACACGGCTACTTGTCATTACATCTCGGACTCAGGTGGCCAATGAATGAGATTCCAGGAATCAGTGGTGGCCATGGCCTAGATCCGCCCCTAGATAAGTACTTAATATAGATGGGGGCATACGCTATGCTACGCATGGCCTCGGTGCTCATCTCCGTTGCATTAGCCTTTAATTGAGCCTGTGGTGGGTGACAACCCGTTACCCCGGGACACAGGGCTGGTGTGACACCCGGGTTACCACAGTTACCTTCCCCAGGTTTCCCCAGGTACCCATTTATCAACCAAGAAAGGAAGGATGAACAACCGATTGGGCTGCACGCCGACTGCTCTGGCCCGGATTCGAACAGGGCCCGCAGATATGTAGTGAGGCGCGCTAGCCACTACACCACGGAGGCGACAAGCCTGGGAAGCCACTGGCTACCCTGCCGATTATCGCGAAAATACACGGTAGCTCAAAAAAACTCCTATATTCTTTAAGAAATAAAAAAAAAAAAATGTTTTAAACATTTAAATGTAATTTTCTCAAATAATTACTAGCAAATTTCCTTTTTGCTGTAGGCTATCTCTGATGAAAAAGGCATTGACATAATCTATGTTTATTATTCAATACATGTTTTACGTAACTATCATAGTTTTTGAGTTATTAAGGAAAACGTGATTAAAGAAAACACTAAGGGGTTATCCTGGTACTACCACTACTTCTACTGCTACCCCTACTATATACCTACCACCCCCACCACCACTACTACTACTGCTACTATAGTAGCAGTAGTAGTGGTGGTGGGGGTGGTAAATATATAGTAGTATTAGTCTACTTCTATATTACTACTACTACTACTACTATTATAATTACCACCCCCACCACCACTACTACTACTATACTACTACTATTATAAATAATTACCACCCCCACCACCACTCCTACAGTCCTACTACTACGTACTACATACATACATAGCCTACATACCAAAGCTCCATAGTAGCCTACTATATACGTATCATATAATTACTCAAACAATTATCAATTATTTACGAATATATAAATGATTCAGATCTTCTTGTTTCAGTCAATCTAGAAAACAACGACTCGATGAAAAAAGAAATATTAACAAAATGGATAAAATAGAATACAAAGAAGATGAAGAAAAAGCAAAAATAAGCATGGAAAAGAAGGAAAAGGAGGAAGAAGAAGAGGAGAAGAGGAAGGTGGAGAGAAGAAAAGAAGGAATATTAGAGATAGTTGCAGTAAAAGAGGAAGAGGAAGAGGAGGAAGAAGAAGAGGAAGGAGAAGAAGTAGAAGAACAAGAAAAAGAAGATGAGAAAAGAGAAGAAGAAGAAGAAGAAGAGGAAGAAGAAGACAAACAAGAAAAAGAAGAAGTAGAAGAAGAAGAAGAAGAAGACAAACAAGAAAAAGAAGAAGTAGAAGAAGAAGAAGAAGACAAACAAGAAAAAGAAGAAGTAGAAGAAGAAGAAGAAGAAGACAAACAAGAAAAAGAAGAAGTAGAAGAAGAAGAAGAAGACAAGAAGAAGAAGAAGACAAACAAGAAGAAGAAGAAGAAAAGAAAAGAAGAAGAAAACAAGAAGAAGCAAGAAGAAGATGAAGAAGGAAGAAGACAAACAAGAAAAAGAAGAAGTAGAAGAAGAAAGAAGAAGAAAAGAAAGAAAAAAGAAGAAGTAAGAAGAAGAAGAAGAAGAAAAACAAGAAGAAGAAGAAGAAGAAGATGAAGATGAGGAAGAAGACAAACAAGAAGAAGAAGAAGAAGAAGAAGAAGAAGAGGAAGAAGAAGAAGATGGGGGAGAAGAAGATGAAGATGAGGAAGAAGACAAACAAGAAGAAGAAGAAGACGAAGAAGAAGAAGTAGAAGAAGAAGTAGAAGAAGAAGAGGAAGAAGAAGAAGAAGAAGATGGAGGAGAAGAAGAAAAAGAGGAAAAACTGAATAACAAAACGGAGGAGATAGAGAAAAAACTTGATAATGATGAAGAGAAAATAAAAGCCACAGGTAAATTAAGAACAGAAGAAGAGAGGCGAAGAGAAGAGGAGAGAATAAACAAGAGAAATGAGATAGAGATACTAATAAAAGAAGAGGAAATAAGAATAAAGAAAGAGGAGAAGATGAGAAAAGTGAGAGAATTAAAGAGAGAAGAAGAGAGAATCAGAAAAGAGATAGCGATAGGGATGGAAGAGAGAGAAAGGGAGAGACTAAAGCAGAGAAAGAGAGAAAGCCTGGAAGAATTAAAAGAGAAACTAAAGATAATGAAAGAAAAGATAGATGGAAAGAAGATAGTAAAGAAAGAAGAAGAGGAGGAGGAAGAACAGAAGAAAATAGTGACAAAAACAACAACAGATCAAGTTTTCAAAATAGAAATGGAACAAAATATGAGAAAAATAAAAATAAAAAATATATGCAGAAAGAGAAAAGCAAAAATAATAAAAGCAAAACAAGGAAATAGAACAAAAATTAATACAAAAAATAGACTAAGCAAAAAAGGAAGAATGAGAGAGACGAAGAGAAAGAGAGAAGAGGAGGAAGAGAAGGAAATAGAGAGAAGGAAGAGGAGAATAATAGAAATACAAAGAAGGAGGGAAGAGGAACTACAGATGATGATTGAGACACAGAAGAAACACCAACTCAACAAAACACGAGAGAGAAACAGAAGAATCAAAACAAACGCAAATAGAAACACAACATTTCCCGCCAAAACCAACACTTCCCGCCAAAACCAAAATTTCCCGCCAAAAACAACATTTCCCGCCAAAACAAGAAAAACACAAGAAAACCTAACCCAAAACCCATTAATCTCCTTCTCCTCCCCAAGTCCTGTCAGTGAGAAGGAATTGAAACAGAGAAGGGAGATCGAAACACATAAATACACGACTAAATCCAACCCGTGTCACTCCAAGGTGTTTGTGTTGCTGGGAAAAGGATCTTCTTCTATTGGGTTAGCGGCTTGGAAGGTCAAAAATGATGCCAGAATGAAACAGTTGCACCCAGAGACGAATCAACCGTTTGGACAGACTTATACGTTTGGTAAGTGTTAGAGAGAGAGAGAGAGAGAGAGAGAGAGAGAGAGTGTCTGTGTGTGTGAGAGAGAACGAGAGAGAATGTTCATTCATTATAACAAAAATCTTTATCATAATCACCTCTCTCTCTCTCCCCAGATCGAGTGTTCGTGCAGGCCTCCAATCGCTGTGTGTACACCCAGGCACTACGCAAGGTGGTGCATTACTTCTGCAGCAGCAAGCGTAATGTTGCCATCATCTTATACGGGGCCTCCCATACAGGTAACACCACTACTACTATTATTATTATTACTATTATTATTATTATTCACGTTACGTAATGTATACTGCCAATGTGCTACCATTATTGATGTTACTTTTATTACTACTGCTACTACTACATACTCAGTGGCGTAGCTATAGGTCTCTTATCAATGAGGGGGCACCTGGGGGGCACAGCTGTGTATGGGGGGGGCACTATGGCAAGCGGAGCTCAGGGGCATTCTGATGCCACATAAAAGGGTATTAGGGCATATCGTCAGTCACAGGTCCAAGCAGATTACGGCAGCCATGGCCAGTGGGGGGGTGCACATGGGGGGCTCCGGATGCTCATGGGGGGGGCACGTGCCCTCCCAAAGCTACGCCACTGGCTATAGCCGATCTGACGTTATATAAGGAAGAAAGATAACGAGGCAACAGCCATTTCTTTGCAGGGAGGACTAAACAACCTCAAATCATACGTAAGCTCTCCCTCCCAATTTCCCACTCACAGTGGCGCCGCCAGGACATGGTGACTGGGGTGGCCAAGGCTGGACACAGATTTAGTGTGGAATGGCCATGGCATAGCCATTAATTAAAAAGAAATGGTTGAATTTTCATTAGACCTCTGACCTCGGGGTGGCCAATGAAATATATGGGGTGGCCATGACCCCCTACATCCGCCACTGCCCACTAATTTCTCTCACTCTCTCCCTTTCTCTCTCTCTACTGACCTTACGCTGCAGAAATATGAAGAAAAGCAACAAAATAAAGCGTTGTTTGGCCAAAAATCATACCCTTCCTTCTCCCAGCTGCCTGCACAAACGTCCTGCCCCCTCGCCAGCTCGCTCTAGACTGTCGCTCGTCCCGGATTACTTAAAGAACTCAACACTGCTTCGAAACACTAAACCTTTCCCTTATTTCCTTCCCACGCCCTTATCTGTTGACCTTTGACCAATTATTCTTGACCTGTAATGTTATCTAAGTCTTAAATGTTAGAAAGTGTGAGTTAGTTATGGTGTTGGTATAGTTTTGTAGTATTTTTTTGTTTTGTTTATATTGATAGTGTTCGTTAGTGCTTCGAACTTATTAACAACGTCGCAGAGGATTGTAGGTAGGATATCATAGGTTTTTTTGCTACGTAGTTTATGGGTTGTTAAAGGACTGTATTGCTTTGTTAACAGTGACGTGGCTAAGTATCTATCACTGGGGGTCACCTGGGGGGCACAACTGAGTATGGGGGGGAGGCACTAGGCATGTGGAGCTCAGGGGCCACTCTGATGCCACATAGAAGGGTAGCTATAAGAGCATATATTCCAAGATCAGTGGTGGGTATTAGAGCATTATACAGAATACGGCAGCCATGCCCAGTGGGGGGCACCTGGGGGGGCACCGGATTTTCATGGGGGGGCACGTGGCCCCCCTGTAGCTACGCCACTGCTTCTACTACTACTATATAATAGAACTACCACCGTTATTGATATTACTACTGCTATTATGGTGCTATCACTACTACTACTACTACTACTACTACTACTACTACTACTACTACTACTACTACTACTACTACTACATTTAATAACATTTTTGCATCTCTTTGTTCCATATTTCTATAATTCATTTACCCAATTTCTTCTCTTCGTATATTTTTTCCTCTCTTCTCCTCCTCTTCCTCTTCCTCTTTTCTCTAATCCTCATAATTTATCCTAACCTCTCGTATCCTTCTCTCACACACACACACACACACACACACACACACACACACACACACACACACACACACACACACACACACACACACACACACACACACACACACCACCCACACACACACACACACACACACACACACACACCACTCACACACTCACACACACACACACACACACACACACACACACACACACACAGTCACACACACACATAACAACATCATATCCTTTTCACAGGCAAGAGCAGGTACCTCGTAGGACCCGCAGGATATCCTAGAGGCATCCTACAGAGATCCTTCAGCGATATCCTGGCCTATGTGAAAGCCATCAGATCTTTCTACTCTATGCTAAGGTAAGGAAAAAGAAGGAGGCTTCTAGTTTGTGTAGTTTAAGAAAAGCATCTATTTTATCCTTCGTTTTTTTATTAACTCCTAAATATTTATATTATTCATTACTAAAAAATGTGTGTGTGGCATTTTTCCGAGTAACTACGTATTATATTATTTTCTATTTTTCATTCGACAGAGTTTCTTACGGTCAGGAGAAAGTATCAATTTGATCATAATTCTCTCTATAGTAACTCCTATTTTCTTGTTTATTATTCATTACTAAAACAAACAGTGCACTCTTAGAAAAAAGGGTAGGAAAAGGGTAGAAAAAGGGTGTTTGTAGTGATGAAATACTGCTACCCTTTTTCTACCCTTACAAATATACCCTTTCGGATCGACGCAAATATACCCTTTTCCAACCCTCTCGTCTAAAAAGGGTAGATAAAGGGTACATGAAGGGTATAATCGGCAGTATCTACCCTCCAGCCTGGACATAGGGTTTAAAAAGGGTAGAGATGGTGCGATGTAACAATTCTACCCTTAATGTACCCCCCATTTCTGAGTGTGTGAGACATTTTCACTATTATATTTTTCACTTATTTTCTTCGACAGAGTTTCTTACGTCCAGGAAAAAAACACCAATTTTATCATCAATTTCTTTATAGGTATTCCGAAATTCTTCTATTGTCAATTATTACTAGATAAGTGTGAGGTATTTATACTACTATCATATTTCTCTCTTCCTTTTATTGATAGTGTTTCTTACGTTCCGGAAAAAAACCCATCAATTTATCACCAATTCCTTTACAGTAACTCAAAAATTATTTATTGAAAGGCTTTTGTACTACTATTACATGTGTCTTTTCCTTTTATTGACAGGTTTTAACGTTCAGGAAAACCTTTTATCGACAGTGTTTCTTACGTTCAGGAAAACCTTTTATCGACAGTGTTTCTTACGTTCAGGAAAACCTTTTATCGACAGTGTTTCTTACGTTCAGGAAAACCTTTTATCGACAGTGTTTCTTACGTTCAGGAAAACCTTTTATCGACAGTGTTTTCTTGACTACCGTTTCAAGGAAAACCTTTTATCGACAGTGTTTCTTACGTTCAGGAAAACCTTTTATCGACAGTGTTTCTTACGTTCAGGAAAACCTTTTATCGACAGTGTTTCTTACGTTCAGGAAAAAAAAACCTATTATATCATCAATTTCTTTATAGTAACTTCAAAATTCTTGTATTTATTGTGAGGCATTTATACTACTATTATATCTTTCTCTTCCTCTTATTGGTCAGGTTCTTACGGTCAGGAAAAAAACCCCATCAATTTTATCACCAATTTCTTTATAATAACTCAAAAACTCTTCTATTATGAGGCCTTTATACTACTATTATATTTGTCTCTTCCTATTCTTTTCAGAGTTTCTTACGTGGAGATATTACGACGAGAGAGTGGAGGATTTGCTTAATAAGTGACACCTATGCAAACACCTCCCCCTCCCCCCCTCCCCCCCCTCCTGCCCTGCGCCTGGCCACAGACACAGCCAATCGCGTGGTGTGGTTGGGGGCTAATGAAGTGATTGTTACCAAGTTGGAAGAAGTGAGTATGAAAAAACTTATCAAGGGTTATTTTGGAGGGGCCGGACTTAGGGTGGGGCCCGGGCCTCCCACCAGAAGGGGCCCCCACCAAACGCAGGGCAACTTGACAGTTGGACTCATTACCAAACCAAATAAACCAAAATTTTAACATCTATTCCTCCACTGCCCACCAGACCCCACACCCTCACACCTTCTGCTATACATTCATGCGTAAATGTACTACATGCCTTCCATGTTTATTTTCAAGGAAGGCGAAAAGGCAAAACATCAATACACTCCAGCCTCATCTAGCTGCTTTATTTCCTCACTTTTGTTACATTATCCATTGGCTTTTACTTGATTATTAATTACATTTATTTATGAGTATCATTCATGGGTTGTCAAGAGCGAGTCACATCGTACGACCGTCGTATAAGTCGATATGCTTGGTCGTACTACGATCAAGCATATCGTTGCCACAGTGCGAGGGTTGAATTGTTTTTCATTTACCCAAGCGCCCATGCTAATTTGAGTTTTGAAGGGCCCCACCCAAAGACGGGGCCCAGGCGGGGCCCCTAGGAGACAAGGCCTGTTCAGTGGGGGTAATACGTCAAGCATAGTGCGCTCGGGTGGGGTTGCAGGGTGGTTTAACCGAGACCCCGTGGAGTCTCTCACGGGGGCCCTTAACTCTCCCCCCTGTAAAAGCTGTGTTTCATTTTAAGTAATCATATTTTTAAATTCGTTTTTGACAAAAAATAAGAAAAAAAGGAAGCTACAAGGGGGCCGTGAGACCTACACGGGGTTTTCCCTGTTATTAACTCTACCAAATTCCACCTCTCAAAATATCCATGAATTTTCCAGACCCCTTTTAAAGACCCCCAAAGACTCCGCATTGACCACTTGACGATTAGTCCTTTCCCAAATCTTTCACCAAACCCTTTTTGAAAAACCAGTTTTCCCCCCAATTTTTCCTTTTTAAATCTACGTTTTTCCCGCTTGAACCCGTTCTCTGTTCTACCCTTTTACTAACTTAAAATTTTTCTAAATCCCCTATTTTGTATCCCTTTATCCATTAAAAGTTAGGTCGGGTCTCATTTTTAAGTGGATCATAATTTTTGATAATTATATATTAATATTTGACAAAATTACTGGATTAAAGCATTCCCCCCAGCAAGTAGATACTATAAGAAAAATATATCATACATTTTTAACTTTTATTAAAGGCATAATATATAGTTAGCAAAAAAAAAAAAAATCCAAATTTCATAAGACAAATGCATAATTAAAAAAATAATGTAATAATATCAACTGTAACGCTAAAAAACCCTCCTCTTTTTCTAAAACACATTTTAAATGTTTAATTTGTTGTTGAAAAATTTGGACACAATACAATAATTATCAAATGTTATCAAAATGTTTTTAACCCTGTTCTTACCATATTAGATATATATTTATAATATTTATTTAAATTTATAAAAAATATATAAAAATAATAAAATATATAAAATAATAAAAAATTAAAAAATAAAAAAAATAATAAAAAAAATAAAAATATTATAAGATTATAATATAAAAATAATTTTTATTTATATTTTTTATATATATATATATATTATTATAATTATATATATAAATTATTAATTATATTTTATATATAATTTAATATATAAAATTATTATAAAATTTTAAAAATATAAATGGATATAAATATAAAAGGGGGGGAGGGGGGGAGGAGGAAGGGAAAGGAAGGAGAGAAGAGTGGGGAAAAGGGGGATGGTTAGAAGGGAGGAAAGGAGGGGAGAATGGGAGGAAGGAAGGGGACGGAGGGAGATAAGGAAAAAGGGGGGAAAAAGGGAAAGGGGGATGGGGAAAAGGGAAGGAAAGGGAAGGAAAGGGGGGAAGAGAGGGAAGATGGAAAAAAATGAAATACTTTTATGATGGAATAAGATAATGGGAGATAATATGGTAAGAAGGAAAAGGGAGGGAATGAAGAGAGAGGAAAAAAAAGAGGGGGAGGAGGAGGAAGAATGAGGAGGAGAGGAGAGATGATAAAACCCAGAAAGGATAGAAATAAAGCCCTACTTGTCTCTCCCTCCCCAAACCCCCCCCCCCCCCACTGCCGGGCCCTTTGTATATCAAGGCCTCCCCGAGGCCTCCCCACCCCAAACACCCCACAAAAACACACAACCCCCCCCCCCCCCCCCACCCCCCACACCCCCCACACACCCCCCACCACCCCCCCCCCCCACACCACACCCCACCCAAAAAATACACACCCACCCAAAACCCACACACAAAACACCCCCCACACAGACCACCCACACCCACACACACCACACACAGCACACCCAAAACCCCACACACACACAGAGACAACACACCCACCCCACACCACACACACGCAACACACATTTGGGGAATTCCGTAGTGAAGGGTTAGCACCCCGGGTAAAACCGAGAACCCCGGGTTCGATCCCCGGGCGGAGCGAAGACAGCGGGCGGTCTTCTTAAAACCGAGCCCTGTCCACCCACCCTGCATGGGTCCCGGGTGTTACCCGGGGTTTGTGTCCCCTCCCGGGGGGTGGCTTGGCCCAAAAACTAAAGTGAATGAAGAAAAATAAATTTTTTGATATGGAAGGGGGCATACGAGCGTGCTATGGCCTTGTAAAAAAAACTAATGAAACAACTAATAATACGCCCCAAAAACCCCACAACCACCCACACACAACCACACACACACAAAGACACACACACAGACCACACACACACACACCACACACCACACCACACACTATTCCGGGAACAAATACCCACGCCCCCCTCCTCCTTTAACACAGGTAGAGGATCGTATTTCCCTCGGCCACGGCGAGCACATCAGAGAGCCAACACACACAAGAGGCGGGGGGGGGAGCGTCACACCCCCCATTTTTCCGCATGAAAGTGTTTTATATCATAGTTTTTCCCCCCTTTGAGACCCAGAAGAAATTTTTCCCACTGTCTTTGGGGTTTTACGATTAGACGATTTTGAATAATATAAAAAGATTTTATAGATATCCCTGTTTAGTCCCCTTCCCCACAAAACAATTGGAAATTTTAGGTTATTTTCGTAATTTAAGGCTAAAAACAGACAATTTTTTTTTTAAGCAGGGGGAAAGATCTGAGCATAAAGGGGTTAAGGAAAAACAGGTGGCAGTGGGGAGTAAATAGGGGTTTTAAAAGAAGCTGAAAAATTCAGGGTGGGGCTGAAAGGGGATGTAGTGGTTTTAAAAGAACAGGAACACCACTGTGGGTCTCACGGCCTCTTGTAGTTTTTATTTAAAGTGTTTCTTCTTTCCCGGGAAAAAAAAAAAATTTACGCAAAAAAAAAAATTGGGCCCGCGCGTAGCGGCCTAGCTAAAATCGGCGGGCCCTGGTTCAATCCGGGCCATGACAGTGGGCCCCCGCCCAATCATTTCGTTCTCCCTTTTTTCGGAAGGGTTAAAAAAATGGTACAAAGAAAAAGGAGAGGTTTCAGGGTCCGCTGAGGATGTCGGGGGTCTTTGAACGCAAATGACCTCCAACCCGTACCGACCAAAGAAGCTCCGTTCCAATCTCCTTCCGGGTGAGGCTATTCGAACAGCAAGGGCGCCTCGGTCGGACATGGAGGGGCAGATGGCTCTTGGGGGGGAGTATTTGGGCGTTGTTCAGGGGTTTGGACCCTCCAACTGAGCAGCTTCACACAGGGTTACGGCGTGGATGCCGATCCCCCACGACAAAAACCGCACCTCTTTGCAAAGTCAGAGAGGCTGTAGCAAATTGAGGGGTGGAAAGGCAGCTGGTGTTTGTAATATCAGTGCGGAGCTCCTAAAAGGGGGGGGTGAGGCCAGATCCGCGGGTTGCATGCTGTCCTGACCCCGTGTGCAATCGGTACCTTCCTCTTCTGGAAAAGGGGGCTGGTCGTCCCTTTGGAAAGGGAAAAGGGACCGTCAGGACTCAACAATTCCGCGGTATTACACTGCTCAGGTACCGGGGCAAGGGGGGTTCCATCTTTTGCTGCACGAATTCGCATCATCTGGTGAAGCTCAGAGCCCTCAGCAGTCTGGGTTCAGCCGGGTAGTCAACAAGGACCGTACCCTAGCGTTTTCGTGCCCTGGTGGAACCCCGACTGATTTCAAAGGGGGATTTTGCAGCCTTGTTGTCCAAGAAGGTGTTTGACTCATGCATCGTGAGTCACTCTGGGATCTTCGCGACTTCGGGGATCCTGAAAGGGACATTGGTTTGATAACGGGTCTTATTTGGGACTGAGAGTGCTGGAGGTGGGGCAGGTGTACCAGCTTTTTTCCCTTAAATACAGGGTGAGGAAAGGGTGGCCCTTTCCCCCATCACTTTTAAAAAGCTTGTATGGGGGGGTATTGGACGGGTTTGGGAATCAAAGTGATTTGGAGCATCCGTCGACAACACCAAGATCACTGATCTTTTTTTTTGCCGTGATGCGTAATCTTTGCTGAGTCGCTGGAGTCCTGGTGATGGCTCTCGAGGCGCTGCAGAGGACAAAGCCTTTGGGACTTGAGGTCTCCTGGCTCAAGACCGGTCCGGGTTTGGAGATTACTAATAAGCAGACAGTCTGTTCATGCGTGTGGCGAGGACTTGAGATCTGGAAATTTTTAATCCCTTTGGGTAGCGCAGTCCATAATGACGGGGGGGTACGTAAAGAAGTCTTACGGTGGATTGGCATACCCCCCCTGTTGGCCACTAGCGGGGTTTTTTGGTGTTGTCGTCCCTGTGAGGAGGACAAAGATCCAGATCTTAATTCGCTTGGACCCCCTGTCTACTCAGGGTTTGTGGCGGGACACTAATAGGACTTAAAGACAAAATCAACCCTTTGGGTAAAAAGTGTCTTCGCAAAATCATGGGGTTCGCGGGGTGTTACGTTTCAAATCAGCGATTGCCCCGTGAGACTGAATCGAGGCCTATTACCGGGATAGTCCGTCAGCGCCCTTCGGTATATGGGGCAGTGGCACGCTACCCCGAACCCATCCCCCCATCGGGTTTTTTCTGTAAGAGACAATCGGCGTGAGGAGGCCCAAAGGGGGGGCCCCCAAAGGGTCGTGGCTGGGGCAAATTATGTTTTTGTCGAGAGCTGCTTGGATGGGAAAAGGGGCCTGGGCCGCGGTGGGCCCCGGGGGGGGGGGTTTGGGGGGAGGGCCGCCCCCCCCGTTTTAAGTTGTGTTTTTTGGGGTAACCCTTTTCCCTAGTTGTCCCACGGGGCACCCACCCGGAACCCCCCCAATTTGGGAATTTTCCTTGATTTAAAGTTATTTTAATTTTTTATTTTCCTTTTTTTTTCCTCTTTAAATTTTTCCCCTTTCTTTTTTAAAATTCCCTTAGATTAAAACTAAGTTTTGTTTTAAATTTTTTTCCTTTAAAAAATTCCTTTCTTTTCTTAACGGGGAATTTTTCCTTTAAATGGACCCCTTTTTTACTTTTATTTTTACCTTTTTAATTTTCCTTCGATCAGAAAAACCACGTTTTATTTTTTTTAAAATTTTCTTTTTTTAAAATTTTTTTAGATATAAAAAAGGGCTCCCGTTTTTTTTTTTTTACTCCAATTTTATTTTTCTTTGATTATGAAAAATCTCCAGTTTTTTTTCTTATTTTTTACTCAAAATTTTTTTTTTTTTCCCCTAAAAAGTCACCAGGTTTTTTTTATTCAATAAAACCCCAAAATTTTTTCTGTTTTTCCCCCCCAAATTAACCATCCCTTTCCCCCTTTTGGACGAAAAAGTAACCAAACAAAAATTTTCTTTAAAAAAAGTATAGAAATTTTTCCCAATTTTTTCAAAAAGAAAAAGCCGTTTTTAAACCCTTTTTTTTTGCATAAGTTAAAGTTTTTTTAATTTTTCCCTCGGTTTTTCCCCCCCCAAAATGGCCCCAAAAACCTTTTTTGTCCCCCCCAAAAACCCGCTCAGCGGGGGGTTTTCCCGGGCTGGGTTGCGTGTCCAAATGGAAAGAAAAAAACCCCTTTTTTTTTTCAAACAAACGCTGGCAGGCAAAAACGTTTTCTCCCTTTTTTTAGGGGGTGTTTTGCTTTTTTTTTTTGGGATTGTGAAAAAAACTTTAAAAGTAAGGGGGAGGGAAAAAAAGGGGAAAAAGGTGGAGAAGAATTAAAGAAGAATTTTTTAAAAAAGAAGAGAAGAAAAAGAGAAAGGAAAGATGAAAAGGGGGGAAGAGAAAGGGGAGGAAAAGGAAGGGGAAAGGGGGGGAAAAGGGGAAAAAGGGAGAAAAAAGGGGGAAAGGGAAATAAGGAGAGTTTTGGGGGGGGTTTTTAAAAAAAAGTTTTCTTTGGAGTGGGTTTCCCCAATTATACCAGAAGGGCCTTTTAATTTTGGGGGTCCCTACGCTTCCCCCGGGGAAAACCCAAGCATTTTAAAAATCTCCCCCAAATTTGTTGAAGAATTTTTTGTTTTAACACAGCAACATATAAGTGTTTGACGAAAAACTTCCCTCCCCCAAAAAGGAAAACCAAAACTCCGATACGGGCCCCCCCATTTTAAAAGGAAACCCCGGGAGCAAACCCTTTCTGCCTTAGGAAAAATCCTTCAAGGAACAACCCGGTGGCTTTAAATTTTTAGGGATTTGGGGGGTTGAGTAAGAAATTTTTGTGGCATAAAAACCAACCCCCCCTTTTTCAAGGCTGAGCCCCCTGTGGGAGGGGGAAAAACGCTTTTTTAAAAAACCAGGCCTTTCTTTTTAAAACTCACGGTCCCCCTTGAAAAAATAAAAATAATTTTAACAAGAAAAGGGGGGGGGGGAAAAAAGGGGCCGGCTCTCTTTACCTTTGGGGGGTGGGGGAAAAGCTGTTTTTTGGGGGGGGCCGACCCCGGGAAAGAGGGGGTTTGGTCCGACGGCCTCTCCTGGGAAAATTTTTAACCCCAAAAAAACTTTTAATGAACTGGGGGACCTGGGGGCAAATAAGTCCGTTTCTTTTTTGGTTAAAGAATTTCCAACCGAAAAGGTTTTTAAAGGGGGGGGAAAGGCCAAACCCCCCTTTTTTTTTTTGGAGGGAAATAAATTTTCCTTTTAATTAGCAAAAACCCAAAAAAAACCCAAAAAGGCCCCCCATAGGGCATTAAGGAATTAAAAAAACTGGGGGGTTTTGACGTAGGGGAGGGGGGGTGAAAAGTTTGAAACCCCTTTTTTTTTATGGGGTTTCCCCCAAAATTTGCTCGCCCGGAATTTCGGGGGGGGGGGGGGGGGTAAAAGGGGAAAGGGGGGGTTGGGAAAAGGAATAACTTCCAGAAAAAAAAGTGCAAAAGGACTAAACCGGGGTTTGGGGATTTCCAACCATCCCAAAAGGGGGAACCCGCCAAACCACGGGTTACTTTTTAAAAATTGGTTGGGCCGTTAAAAAGGAATTTTAAAACGCCAGTCATTTCCTAGGGGAGGGAAAACGGTTTCCCCCCAGAGAGGGAAAGGGGAAAAAGGGGAAAAAAGAGAAGGGGAGGGGAAAAAAGGGAAAACGGAAGAAAAAGGGAAGAGAAAAAAAGGGGAGGAAGGGGGGAGAAGGAGGGGAAAAAAGGAGGAGAGAGGGGGTAAAAAGGGAGGGAAAAGGGGGGGAAAAAAGGGGGGGAGGAAGGACATGGCCCCCCCCCCACGTTTAGGGGCCCAAATTCTTCACCCGGCCCCCGCCCCACCCCCCCCCATCCTATTGGGGGAAGTCAAGCCCAATTTAAGTTTTTTTTCCGCCCAATCCTTTCGGAAAAAACATTTGGGCCGACCCCAAAAGTTACCCCACGAAAAAGTCTACAAATTTTTGGGCGGAGACCCGGCCCAAAAACCCGGGGTTGGCCCTTGGCAAGGTGGCTACAAATTTGGAAAAGGAGGGACCCCCACGAGCAAAGGGGGGGGGTGGCCTTTCGGGGGGGGGACACCTCAGGGCCCCCCCCCCCAATTTTGGAAAAGGAATTTCTTGGGATGGGCTATCACAGTCCTGCTGGGGCCAGTTCGCCCGAATAGGGCCGTCCCCAGACTCCGGGGCCCCGGAAAGACCCGATGTTGGGCCCCCTGCCCGCTTGGGGTTTTGGGGGGCCCCCCAAGGAACAGCAGCCTTTAGGTTCAGTGGGGCTTTCGGGCACTTCCTTTCCCAAACAGCGGGGGGGAATGGCCCGCTCGCCCCAGGGGGGCCCCCTTTGCGTCCCAAAATAGGAAGGGGCGGGGTTTTTAAAGGCAACAAAAGTTGGGTGGCCCCACAACCAAAAACCTCTACGTCTGGGTTTTGGGGAAGGGACGGGGCCCCCGGGGCCTGGTCACAAGGGGGGTACTTCTGGGGACGGCAAAAAATGTGGGCCCTTTCCCCTCCCGCCCCCGGGGACCTTTAGGAAGCCCTGTGCCACCCCGACCCCCCCAAAAGGGCGTAGCCGGGGGGGGGGGGGGGGGCCCCCCCCCCCCCCAAAAAGGGGGGGGGCCCCCCCTGGCCCCCCCCCCCAATCCACCAATTTGGGGAAGGTTTTTAATTTCTCATTTTTTAAATTTTTTCCCCGCAAGACCAAATGCCCCCTAGGGGAAAAAAGCCCCCCCTTAACATTCCAAAAAAATTTTTGGGGGGGGGCGCCTTTTGGGGCCCCCCACCCCCCTAGTGTCCTTGGCCCCAAAAACCCCTAACCATTGGGGGGTTTTTTTTTTTTCCCCCCCCTTTTTTTTTTGTGCCCTTTGGGTAAAGCCCACGACAGCATGGTTTTTGGGTATTGTGTTTAACAAAAAAAAAAAAAAGGGGAAGAAGGGGAAAAGGCCGAGGGAGGGGGGAGGAGGGGGGAAAGGGCCAAAAAAAAGGGTTTACGGGTTCCCCGCAAAGGGGCCAGCTTTGGAAGGGGGGGGGCTGGGGTTTGGGTGGCCCTTCCCTCCCCCCTCCCAGGGGAACCCCGCAAGGGGTTTGGGAAGAAGGTGGACAGGAGGTGGTTTGAGGCCCCCAAAACCCCCAAAAAAGGGCCCTTCCCCACCGGTTTCCCCTTGCCCTCCGAAAGGGGGGGATTCCCGCGGGGGGGGTTTCCAAACAAGGCCCGGTCGGGAAGGGTGCCCCCCTCCGGGGTTCGGTGGAGGTTCGCCCCCAAAAAGGGCGGAAAACGTTGGCTTCCAGGGGAAATGGGGGGGTCCCGACCCCCCGGCCCCCCGCCCCCAAAGCCCATTTTGGGCCCGGGGGTCCCCTTCGAACAGGGCACCCCCGGGGTGTCCCCTTGGGTTTTAAAAACAAAAAGGGTGAAAATTTGGCCCAACCCGGGGGGAGACGTTGAAGCCCACCCCCCCAGGCGGTGTCCCGGGGTGACATGGGGGTGCCGCCCGTGCCCCCAACAAACCCCCCTTTGTGGGGCTTAAGGGGGAAAATTTTGGGGTTTTTTGGGTCTTTAATGGGAAGGGTTTTAAATTGGGCCCAAATGGTGGAACGGAAGGGCCCCCCTTGGGTTTTATTTAAAAGTGGAAAAAAAAAAAAAAAAGGAGAAGAAAAGAGGAGGAGGAGAGGAGACCAAGTAGGGGGAAAGCGGGACGGGAGAATGAGGAAAAAAAAAAAAAAAAAAAAAAAAACCCAAAAAAAAAAAAAAAAAAAAAAAGGGAAAAAGAGAGGGAGAAAAAAGGAAAGGAGGAGAGAGAGAGAAAAGAGAGATGAGAGGGGAAGAGGGGAGAGGGGAAAGGAGGGGAGAGAGAGAGGAGAGGGGAAGAGAGAGAGGTTTGAGAGAGAGGGAGAGAAAAAAGGAAAGGGAGAGAGAGGGGGAAAAGGGGATTGAGGGAGAGGGGAGAGGGGAAGAGAGAGAGAAGAAAGGGAAGGACGAGAGAGAGAAAGGAAGGAGGAGAGGGGAGAGAGAGAGAGAAGAGAGAGAGAGAGAGAGAGAGAGAGAAAAGGGGAAAAGGGGAAAGGAGGAGAGAGAGAAAGGAAGGAGGAGAGAAAAGAGAGAGAGAGAAGGGGAGAGAGGGAGAAAAGAGGGGGTTTGGGGAAGAGAGAAGAGAGAGGAGAGAAAAAGAAGGAAAAAGGGAAGGAGGAGAGAGAGAAAGAAGGGGGGTGAGAGAGGAAAAGAGAGGGGAGAGAGAAAAAAGGAAAGGAGAGGGGGAAAAAGGAAAAGGGGGAGAGAGAGAAAAGAGGAGAGAAAAGAGAGAAGAGAGAGAGGGAGAGAGAGGAGAGAGAGAGAGAGGAGAGGGAAGAGAGAGAACCGAGAGGGAAGAGAGAGGGGGAGAGAGAAGAGGAGAGGGGAGGGGGAGAAAAAGAGAGAGGAGGGGGGGGGGAGGGGACTACCGCCCGGCGTGCTAACCAATGATTGGTGCTAATGTTCCCCACCAACATTGGTCGGGGAGGGACCAATTTTAAATCATTGGTCGAGACGGGAAAAAGACGAGGGCAGGTTAGCAGCTAAACTGCAACCCCTCCCTTCTGCCTTTTAAAAACCCCCACAAAAAAAAACCATTAAGTGGTAAAACCCGCTGTGGGTGTGAAGGGATCATATCAAGATTAAGATCGCGGACCGCTTTTCCTCCACCAGTGTCCCTTGGAAGGGCCTGTTGGCCAACCCTCCCCGGGGCCCCTGCATGCGGGAAAAAACCCCTTCCCCGATAAGATAAAAAAAGGGCCCAAAGGGGGCCATTGTTTTTTAGACTGAAAAAATCTACTGTTTTTACCGAAACCCCCCAATGTGGGTTAGAGAAAGTTCAAGGGTTTTGCTGAGTCACTACGCGCGTCGCCTGGGCCCAGGGTTTTTGGGCAAATGGAACGCTGATTCTTGGGGTTTCCCTGAAAAAAGGGTTCCCGAAATGTCGCAAATGGAAGAGGCCTTAACTTATGATTTTTCCTTCAGATAATGGAAATTCTACCACGGTATTTTTGTTTTGTTTTATTCTTTACTCAAACTTTCCTTTTCTTTTCTTTAATATTTCCCTCAGATCATGGAAAGTCTACCGCGGTGCCAGGATTACGGCAGCTGGGAGGGAGTGCGTGTGAGTGCGTGCTGCCTGGACCTGGTGGTGGTGGGGGGGCTGGAGCTGCTGCCCTCAATACACAACGCCACGGACCAGCTGCGAGGAGGACCCACACTCACGCGCTCCCTGTACAGACTCCATCAGTTTGTGGTGGACCAAAGCCATCACAACAAGTAAGGATTGGAGGATTTTTTTAATTTATATTATTTACTATTTTATTTTATTTTAGATCACAAAAGACTGGACTGGATGATTACTATGCTATGTTGTGTTCTTGTTTTCCCTATAGTGGTTTTTTTTTTATTGAGGGGGAGGGGTAGGAGTGGAAAAGTGTTCATCTTAAGCTTTCTTCTTTAAAAGTAAAGACGGGAGCATACGCTATGCTGCGCGTGGCATTCGGTGCTCATCTCCGTGGCATTAGCCTTTGAGCCTTTTGGTTTTGGGTTTTTTACAACCCCGGGTTCCCCCCGGGGCACCCGGGCTAGTGTGGGCCCCCGGGTTACCCCAGTTACCTTCCCCGGGTTTTCTGGTACCCATTTATCAACCCTCTCCGAAAGGGAAAGGATGAACAAAATGTTTGGGTGGTCGCCCAAAGTCCTGGCCCGGATTCGAACCCGGGGGTCGCAGATTTGTAGCGAGGGGGCGCTAGCCACTACACCCCGGAGCGGGCAAAAAGGGTTTTTCTTTTTTGCTTTCCTTTTTAATTTTTTTTTTTTTTTTTTTTTGCCCCGATTTTCTCCCTTTAAATTTTTGTTCCTCTTCTTTTTTTCTTATTTTGATTTCTTTCACAATTTTTTTTTTTTTTTATTTTCCTGTAAGTTTTTTATATATTTTTGCTTTCCTTTAATTTTCTTTTTTTTGTGCTTTCCTTTTTTAAGTTTCTTGGTAGGCTATATATTCAATGCTTCAGTGCTAGCATGATCTTAATATAACCTTAAAATCATGTATACCATAATTAGATACACACACACACACACACACACACACACAACACCACACACACACCCACATCACACACACACACACACACACACAACACACAAACAACACACACACACACACACACACACACACACACACACACACAACACACACACACACACACAATGGGTTACCGAGAGTGGGGGGGGCATGCGGCCATTGCCCCCCCTTTTGCAAGGAATAAATAATATATATATTATATATATATATATATATATATATATATATATATATATGGCCCTCCCTTTTCAATTTTCTGGGTACGCCACTGCACACACACACACACAACATAGCCTATCCAAAGACTACTCTATACTGGACTTGCTACTCGTGCCCCGCGCCAACCCGCCCATGACCAGAGGAGGCCAGTTTTGCGATTCCTGGCATTTTCGAACATCACCCCCATTTCCCTTCCTGTGGTTTATCAGTATAAATGATATACTGTTATCTTCGTAAATGTTTGTTCTATAATATTATTTAAAAAAACCCAGTAAATTCACTAAAGAAATGCCATTATAAGAAAGTGAAGAAATATGCATGAACTTAAACTCTTCGCCATTTAATATTTTGCGAAAAAACTTTTTAGATGAAACATATCAATAGAAGCGGATTTTCATTAGCTTTACATTGATATATTTCGTTTTCTGATAAATGAATTACCACCATGCATAAATTAGCGTTAACAAAAAAAAAGCCATCATCAATCGGATCGGCAAGTAAAAAAGTGTTCCATGAATACAGTAGACTATGGTTTATCAGTATAAATGATACACTGTTATCTTCGTAAATTATTGTTCTATAATATTATCAAATAAAAAACTGTAAAATACACTAAAGAAATGCCATTATGAGACTGAAGGAATATGCATGAACAGTAATATTTTGCGTGAAGACTTTTTACATGCATTATTTACATACATTACATACATACATTATTTTTATCAATAGAAGCGGAATTTTATTAGCTTTCCATTGATATACTTCGTTTTCTGATAAATGAATTAGAACCATGCATAAATTAGCGTTAACTAAATAAATAACATCGTCAATCGGCTAATTTTCCCGATTGATGAGGTTATTTATTTAGTTAACGCTAATTTATGTATGGTTCTAATTAATTTATCAGAAAACTAAATATATCAATGGAAAGCTAATAAAATTCTGCTTCTATTGATATGTTTCATGTAAAATGTTTGCTCGCAAAATATTAAATGGCGAAGAGTTTAAGTGAATATTAAGTTCATGCATATTTCTTCACTCTCTCATAATGGCATTTCTTTAGTGTATTTTACAGTTTTATATTTGATAATATTATAGAACAAACATTTACGAAGATAATTATATAATTTATACTGATAAACCATAGGAAGGGAAATGGGAGTGATGTTCGAAAATGTCAGGAATCGCAAAACTGGCCTCCACTGGAAATAGCCCAAAATGAGTAGCAAGTCCAGTATACGGTAGTCTTTGGCCTATCCATCTATCTTGATCCATAATGTTTTTCGCCGTTTCAGTGCACTACACGACGGTCGCCAAACAGTGCTCACCCGCGTGTTACGAGACGCGTTGGTGGGCGGCGGTAACTCTGTGTTCCTGTGTTGCTGCAGCCTCTCCAACACTGACCTCACGCTGGCCACACTCAGGTAATACCAGGCCTACCTTCCTATACCCAAAGTAACTAAGATCTAAATATCCTAAGCCTATACCTATCATTCTGTCACATAACTGTTTTGTCTCTATATACTAACCATATATATATGAAATAACCCCTAAAAAATCTATATAGTACCTTCCTATACCTATCAATCGGTTGCCCGTCTGCATATTTCCGTATTCTGGAAGAGTATGTGGCGTTTACTCTTGAACACGTCAGGTTAGGTTACGTTAGGTTACAGTTAGGGTAGAGAAGGTATTCAAACCACACGTACTGTAATTTTGTGTGGGAATCACAATGAGCGTATTTTCGAGAAGTTCCTATGGTTAGTTTCGGAGCTACAGCCAAGCGTCTTACTCAGAAACCACATACTCGCATAGAGAACGGGAATATGCTGCCCGTCTACTACTCCCCTTCCTATGATACAACAATACTCCCCCCAATTGATACTCCCCCCTTACAACTACTACTACTCAATCAATCAATAATTGGGGGCATACGCCGGGGGGCGCGTCGCCTCGGCAACCCTACGACGCCACTCCCGGGGGTCACCACGCGCGAGTCTCCATGCAGGCTCCTTTCCCATACCGCCTCCATTTTGGGGAGGCGGTAGCGGAGTGGTTAGCGTCTCCGACTGGCGTTCTCGATGACCCGAGTTCGATCCCCGAAGAAACTCAAAACCTTTCTGCACCGTCGAGTGGCCTAAGAACACCCACATGCCCTGCCCATCAACTCTGCCTTCGATTGCGAGTGCATCGGAGGACACAGGGGGGCGGCATGAGCCTCTAATCACAGGCGTCACTATAAGAATCCTGCCTGCGCCACCACGGGCGAGGGCCAACCATCACAGCAGCCCTCAAGTGAACCTCCAGAGTCTACCATCCGAGCCCTGGGTCACCACTGCCTACAGGCGCTATAAGCACAACATGAAAAAAAAAAAAAAAAAAAAAAAAATACCAAGCAGCTCTCAACAAGAAACATCAACTTGCCCCAGCCACGAGCCTTGTGGGCGCTCCCTTGGCCTCCTCGACGCCGGATTGTCTCTTACAGATACAACCCGATGGGAAGGATCGGTTTCAGGGTAGCGTGCCACATGCCCATATAGCCGAAGTTGGCGTTGACGGACTATGCAGGTAATAGGCCTTGATTCAGTCTCACGGTGCAATCGCTGATCATCCCAGCGATACCCCATGATTCTGCGGAGGCACTTATTACCAAAGGCATTGATTCGTCTCTTCAAGTCACTATTTATTGTCCATGTCCCACAACCATATAGTAAGACAGGGATCACAAGCGACTTGAAGATCCGGATCTTTGTCCTCCTGCACAGGTACCGACAACGCCAAATACTCCCGCTGAGCGAGTCCATAACACCGTGGGCTATGCCAATCCGCCATAAGACTTCTTGACATGACCCGCCGTCATTATGGGCCGCGCTACCAAGGTATGTAAAACTTTCCAAGATCTCAATTTCCTCGCCGCACGCATGAACAGACTGTACTGCTTCATCTAGTAAGTCTCCAAACACCTGGACCTTGGTCTTAAGCCAGGAGACCTCGAGTCCCAAAGGCTTTGCCTCCTCGTGCAGCGCCTCGAGAGCCATCACCAGAACCTCCAGCGACTCAGCAAAGATTACTGCATCATCGGCAAAAACAAGATCAGTGATCTTGGTGTTGCCGACGGATGCTCCACAATCACTTTGATCTACAACCTTGTCCAATACCCAGTCCATACAAGCATTGAAAAGTGATGGGGCAAGGAAGCACCCTTGCCTCACTCCTGTATTAACAGGAAAGAAGCTGGATACACCTGCCCCACACTTTACAGCACTCTCAGTCCCAGAATACAGACCAGTTATCAAACCAATAGTCCTTGCAGGAATCCCGCGAAGTCGCAGAAGATCCCTAACTGACTCACGATGCACTGAGTCAAACGCCTTCTTGAGATCAACATAGGCTGCAAGCATCCCCTGTCGAAACTCACGTCGGCGTTCCACCAGGACACGAAGCACTAGGATACGGTCCGTTGTTGACTTACCAGGCGTGAACCCAGACTGCTGAGGTCTTTGATGCTTCAACAGATGACTGCGGATCCGTGTCAGCAATAGATGGGCAAGAACCTTGCCTGGCACGCTGAGCAGTGTAATACCGCGGTAATTGTTGCAGTCCTGACGGTCCCTTTCCCTTTCCAGATAGGGACGACCAGCCCCCTTTTCCAGTCAGAAGGAATGGTACCTGATTGCCACACGGCAGTCAGGACAGCATGCAACCCGCGGATCATGGCCTCACCCCCAGTTTTGAGGAGCTCCGCACTGATATTACAAACACCAGCTGCCTTTCCACCCCTCAACTTAGCCACAGTACTACTACTACTACTACTACTACTCCCCCCCAACCTCCCCCCTATTATTTTTACCACTGAATTCGACCCCCCCATCCAAAAAAAAAAAAACTTTTCTCGACCATTAGAGAGATGAATCGGCCACGTTGCTGTTTAGTCTCTATCTAACTATGAAATAACCCTTAAAAAAATCTACTTTCTGCCATAGATAACATACAAGAAATCCTTCCTCATACACTGGCGGATTAAGAAAGGGGGGTCACCGGTGCCATGTCCTACCCCTCCAAAAAAAAGGAAAAATCGTGTACTTTGACCAAATAAATGTGTGAAAACCAGTCATCCCCATGTGCCTGCACACCATTTCCATGCAACTATACGCATCCTTACCACCACAATAATCTTTAGCACTGCGTAGGTGTGTGCACTTGTACTTGTACCGTGCAGGCGAGAGAGAGAGAGAGAGAGAGAGAGAGAGAGAGAGGAGAGGGGAGAGAGAGAGAGAGAGAGAGAGGGAAAAGAGAGAGAGAGAGAGAGAGAGAGAGGAGAGGAAGAGAGGAGGAGAGAGAGAGAGAGAGAGAGAGAGAGAAGCGGGGGGGTGAACAGCTGGTTGATGGCCTAGGTTATTATTAAATATAAAATGTCTGTTTTATATTATATGTAGCTATAGATAGCTGTAGTATAAAACCTAGAGCTTTAGCTCTAATAACACCAAATGTACTGACAGTTTAAATAAAAAGAAATAAAAAAAAAGAAAGAGAGAGAGAGAGGGGAGAGAGAGGAGAGAGAGAGAGAGAGAGAGAGAGAGGAGAGAGAGAGAGAGAGAGAGAGAAGGAGAGAGGAGAGAGAGAGAGAGAGGAGAGAGAGAGAGAAGAGAGAGTAGAGGAGAGAGAGAGAGAGAGAGAGAGAGAGAGAGAGAGAGAGAGAGAAAAAAAAAAATGGGAAGGAAAGAACGAGAGAAAAGGAAAAAAAGGAAAACAAGAGGAGGGAAATGTGGTAATGTGGCTATGCGTCATGGATGCTTCAGGTCATCCCAAAAACTTAGCCAAAAATCTGCCCGTGTCCTCCTATAACACAGTGCCTGGGTCACCTACTTGTATACTGGTGTCTGTCTTGCAGGTTCGGCGAGGCGGCAGCGGGCCTGATGCAGCGTCCCACACAGGCCACCTACACCCACACCTTCATGCACGCCACCATCAGCCAGGTGCTGCAGCGCTATCAGGACGTGCGTCGGGACATGGACGCCAAGGTGCGGCTCTTTACACCCTAGGCCCTAGGGTAGCAAGTACAAAACACACACCCTTACCATGAGCATCAACAAAACCACATACCATTCTACGTAACATATTCAATCCCTAAATGCCACTTTTTTACTCCTTACATTATTACCTAACAACGGTGGCGGAACTACTGGGGGGCCTGGGGGGGCACGTGCCCCCCATTTTAGGGTGGTGCCCCCCCGGATGCCCCCCCATTTCAGGGCGGTGCCCCTCATTTGAATAACTAGATCAATTTGTAACATACTGAGGAAAAATAACCAATAGTTTTCATAATTTTTTTTTACTCATAATGGATTTATAATAACATGATGCTGCAACAAATGTATCCCTTATATATATATATATATATATATATATATATATATATATATATATATATATATATATATATATATATATATATATATATATATATATATATATAATAATATATATATAATAATATATATATATATATATATATATATATATATATATATATATATATATTATATATATAATATATATATATATATAATATATTATATATATATATATATATATATATATTATATATATATGATATATATATATCATATATATATTATATATATATATATATATATATATATATATATATATATATGAAAACTATGGTGCCGCCCTCCCCATATTCACCTGTGACCCCCGAGTACCCCCCCATATTCACCTGTGCCCCCCGAGTGCCCCTCCATATTCACCCTGTACCCCCGAGTGGCCCCCATATTCACCTGTGCCCCCCGAGTGCCCCTCCATATTCACCTGTACCCCGAGTGGCCCCCCATATTCACCTGTGCCCCCGAGTGCCCCTCCATATTCACCTGTACCCCCGAGTGGCCCCCCATATTCACCTGTGACCCCCGAGTGCTCCCCCATATTCACCTGTGCCCCCCGAGTGCCCCCCCATATTCACCTGTGGCCCCCCGAGTGCCCCCCCATATTCACCTGTGCCCCCCGAGTGCCCCCCCCTATTCACCTGTGACCCCCAAGTGCCCCCCCCATATTCACCTGTACCCCCGAGTGGCCCCCCATATTCACCTGTGCCCCCCGAGTGCCCCCCCCCCATATTCACCTGTGCCCCCCGAAGTGCCCCCCAATTCACTCGTGACCCCGAGTGTCCCCCATATTCACCTGTGCCCCCCGAGTGCCCCCCCATATTCACCTGTGGCCCCCCGAGGCCCCCCCATATTCACCTGTGGCCCCCGATGTGCCCCCCATATTCACCTGTGGCCCCCCGAGTGCCCCCCCATATTCACCGTGGGGCCCCCCCGAAATGCCCCCCCTATTCACCTGTGGCCCCGAGTGCCCCCCCATATTCACCTGTGGCCCCCGAGTGCCCCCCATATTCACCTGTGACCCCTGAGTGCCCCCCCCTATTCACCTGTGCCCCCCCGAAATGCCCCCCCAATTCACCTGTGCCCCCCCGAGTGCCCCCCCATATTCACCTGTGCCCCCCGAGTGCCCCCCCATATTCACTGTGCCCCCCGAATGGCCCCATATTCACCTGTGACCCCCGAGTGCCCCCATATTTCACCTGTGCCCCCCGATAGTGCCCCCATAATTCACCTGTGGCCCCCCCCGAAGTGCCCCCCCATATTCACCTGTGCCCCCGAGTGCCCCTCCATATTTACCCCGTGCCCCCCGAGTGCCCCCCAATTCACCCTGTGCCCCCTCGAGTGGCCCCCCATATTCAACTGTGGCCCCCCGAGTGCCCCCCCATATTCACCTGCACCCCCGAGTGGCCCCCATAAAGCACCTGTGCCCCCGAGTGCCCCCCCATATTCAACAAGCATATCACATTCCAACACGTGATATATTTTTCCTAGTGTCTGACTGAGCCTATAGAATCGATGCTTTCTCCGATCGCTCTCTCTCTCTCTCTCTCTCTTTTTTTCTTTTTTTTATTCAAACATACTTTAAAAATACAATGAGCCCAAAGGTGCATGTCGGGCTACCTTCTTAAGGGAATTTAAAAAATTAACTAATACACACCCCCCGGGTGGGCGGAAACAGTTGGGTTTTTCCTTAAAACCCGAGCCCCTTTTCCTCCCAGCAGTGATTGGGTACCGGGGTTTAGCGGGGGTTTGTAACCCCGCCCCCCGGGGTGCGGGCTTCTAGTCCAGTCAAAATCGAAAAAAAAAAACCTTTCCCCTGAAAAAATTCCAAGAAAGGTTTTATTGTTTTTTTTTGGGTTTTACATGTAGGGAAAAACATACTAAAATTTTCCCAAAAAATATGGTTCCACAAAGGGCCAAATGTGAGTAAAAAGAATAGGGCCCGCCAAAGCTATAAAATGTTAAAGGGGGACGTTTCCCCATCGGGCCCAATTTTTTTTGTATGAACCTAAAAAAACGGAAAGTTGGTATATGTACGTAAAATTTTAATTCAAAAGAACTTTTTTTCCAAAAAAAAATTGTTTTTCCTCAAAAAAAACTAATTAGGGGATGGGGAAAAAACGTGATTTTAGGGGGGGGGGGTTTCCAAACCCCCCCCCTAACAACCCCCCCCCCTCCAACAAAGAACAGATTTTCAGATGACGCAAGTAATAAAGGGGATTCCAGAATGGAACATAATTTTCTTCGGAGGTTTCTTTCCCCATCGACTGAAGTGGTCAGAAGGAAAAGACATATTGTTCAATCGCTGACGACTATGCATTTTTCACATTTAAAGCACTATGGAAGGGGCTCGATATATTGAGGGTTTACATTGGGGGGACCAAACACTAAGGACATTACCCATCAGAGGGGGCGAAAAAAATGAACAAGTAACAAAGGAAAAAACATTGCGGAAGGAAAAAAATTTGGGGAAAAAAAAGGAGGTTTTCCTTTTAATGTGGAGAACAAACAGTCTTTTATCAATCTGATTCACAACGCTAAAGGCGGAGGTTGCAACGTAATAAAAATCAGAGGGGGAGGGGCAGAGGGGAAAGATTGTTAGGCAGCAGTGTCAATGTCATCCAAAAAAAGGGGACTAGTTCATTGGCGAAGAACAGATCTATTGGTGTTGTTACTTATCACGCGTCAACCAGCGATGGCAACAAGCTTTATTTTATCGGTTTAAAGGGGAAGTCCTGCAAAGGAACAAATTAAGGTTATGAAGAAGTTTTTTTGGAAACATTTTGAGCAGTCTTTGTTTCCTGCAGCATTCACGGGATGCAAATACCACTTCCGCCCCCCTTTTTTGGGAAACGGAAAAAAAAAATCGCCTTTCACAAGGTTTGAAGGGAGACTCTGTCTTAATAGCTGTGCTAAATTTACCCCACCTAAGAAAAACATAGTGAGATTTAAGACGCTGGGTGTTTAAAACGATGGGGCATTTTTCGGGGCCCAAAACCCGGAGACAATCTGTCGCAAGAGGTATTTAGTCTTGCCGAAAAGTTTTGGTTCAGCCCCCAAAAGCTTTTTTTACCCCTGAAGACTCCACCGACCTCCTTTTTCAACAAGATCATGCCCTTCGGAAGGGGTTACCTCCAAGTGATGCTTTTTGGAGGCAAAGGTGAGGCCAATGGGGGACATTGAATGGGGATGGGAATTTCAGAACAACAGTCTAGTTCCAGTGATGATGGATACTTCACCTGGGGCCAAAAAACTTTTGAAAAATAATTCCTGAAATTGTTTCGTGGTTGAGTAAAACTTTGGTGCACTTTCAAACACACGGATTATCGTTCACGGGTTGCGGGGCCATGTCAAGAAGGGCCCTTGTGCAATATGAGTGAGGAAGCAGGGCTGATGATGAAAAAAGGGGAATATTAAAAAGAACGGTTATTCAGTGAGAAGTTAGGGCTTTAAAAATGCACTGGTTTTCTATAATTTTTTGAAAGTAAGATGTCATGACGTCATTTATGGGACGTCAGACCCCCGCCTTTTCCGTGTGTTAGTTAAAAAAACTTTTTATAAAAAAATTTTTATATCAACATATATAGTATAAAAAATGTAAACTCTTGTAACCTACAAGCTACAGCTTTGAAATAAGGAAATAGGGGTTTTTTTTAGTGCGAGGCTGTATGTTTTAGACGTCTAGTTAGGACCTGTGGTGATCAATTTTTGGTAAACTTTTAGTTTTTTGTTCCCCACATATAATGATAGGGTATGTACCCCAAAAGTCCCTCAAATAAAAAAAAAAAAAAAAAAAATGAAAAAATTTTCATTTTTATCTATTTTTATTTTTAGGGGGATAATTTTTTATTAATTAGAAAAAAAAAAAAAATCGCCCTTGACGTTAGGGCTTTATTCCTCTTTCGAAAATGACACCTCTACCGACCTCTCCGATGATATGAAAAAAAGGAGGAGTAGCTTTGGGGGGACCCCCCCCAAAACACGTTTTTTTTCGCTAATCGTTTTTTATGCGTCAAATAAAATTTTCCCAAAAAAGACCCCTATTTTTTTTACTTGTTTTTATGTACCAAGTTTCAAAGATGTAGGGGTTTTAATAAAGAAAAAAAAAAAATTTGGGGGGTCGATCCCCCTTAACATTTTTAGCTTTTGGCGGCCAATTCTTTGGACGTACATTTGGACCCCTTTGTGGTAACCATATTTTGGTAAACTTTTTGTATGTTTTTCCCTACATGTAATACTACCAAAAAAAACAATAAAACGCTTTCTTGGAATTTGTTCAGGGTCAAACCGTATTTTGACTGGACTATCGGCCAACACTATAAGCACTAGCAGACAGCTCTCTAGGGGTAGTTTCTAGTTTGTGAGAGAGCTGTCTGGTTACAGTGGAGATCCATCTCAGCTGCGTCAATACGACGAAATTATTCAAACATCAACCATCAAACAAACACATAAATACAAAGACTTAAAAAACTAACATTATATACATATATGCATCACTAAAGTGTTTGTTGAGGCACTGTTGCTGTCACAAAGTGTCACGGTATCACTAGAGTCACCGGGGTGGGCTTTGACAGCCTCCACCGATTGGCCGCCAACTTTACATTTTGTGTGTTCATCTACTGGATGTGAGGGAGATGATCTCTCTCTCTCTCTCTCTCTCTCTCTCTCTCTCTCTCTCTCTCTCTCTCTCTCTCTCTCTCTCTCTCTCTCTCTCTCTCTCTCTCTGCCTTTTCTTACCCCAACAAACGTAAACCACTGTATCTATGTTTTAGGTTCGAGTCCCGCGCGGTGCACTGAAGAGGCGGCAGAGGAGGGCGCTACACGGGGAGGTGGAGGCGAGGGTGAAGGAGGGGGTGGGGCAGATGCTGGCTCTGGGACGCACCATCTTCCCTCTCAACGTGACGATTGGCGCCAGGAGGAATGAGGTGAGTGGGAGGGAGGGAGTGGGAGTGGGTGTGGAAGTGGGAGGGAATGGGTGGGAGTGGGAGTGAGGGAGGGAGTGAGAGTTTAGATTAGATTAGCGAGAGAGAGAGAGTGAGTGAGAGAGAGAGTGGGAGTTTATATTAGAGTGTAGATAAGAGAGGGGAGAGAGAGAGAGAGGAGAGAAGAGGAGGAGAGAGAGAGAGAAGAGAGGGGAGAGAGAGAGAGAGATGTACAAATTTAACAAATAGACATACAGACATAGGCAGACATGCAAACAGACATACGAGCAAATAGATAAAAACTAACAAACAGATTGACAGACAGATAGACAAACATATGCAAATAGAGACCTTTTTGCATTGAGAGAGAGAGAGAGAGAGAAAAGAGGAGGAGAAGAGAGAAAGAGAGAGAGAGAGAGGAGAGAGAGAGAGAGAGAGAGAGAGGAGAGAGAGAGAGGAGAGAGGATGAGAGAACCAGACAGACACACAGACACAGAAACAGACAGTAAACACATCAAATCTTCCCCCCGAATCTCCTATTATTTTTACCACTGAATTTGACCCTCCCCCAAAATCTCTCTCTCTCTCTCTCTCTCTCTCTCTCTCTCTCTCTCTCTCTCTCTCTCTCTCTCTCTCTCTCTCTCTCTCTCTCTCCTTCCCTTTTTCCACATTTACATTACCACACTACCACATTAATAGCAAGACAAATAGACGAAAGGGTTAAGAGAAGGCGACCTACAAGGCGATGCAGAGGGTTACAGGCTACAAGAAGAAGAGGGGGAAGAAGGAACTTGCCTTTATTCCATTATAGGAAGAATTTTTTTTTACGTATTCAAGAAACTGCCAATTTAAAGGTTTTGATTAACATGGAGTTGTTCTTTAGTTACATGTATTACGTTGTTATAATGGCGTTAGTGTGGTTATAATATCTCCGTGGTGACATTTCCGGGGGAGGCGATCACTCCACGACGGAAATAAAGAAATGTATTATTATTATTTATTACTCTCTCTCTCTCTCTCTCTCTCTCTCTCTCTCTCTCTCTCTCTCTCTCTCTCTCTCTCTCTCTCTCTCTCTCTCTCTATCTCTCTCTCTCTCTCTCTCTCTCTCTAATTCATAAAATAGCCTGAACAAGGATATCATATGCATAATTTATATTAATGTACTAATAACTATATTAACAATAATGATCATTATAATAAGATAACATGGATATAAGATAATATGGATACAAGATAATATGGATATAAGATAATATGGATATAAGATAACAGGATAAGGATGATATGAGACACATTTGAGATATGTTGTGGCGGCGATCACTCCACGATCACGGCCTCGCGTGTGCGCCACGCGGCAAACCGTTCCTTGACGGCGGCATGACACTCCATGGCGCTGGTCTTGCAGCCCTTGATATGCAGCCTGCGGCGTGCAGGGTCCAGCAGGACCTGCACGGAGTAGCGGTCTGCCAGGGAGTCCAGGAAACACTCCCCAGGCCCCGCCAGGCGCTCCACGTATTTGCGAGGCACGATCAGGCTTCGCCGCACCTCCTGATTGGCCTCCTCGGCCTCCTGTCCGTCAGCGTTGTGTTCAGTGGTCTGCGAGGTCCTAGCCGGTAGTGCCCCGCCTGGTGCGGGCAAGGCCAGTGCCTTGCGTGTGCCGTGACCGTCGAAGGGGACGTATGAGTCTTGTCGGGTCATCAGGCCGTCACAGGTAACATCCTGGACCACCACAGCGAGGACGCGTCGCTGCAGGGGCAAAAGAGGCGCTGCCACACAGCGCTGTGCCTCACTGAGACACAAGCCACGGTCTGGTTCCTGCAGGACCAGTGCCTTGCTCACATGTTCTCGGCAGCGGGGACATGACAGGGTGTGCCGGGCCCAGGTGACCGCTGCCACCAGGGCCACAGACACAACCACCACCACAACACACACGACCACCACAAACCACAGCACAAACATGTCGTGCTCTTGTTCTGCCCGCTGGACCTGTTTCTCCAGGCAGGCCAGCCGTTCCTTGCTGCCCAGCACCAGGGGCAGCACTTCCAGCCAGCCGTCGCCGGCGGGGAAACCACACTCCCCAAGGGGGTCCCTCGCGGAGGTCAGCCACGAGGCGGCGGCTAGGCGCCCCCGCACCTTCCCCAGCAGGGTGGTGTGGGGCCCCGCGTACCGCCACGCCCGCATCGCCTGGCGCAGCTTGTCGCCCTCGAACACCAGGGCAGACATTCAGAAAGAGTTAAAGGGCACGGTGTTTAGCTTAACTAACTTCCTCTATTTGTACAACCCGGAAGTCGCGGGGATTCTGGTACGAGATATGGCAGTGGCGCTACGGTGTCATTATGGGTGATCTTTTCCGCTTGATAATCTCTCTATTCGTAACTGGTCTTCCTGCCATTTGGGGGAAGCAACCACCCCGGGAGGCGGGTTACAAACCTGGGCTAACACCCGATACCCATCACGGCTGGATGGACAAGAGCTTGGGGTTTTATTAAGGAAAAGGGAGCCATTATACCTTCAGTCTGATGCGTGGCGGTTGGTGGCAGCTACCCACCGGGGTGGTGAGGCGGGGTGGTCTCGGTCAGGGTCTCGGTGAGGTTTGCCGCCTTTCCCAACCACTAGGCTCATCACCCCATAATAAACTCACCATAAAGGGTAGGAGATAGGTTTAAGGCCTAATTTCATTTGTATACTTGCCCTGTTCAGTTCTTGAGTCAGGAAAACATCATAATAACTCAATTTATGAGTATTTTTGTATATTGCGGCTCTACGCCACCCCTACCGTGGTCGCTTTGTTTGACAGCTTTAAAGTCTTTAAGTACGTCTGCAGAATGCCAAAAGTTGCCCAAACAGCTGTTGGAAGTCGCTAGGTCGTGCAGACCGGAAGTAAGCCTCTCTGAATGTAGCCCCAGGCCCACCAGCATGAGGGTGAGCGCCACCCCGGCCACCAACACCCCGACCTCGTGCACCAATCTCAGGTTGACTTTGTTTTTCATTGCTGATATTAATATATATTGTGAGGAAAGAAGTGGAAAAAAGCCCCGGCCAGTGGCTCCTCAAAAGGGGATGGTAGTGGAGGGGTATCTGGCCTGAAACCCAGGGCAGACATTCAGAAAGAGTTAAAGGGCACGGTGTTTAGCTTAACTAAACTTCCTCTATTGTACAACCCGGAAGTCGCGGGGATTCTGGTACGAGATATGGCAGTGGCGCTACGGTGTCACTATGGGTGATCTTTTCCGCTTTATAATCTCTCTATTCGTAACTGGTCTTCCTGCCATTTGGGGCAGCAACCAACCCCGGGGGAGGCGGGTCACAAACCCCGGCTAACACTCGATACCCATCACGGCTGGATGGACAAGGGGGGTTGGGGTTTTTTAAGGAAAAGGGAGCCATTATACCTTCAGTCTGATGCGTGGCGGTTGGTGGCAGTAAACCCCCCGGGGTGGTGAGGCGAGGTGGTCTCGGTCAGGGTCTCGGTGAGGTGCCGCCGTTCACCAATCGGCTCATCACCCCATTATAAACTCACCACGGGTAGGAGATACCTTAAGGCCTAATTCATTGTACTTGCCTGTTTAGTTCTTGAGCAGAAAACATNCAAACGCCCCCTTGCCTCCACTTCCTTGGGTATTTTTTTAAAACCAAACGGAAAAAAGAAAAGGGGGGGGGCCCATTCCCCACCCTTTTAACCAACCCCTTTACAGCACTCTCATCCCAAATACGACCAGTTATCAAACCAATAGTCCTGGGGGAACCCCGCGAAGTCGCAGAGACCCCAAACTGACTCAGACGCACTGAGTCAAACGCCTTTTGAGTCAAATAGGCTGCAGCACCCCCGGGGAAACTCACGTGGGGTTTCCAAAGCACGAAGCACTAGGTAGTCCGTTGTTGATTTACCAGGCGTGAACCCAGACTGTGAGGTATCTGATTTTCAACAGATGACTGGGGATCCTGTCAGCAATAGATGGCAAAAAACCCCTTGCCTGCCGCTGAGCAGTGAAATTTACCCGGTATTGTTGCGCCTGAGGGTCCCCTTTTCCCCTTTCCAGTGGGATGACCAGCCCCTTTTTCCTAGAAGGAAATGGTCCTGTTTTCCCCCGGCATCGGCAGCATGAAACCCCCGCGGATCTGGCCCACCCCCAGTTTTGAGGAGCCCGCACTGAATTAAAAAAAACCAGTCCTTTCCACCCCTAAATTAGCCCGTACTACTACTCTACTACTCACCCCCCCCCCAACCCCCCCCCCAATTATTTTTCCATGAATTGGGACCCCCCATCCAAAAAAAAAAAATTTTTCTCCCCTTTGGGAGATAACGGCCACGTTGCTGTTTAGTCTCTATCAAACATGAAAAAACCCTTTAAAAAAATCTACTTTCTGCCTAGATCATACAAGAAATCCTTCCCAAAACCTGGCGGTTTTAAAAAAGGGGGGGCACGGTGCCATTCCCACCCCTCCCAAAAAAAAGAAAAATCGTGTACTTTGCCAAATAAAGTGTGAAAACCATCTCCCCCTTGCCTCCCCATTTCCTGCAACTTAGATCTTCCACCCCAAAAATCTTTGCCTGCGTATGGTGCACTTGTACTTGTACCGTGCAGGAGAGAGAGAGAGAGAGAGAGAGAGAAGAGAGAGGAGAGAGAGAGAGAGGAGAGAGAGAGAGACGAGAGAGAGAGAGAGTAGAGAGAGAGAGAGAGAGAGAGAGAGAGAGAGAGAGAGAGTTCAGATTCAGATTCAATACTTTTATTCACATTGAAGTACAGTTGTGAAAGAGACTGTTTCGAGAGAGAGAGAGAGAGAGAGAGAGGAGAGAGAGAGAGAGAGAGAGGAGAGAGAGAGAGAGAGAGAGAGGAGAGAGGGAAGAGCGGGGGTGAACAGCTGGTTGATGGCCTAGGTTATTATTAAATATAAAATGTCTGTTTTATATTATATGTAGCTATAGATAGCTGTAGTATAAAACCTAGAGCTTTAGCTCTAATAACACCAAATGTACTAACAGTTTAAATAAAAAGAAATAAAAAAAAGAAAGAGAGAGAGAGAGAGAGAGAGAGAGAGAGAGAGAGAGAGAGAGAGAGAGAGAGAGAGAGAGGAGAGAGAGAGAGAGAGAGAGAGAGAGAGAGAGAGAGAGAGAGAGAGAGAGAGATGAGAGAGAGAGAGAGAGAGAGAGAGAGAGATGAGAGAGAGAGAGAGAGAGAGAGAAGAAAAAAAAAATGGGAAGGAAAGAACGAGAGAAAAGGAAAAAAAGGAAAACAAGAGGAGGGAAATGTGGTAATGTGGCTATGCGTCATGGATGCTTCAGGTCATCCCAAAAAACTTAGCCAAAAATCTGCCCGTGTCCTCCTATAACACAGTGCCTGGGTCACCTACTTGTATACTGGTGTCTGTCTTGCAGGTTCGGCGAGGCGGCGGGGGGGCCTGATGCAGCGTCCCCCCCAGGCCACCTACACCCACACCTTCATGCACCCCCCATCAGCCGGGTGCTGAAACGCTATCGGGACGTCGTCGGGCATGGACCCCAAAGGTGGCTCTTAAACCCCGGCCCTGGGTAGAAAGTCAAAACCCCCCCCTTACCTGACATCAAAAAAAACCCATCCCATTCTACGTAACATTTTCAATCCCCTAAATCCCTTTTTTTTTACTCCTTAATTTTTCCTATCACGGTGGCGGAACCGGGGGGGGCCCCAGGGGGCCGTGCCCCCCATTTTAGGGGGGGCCCCCCCGGAAAAGCCCCCCCATTTCGGGGGCGGGCCCTCTTTTGAATAACAGATCTTTTGAATCTGGGGAAAAAATAACCAATAGTTTTTTTTTTTTTTTTTACTCATAATGGTTTATAAAAACCCATGAGCTGAAAACAAATGTACCCCCTTATTATATATATAATATATAATTTTAAAATTTATAATAAAATTATTTTATATATTAATTATTTATATATAATATATATAAAAATAGGTGCCGCCCCCCCCATACCCCCCCTGGGACCCCCGAGTACCCCCCCCCATTTTCACCTTTTTCCCCCGGTGCCCCCATATTCCCTGTGCCCCCCGAGTGCCCCCCCCCCTATTCACCTGTACCCCCGAGTGGCCCCCCCCATTCACCTTGCCCCCGAGTGCCCCCCCCCATATTCACCTGTTGCCCCCCCGAGGCCCCCCCATATTCCCCCTGGCCCCCCAAAGGTCCCCCCCATATTCACCTGTACCCCCGAGTGGCCCCCAATTCACCTGTTCCCCCCCGAGGTGCCCCCCCATATTCACCTGTCCCCCCCGAGTCCCCCCATATTCACCTGTGCCCCCCCAAGGCCCCCCCATATTCACCTGTACCCCCATCCCCCCCCTATTCACCTGTGACCCCCCCGGTGCCCCCTATTAAACCTGTCCCCCCCAGTGCCCCCCCAAATTTTTTCACCTGTCCCCCGAGTGCCCCCCCATATTCACCTGTGCCCCCTGAGTGCCCCCCCATATTCACCCGTGCCCCCCCCCCGGGCCCCCCCATATCACCTTTTCCCCTGAGTGCCCCCCCCCAATTCACCTGTGGCCCCCCCCGAGTCCCCCCCAATTCCCTGGACCCCCAGGCCCCCCCATATTCCCCCTGTCCCCCCCCAGTGCCCCCCCATTTCACCTGTCCCCCCCCGAGTGCCCCCCCATTTTCCCCTGTGCCCCCGAGTGCCCCGCCATATTCCCCTGTCCCCCCCGAGTGCCCCCCATTTTCACCTGTGACCCCCCGATGGCCCAATTCCCTGTGCCCCCCGAGTGGGCCCCCCCATATTCACCTGTGGCCCCCCAGTCCCCCCCCCCATATTCACCTGTCCCCCCGAGTGCCCCTCCATTTTCCCCTGGGGCCCCCCCGGTGCCCCCCCAATTCACCGTGCCCCCGGTGCCCCCCAAAATTCACCTGGGGCCCCCCGAGTGCCCCCCCCATTATTACCTGTCCCCCAAGGTGGCCCCCCATTGCACCTGTGCCCCCCGAGTGCCCCCCCAATCACCGTGGCCCCCCAAAGTGCCCCCCATTTTTTACACCCCTTTTTTTCCCCCATGCCTAACAAGAAAATACTTCCAACACGTGATATATTTTTCGTATGTTCTGACTGGCCAAAAAATCGATGCTTGCTCTCGTCGTCTCTCTCTCTCCTCTTTCTTTTTTCTTTTTTTTTTATTCAAACATCATAACAATAAAATGAGCCCAAAGGTGCCGTCGTGTGCTACCCATTTTAAAGGGGAAAGAAAAATTAACTATATACCATCCCCGGGCGGGGCCCCCGGAAACTTTGGGGGCTGTTTCCTTAAAACCCGACCCCCGTCCTCCCCAGCTGTTTTGGGTCCCGGGGTTATGGGGTTTTAAACCCGCCCCCCGGGGGTGCTGGCTTCCCCAAACACTATAAGCACTAGCAGACGCTCCTAGGGGTGTTTTATTTTGAGAGAGTGTCGGTTACAGGGGGAGATCCACTCACTGCGTAAAATAGGGCAAATTTTTTTTAAAAATTTTAAACCTAAACAAACCAAAATACAAAGATTTAAAAAACAACTTTTACAATATGCATCCTAAATTTTTTTTGAGGCACTTTTTGCTGTCACAAAGGGTCATGGTATCACGAGCCACGGGTGGGCTTTGACAGTCCCCACCGATTGGCCCCCAATTTTACTTTTTGTGTGTTCTCCCTGGATTGAGGGAGATGTCTCTCTCTCTCTCTCTCTCTCTCTCTCTCTCTCTGCCTTTTTTTCCCCCCAAAAAAAACGTAAAACCACTGTGTCTATGTTTTGGTTCGATCCCGCGGGGGGTGCCCCTGAAAGGGGGCAGAGGAGGGCGCTACACGGGGAGGTGGGGGGGCGAGGGGAAGGAGGGGGGGGGGGGGCAGATGCTGGCCTGGGGACAATCTTCCCTCCAACGGGAAAATTGGCGCCAGGAGGAATAGGGGTGGGGGGGAGGGATGGGATTTTTAGTTTTATTTTTAGTTTTATTGCCATATCTTTAAAGTAAATTTTATATTTTATATAAAAATGTGTTTAGGCATTAGTCCGCCGAGAAAACAGCTCCCGGGGGAAAACGGAAACCGCAAAATTTTATAAAATTTTTAAGGGGGGGGCAAAATAAAATATATTTACAAATCAAAAAAATGTTAACAAACCATAAAAAATTCCCAAGTTGTTTGAAAATTAAACACTAATTTTGCTACTAAAAAATACTACTGGAGTGGGTAGGAAGTGGGGGGAAAGGTGGGGTGGGAGTGGGGAGGGATGGAGTTTAATTTTTAGCGAGAGAGAGAGAGTGAGTGAGAGGGGGAGGGGGATTTTTATATTGGAGGAGGGGGGGGGAAATTTAATGAAGGTGAAGAGAGTGGGAGTTTAGTTTGAGTGTGATGGGGAAGGGAGAGGAGAGAGAGAGAGGAGAGAGAGGGGAGGAGGAAGAGAGAGAGAGATGTAAAAAATTTAAAAAATAGACATACAGACATAGGCAGACAGCAAAAAAACTACGAGAAATAGATAAAAACTAACAACAGATTGACCAGATCAGATCAGACAAACCATATGCAAATAGAGACCTTTGTTGCATTGAGAGAGAGAGGGAAGAGAGAGAGAGGGAGGAGAGAGAGAGAGCGGCGAATTAGAGAGACGAGAACCGACAGACCACAGACACAGAAACAGACAGTAAACAATCAAATCTCCCCCGAATTCCTATTATTTTTCCACTGAATTTGACCTCCCAAATCTCTCTCTCTCTCTCTCCTCCCTCTCCTCCTCTCCTCTCTCTTCTCCCTCTCTCTCTCTCTCTCTCTCTCTCTCTCTCTCTCCTCCCTTCCCTTTTTTCACATTTACATTACCACACTACCACATTAATAGCAAGACAAATAGACGAAAGGGTTAAGAGAAGGCGACCTACGAGGCGATGCAGAGGGTTACAGGCTACAAGAAGAAGAAGAAGAGGGGGAGGGGGAAGAAGGAACTTGCCTTTATTCCATTATAGGAAGAAAACATTTTTACGTATTTCAAGAACTGCCAATTTACAGGTTTTGATAACATGGAGTGTCTTTAGTTACATGTATTGCTTGTTATAAGGCGTTAGTGTGGTTATAATATCTCCGTGGTACATTTCCGGGGAGGCGATCACTCCACGACGGAAATAAAGAACTGGTATTATTATTATTTATACTCTCTCTCTCTCTCTCTCTCTCTCTCTCTCTCTCTCCTCTCTTCTACTCTCTCTCTCTCTCTCTCTCTCTCTCTCTCCCCTCTCTCTCTAATTCATAAAATAGCCTGAACAAGGATATCAATGCATAATTTATATTAATCTTTATATTAATAAAAGCGAAAGTGTGTCTGTCTGTGTGGGGTGTGTGTGTGGTATAGGTTCCGCCCCCCGTGGTGCAATCCCATCATATGGCACATTTTTGGAACCGGGTTGACCAGGGGAAGGTTTTAAGCCCACCTATGAGACGATCCGATCACTTTTTTTTTTTTTTTTAGCAGCCTATTAGCGAGAATTGTGAAAAAAAGTGGGTTGCGAGAATTGAGGAAACCTTGATGTAGTGGGTGATGGGTAATGGGTGAATGAATGGGTGGGGTGATGGGGTAATGGGTGTGGAGTGATGGTGAGTGAATGGGTGAGGGTGAGGGAATAGATGGGGAGTGATAGGTAATGGGTGAGTGAATGGGGTGTGTGGTGATGGGTAATGGGTGAGTGAATGGGTGGGGGGTGATGGGTAATGGGTGAGTGAATGGGTGGGGGGTGATGGGTGATGGGTGAGGGAATAGATGGAGAGTGATGGGTAATGGGTGAGTGAATGGGTGTGTGGTGATGGGTAATGGGTGAGTGAATGGGTGTGTGGTGATGGGTAATGGGTGAGTGAATGGGGGGGGGGTGAGGGAATAGATGGGGAGTGATGGGTAATGGGTGAGTGAATGGGTGGAGGGTGATGGGTAATGGGTGAGTGAATGGGTTTCATGATTTCAGGAAAGCTAGAAGGGGCTATCTGGAGAGTCTGTGTTTGGTGGGCCGAAGGCCCACCAATAGCCCTCCGCAGGAGCTAGCCAAAAAGTCCGCCCGGAGGGCGGCTTTGCGGCTAGTGTACTAATAACTATAATAACAATAATGATCATTATAATAAGATAATATGGATATAAGATAACATGGATATAAGATAATATGGATATAAGATAATATGGATACAAGATAATATGGATATAAGATAATATGGATATAAGATAATATGGATATAAGATAACAGGATAAGGATGATATGAGACACATTTGAGATATGTTGTGGCGGCGATCACTCCACGATCACGGCCTCGCGTGTGCGCCACGCGGCAAACCGTTCCTTGACGGCGGCATGACACTCCATGGCGCTGGTCTTGCAGCCCTTGATATGCAGCCTGCGGCTTGCAGGGTCCAGCAGGACCTGCACGGAGTAGCGGTCTGCCAGGGAGTCCAGAAAACACTCCCCAGGCCCCGCCAGGCGCTCCACGTATTTGCGAGGCACGAGCAGGCTTCGCCGCACCTCCTGATTGGCCTCCTCGGCCTCCTGTCCGTCAGTGTTGTGTTCAGTGGTCTGCGAGGTCCTAGCCGGTAGTGCCCCGCCTGGTGCGGGCAAGGCCAGTGCCTTGCGTGTGCCGTGACCGTCGAAGGGGACGTATGAGTCTTGTCGGGTCATCAGGCCGTCACAGGTAACATCCTGGACCACCACAGCGAGGACGCGTCGCTGCAGGGGCAAAAGAGGCGCTGCCACACAGCACTGTGCCTCACTGAGACACAAGCCACGGTCTGGTTCCTGCAGGACCAGTGCCTTGCTCACATGTTCTCGGCAGCGGGGCCATGACAGGGTGTGCCGGGCCCAGGTGACCGCTGCCACCAGGGCCACAGACACAACCACCACCACAACACACACGACCACCACAAACCACAGCACAAACATGTCGTGCTCTTGTTCTGCCCGCTGGACCTGTTTCTCCAGGCAGGCCAGCCGTTCCTTGCTGCCCAGCACCAGGGGCAGCACTTCCAGCCAGCCGTCGCCGGCGGGGAAACCACACTCCCCAAGGGGGTCCCTCGCGGAGGTCAGCCACGAGGCGGCGGCTAGGCGCCCCCGCACCTTCCCCAGCAGGGTGGTGTGGGGCCCCGCGTCCCGCCACGCCCGCATCGCCTGGCGCAGCTTGTCGCCCTCGAACACCAGGGCAGAGATGCTCGAAAGAGTTACGGGCCCGTAAGTATTACCCTAAGGGACTTTTACCTCGTAGCGCCTCTAAGGGAGATGCTCAAACCGTTTTTTCACTCGCTACGGGACCGCGAGGCTAAGGGTGGTCGGGAGCACCCTTAACTCCCTAAGGGAGGGAAATTTGAAGCGGCTAGAGATCAACAAACAATAAATTACAAGTTGTATCACTATACTTTATGTTTATTGTGTATTATAGAGCCATGTCATGCTTGCTTGTTTGAAATGTGATGTGTTTATTGCGTCATTGACTCCATATATATCATATTTAACATCAATACCTATAGTACTTGTAATAAATTCATATCAGGGCAAACCTATATATTAAATATATATATCGGTCGACTTCTTGAATCAAAACGTACAGTTCATCATACAAGTTTGGCCGCTATAATGATGCGGTGGTGGTGGTGGTATCAAATGTCTGACGTACTATAGTCTATTCACTTAAGCCTGGATTCCTGGGCTGGGAGCTGCTCGCTGCCTAGCCGAGTTTGTAAGGACGTCGCTGATTGGCTGATAGACTCGGGCTGGGTGGCGATAGTGGTGGTACTTGCCTTGCAGCAACCCAAAACCCTTGCGTTGCCTCAGAAAAATATTCATATTTCTTGGCTTTACTCATCTCTTACACAAAATAGGCCTATTTTGTTTGCATCAGTAAATCAGGCAGTGATTGTTCAACAACAACGTCAACGTATTCATAACTCAATAGGGTAAAAAATAAAGTCATGACTGACTATCACAAGAGTAGGCGGACTTTTAGGTTTTCAGTGCATTGAAATGTTGTACTCCTACCCGATATAACCAAGCTACCAGATAATAGTTATGAAAGCTGAGCCTACCATCGTGTTCATAATACATTGCTGCATATCATGAGCATAAAAAAATTACAGTAAGACTTCACTAATATTAAGATAATTAAAGGAAAGTAAAAGAGTGTATAAACATTATTTCTTGCTTATTTTGCTTCAACTCGCTCTAACTCCATATGTTTTGGTCACATTCAATTTTCAAGAACTGTTTCAAAATCCTTATACTTTTCCGCTTCCTGTGGTATGTAGCACGTACCAATAAGGAAAAGAGTAGGTGGTCAAAATGGCTAAGAAAGTTAAACTGTTTCAAACTGGTCCCGTGACGGGTGGAGCCCCTGATAGCTCTCCCGAAAACAGTCTCTCCTATATAGGGAGCAATGCTCACCCGTCACTGTGCCAGTTTGCAGTAGTAGTTTTAACTTTCTTAGCCATTTTGACCACCTACTCTTTTCCTTATTGGTACGTGCTACATACCACAGGAAGCGGAAAAGTATAAGGATTTTGAAACAGTTCTTGAAAATTGAATGTGACCAAAACTTATGGAGTTAGAGCGAGTTGAAGCAAAATAAGCAAGAAATAATGTTTATACACTCTTTTACTTTCCTTTAATTATCTTAATATTAGTGAAGTCTTACTGTAATTTTTTTATGCTCATGATATGCAGCAATGTATTATGAACACGATGGTAGGCTCAGCTTTCATAACTATTATCTGGTAGCTTGGTTATATCGGGTAGGAGTACAACATTTCAATGCACTGAAAACCTAAAAGTCCGCCTACTCTTGTGATAGTCAGTCATGACTTTATTTTTTACCCTATTGAGTTATGAATACGTTGACGTTGTTGTTGAACAATCACTGCCTGATTTACTGATGCAAACAAAATAGGCCTATTTTGTGTAAGAGATGAGTAAAGCCAAGAAATATGAATATTTTTCTGAGGCAACGCAAGGGTTTTGGGTTGCAGCGAGGTAAGTACCACCACCATCGCCACCCTGCCCGAGGTTATCAGCCAATCAGCGACGTCGTTACATACTCGCCTAGGCATCGAGCCGCTCCCAGGAATCCAGCTTAAGTGAATAGACTATAGTACACACGCACGTATACACACAAGCAAGGATATTATAAAGTTATACTATCCTTGCACACAAGTGTCACGTGTGTCACAGTGAGGTGTTAGCCCCCCCGTGTCTTGTCTGACCTAAAGAGCGAACGCGCAGTTCTCGTCCACTATAACAGAGTACCGCCAGGGCCACGGATACGGCATACGTACGGCGCGGGCCAGCAGTGGTCTAGATACTAATTTTGGGCACGCGAGACTCGAACCTATGATCAGCGCATCAAGGTATACCCTGGGTACGTCTCTGTAGTAATCAGTGGGAGAATATTACGCTGAAAGGCTAATATGGCGGCTATGTATTATCGTAACATTCTGGCGGTGCTGTGCTAAAATCGGCCCTATTTCGGAAATCAGCCGATCTTAGCTCAACACCGGCAAACATAGTTTTAGGTTTATGTTAAGTTATGTTTAGGTCTGGTTTAGGTTAGGTAAGGTTTATGATAGGTTTGTGTTAAGTTTTGTAGAGTTATTTAGGTTAAATAAGCGTCCGCGGGATGATTTCCGAAAGAGGCCGATTTTAGCACAACAGCGGCATTTGAAGTCTCTTTAAATTTATTTATCGGGCTCCCTGACAGCTGAGAGCATGATGATTGGCTAGATAAAGCCGCGTCATGCGAGGCGCTGCTCTGTGATTGGTTAGCAGAATTTTCCCACACATATCCCTAGAATATCCCTATATTCCCCACCCAGAGGCCACCGATAACCGTACGGGAGTGACGGCTCGGTACGAGCATCTCCCTCAGCCCACCCTCGTAAGGTTATTGTAGCCATACACTCGTAAGTTGTCCCTTACGAGGGATTTTCGAGCATCCCTGCCCAGGCCCACCAGCATGAGGGTGAGCGCCACCCCGGCCACCAACACCCCGACCTCGTGCACCAATCTCAGGTTGACTTTGTTTTTCATTGCTGATATTAATATATATTGTGAGGAAAGAAGTGGAAAAAGCCGCGGCCATGTGGCTCCTCAAAAGGGGATGGTAGTGGAGGGGTATCTGGCCTGAAACCCAGGGTCGATCGCCGCCTGGCCCTACAGGGTCTCGCTGGCTGTGTCTTGCTGCACACAACACTATAAAGGCAAGTAACATTATCATCTGTAAGATCATGGTAATACTATTACCCTCATGTAGTGATAGTATCTGTCTGTCTGTCTGTCTGTCTGTCTGTCTATTATTATTTTTGTCTCTCTCTCCCTCACAGATAGAGTCGGGGGAGGAGCCGGTGGTGGTACGGAAGCGGGGACGTCCAAGAAAGTGTCCAGTGCGGCCCAAGCCCTTTGTGACGGAGCGCCAAGGCAAAATAGGTGAATAGCCATGACGATTATTTTCTTACATCACAAAGGACTGGCCAAAGGCAATACAAATGAAGTAACAAAAAGGTCCGCTTAGTTGCCAGTCCCTATAAAGAATACTACTACTACTACTACTACTACTACTACTACTACTACTACTACTACTACTATATACGGCCACTACTACTACTACTACTACTATACTACAACTATTACTACTACTACTACTATACTACAACTATTACTACTAATATTACTACTACTACTACTACCAGGCCCGTAGCCAGGACTTGAAATTTTGGGGGGCTATTTCTATCGTAGGGGGGACTATACTTTTTTATACTTTTCCTTTCACTTATATTTATACTAGAATCAGTAAAATGTCTTTCTACTAGTAGACTAGTATGTTTTTACTAGAGTTTCTACTAGAATGAATTAATGAAGCTGTATAGAATCAAATCATGTGTCACGAAAAAGAAGTAGCTAAATCTGGCTTGAATTTTCGTAGTTTTTTAACATGACATTGTGCTGTGTAAACAAATCATATAGCTACGCTTCTTAGTCAAATAAACTTTTGGTGAATGGTTTGGGGGGCTAATGAGTTTCTTGGGGGGGGCTTGCTACGGGCCTGCCTACTACCACTACTACTATATGTATACTACTACTACTACTACTACTACACTACTACTAGTGCTACTACTACCACTACTACTACTACTAGTACTACTTCTACTACCACCACTACTACTATAACTACTACTGCTGCTACTAATACTAATACTATTACCATCACCACTACCACTACTACCACTACTACTACCACCACTACTACTACTACTACTACTATTACTACCACTACTACTACTACTACTACAACTATTACCATCACCACTACCACTACTACCACTATACTACTACTACTAATATACTACTACTACTACTACCACTACTACTACTACTAACACCAGCTTACCCCTAACAGACTACATCTCTCTATGGAAATCCAGATATCTCGCTTCTCACGACACCAACTCAACAAAATCAACATCGCGCAAGAAACGTAAAGAGGAGAAGTGTTACATGGCTGGCAGATGCGCCTTTACCGCCACCTCCAAGCGCTATGGACTGCGACACATGTACAGGACCGGTAGTATACGAACCTCAGATCCCAGTACGTACTATGGAGGCTACTTGAATGCACTGAGAAAGGCAGAGGAAAAGGAGCAGAAGGATAAAAAGAAGTGTGGGTTAAATACAGATGAAGAGAGAAGGATTTCGAGTGAAGAGGAGGAGGATAAGGAGGATGAGAAAGAGATGTGGGAGGAAAAAGAATGGGAGAAGTGGAGGATAAATCTAGATAAAGAGGAAGAGCAAAAATGTCAATACAAACACCAGAAGAAACATAATAAGGAAGAGAAAGCAAAGAAGAGTAAATCCAAACATATGATGCAAACAGTGCTATTAGAACAGTTAAAAAAAGACTTGTTGAAGTTAGAAGAAGGAGAGGTGGAGAGGGGGAAGGAGAGAGGTGGAGGAGAGAAGGAGAGAGGTGGAGGAGAGAAGAAGGAGAGAAGTGGAGAGGAGAAGGAGAGAGGTGGAGGAGAGAAGAAGAGAGGTGGAGGAGGGAAGAAGGAGAGAGCTGGAGGAGAGAAGAAGGAGATAAGTGGAGGGGAGAAGGAGAGAGGTGGAGGAGAGAAGAAGGAGAGAGGTGGAGGATTTGTGAACTATCTGAAAGGCTGTATTACCATCACAAGGAAGTGGATGATGTGTGTGGAGGATATCATGACGCAATACTTGGCCGAGGACTATGCATTGAAGACTTACACACCGATGAAGGTAAAAGAGAGAGAGAGAGAGAGAGAGAGAGAGAGAGAGAGAGAGAGAGAGAGAGAGAGAGAGAGAGAGAGAGAGAGAGAGAGAGAGAGAGAGAGAGAGAGAGAGAGAGAATTCCTTTTTAAATCACAGTTATTCTTACACTTAAGATAATAACAATCTTACACTCCTTCCTTCCTTTCCTTCCTTTTTAAATCACTGTTTTTTCTACAGTTAATAATAACCAGTATGACGCCTTAATCGGCGAAGGACGAGCGAGCCCGTAGAAACCCGCCGCACGTGCGCACGTGCGGCGTCACCCGGAGTTTGACCTGTGTGATATTGCTAGGTGTGTGGTCTCAAACCACACACCAATTTTCAACTTAGTTGGTACAGCCGTTTCTCAGCTATAGCAAGATAACGTTGTCTGACACCCCTCACGCGGCACGCGCCACGCGCCATGCTGACCCCTCACGTGAGACAAAACATGTCAAGCACAAATAGGGATTGAATGGGGCTATCAGATGGTGAAGACCGCTTGTCAATCGGAAGCGGGATTCCAAAGATATAAGCTCCTGAAAAGCGTGACGGTCGGTCGGTCGGTCGGTCGGGTCGGCCGCTTAAGTGAGAAAAATCCCGTATCCACCGAGGACTCACGAGCGCTTAGCGCTCGATCGTAACCAGTAAGACGCCTTAGTCGGCGAAGGACGAGCGAGCCCGTAGAAACCCGATAGCAAGGAAATTTGTCTGCTGTCATCTAAACTCCATTTACCTTTGCCTTTTTACGCTGAAAATGTAGGGATTGAATCAGATAGCGAAGACCGCTTGACTTGTCAATCGGAAGCGGGATTCCAAAGATATAAGCTCCTGAAAAGCGCGATGGTCGGTCGGGTCGGGTTCGCCGCTTGGTCGGTCGGGTCGGGTCGGCCGCTTATCCCGGAAAAATCCCGTATCAGTGAGGACTCATGAGCGCTTCACGCTCGCTCGTAATAAACTCGTCTCTCTTTTCTCCTTCCTATCTTCCTTTAAATCACTTTTATTCTTACATTTCATTAATACCCTCGTCTTTCTTTCCCTTGTTTACCCCAGGTGTCATTCTGCCTAAGGAACATTGTGTACAGAGATCTCAAGTGGAAGTTGGACGATGGTTTTGTACACTTTCTTCGCCTGGCTCTGTGGATGCAGTACTACCGACGCGACTTAGCTATGGTGGATCAGGAGGGAAGGTGCGTACGTGTGTGTGTGTGTGTGTGTGTCGGACTCATCTATAGACCCCCAGTTCACAATAATAACGCTGATAGCCAGCTGTATGACCAGTTAATGGACATGAGTAATGAGTCCGATTGCGTCATATTTGGTGATTTCAACCTAACCATTCCTTCCTGGGGAAATCCGCTAAACTCTCATTCAGATCACGACTTCTACAGCGATTTATTAGAAAGTTCATTAACTCAGCATGTATACAAACCCACGAGAGGTGACAACATATTGGATCTTGTTTTTTCGATAAATGCCGATTTAGTAAATAATGTGAATATTGGCCCTGAATTTGGCACTAGCGATCATAAAATTGTGTCCTTTGATATAAATCTCAAAGTGTACAGAGAAAGTGTTAGCAACGAACAAATTTTCCTGTATAAACAAGGTAACTTTGAAAGACTTAAGACGATTTTGTCAGAAAAAGATTGGAGCGTGCTATCAAATCAATCGAATATAGACGAATCATGGGGGATATTTAACAATATCTTGAACAATGCTGTAAAGTCTTGTGCTCCAGTCGGTAAAAGACGTCCATGTAAAAATAAAAATAAACCTAAGTAGTGGAACAGACAAATCGAATCTGGGCTTTTACAGAAAAAACGGGCCTACCGTAAATACATGTCATCTCAAAATGAAAATGATAAAATAGAGTTCGAAAGACTACGGCGCGATACGAAAAAGTTGATAAAGAAAAGTAAGAAAGATCTTTAATTATATATTGCAAGTATCAGTGAATCAAACCCCAAAGAATGTTTCAGTTACGTGCGCAAGAAGAAAGTTATCACAGCGAACATAGGTCCACTTTGCCTTGAAAACGGTAATCTTACTAATAATGAAATTGAGATGGCTGAAGTATTAAATGATTACTTTGCTTCTGTTTTTACAGTTGAAGATATAAATGGACTGGGAGAAGTGGGCTGCGATCAAAGTAACGTAATTCCATTGATCAATTGCGAATTCCTTGAGGACACAATAATAAAAGCAATAGATAAACTTAAAGTTAACAAATCCCCCGGGCCAGACTGTATTGCACCGCGAGTTTTAAAGGAAGCGAAGCACCAGATTTGCAAACCTCTCTCAATACTTTTTAACAAATCCCTAAATTCCGGTAAAGTCCCTAGCGATTGGAAACTTGCAAATGTTATTCCAATACAGAAAAAAGGTGATTTGACACAACCGAGCAACTACAGACCGATCAGCCTCACATCCGTAGTCGGTAAATTAATGGAAACAGTAATACGAGACAATGTGGTAAAATTCTTAGAAGAAAATAATCTGATCAAAAACTCCCAGCACGACTTTCGTAATAAACGTTCTTGCCTCACAAATCTGCTAGACTTTTTTAATGAAGTATACAGCACGTTCAATGAGACGAAAGCAGTAGATGTGATTTATCTTTACTTCCAAAAAACATTTGATAAAGTCCCCCATAAGCCTTTACTTAAGAAATTAAAGTCGCACGGCATAACTGGAAATATCTTAAATTGGCTTGAAGACTGGCTTTCTGAGAGAAAGCAGCGCGTCGTAATTAATGGAAAAGCATCTAGCTGGCAAGATGTTTTAAGTGGTGTACCGCAGGGATCTGTACTAGGTCCTGTACTTTTCTTAATCTATGTAAACGATGTTGACGAAGGCCTCACCTGTAAGATATCAAAGTTTGCGGACGTACGATACTAAAATAACGAATAAAGTAATCACAACTGCCGATAAGATGCAATTGCAATCTGACCTTGATCGTTTAGTTAGTTGGGCAAAGAAGTGGCAGATGAAATTTAATACCGATAAGTGTAAGGTTTTGCATATAGGAAGTAATAACGATCAAATTAACTACTCAATGGACGGATATGAACTTTCCAATGTTACCGAAGAAAAAGACTTGGGGGTTATTATAAGCAACGACCCCAAGCTCAGTAAACATTGTTCAGAAGTTGTTAAGAGGGCTAACAAATTAACTGGTTTCATAGGAAGAACTTTCGAATATAAGTCAGAAAAAGTAATTCCTACAGTTTTCAATGCGATCGTACGTCCTCATCTTGAATATTGCGTTCAGTTCTGGTCACCCTACTATAGAAAAGATATAATCAAACTGGAGAGAGTATAAAGAAAAGTTACTAAAATGATTCCGCGCTTGCGAAACAAGTCATACGAAGAGCGATTGAAGGAACTTAACTTGTTCAGTTTGTCAAAACGTAGATTGCGAGGAGACTTAATAGAATTGTTTAAAATGTTCCATGGCTTCGATAATGTTTACATAAACGACTATTTGAATATTGATTGGACAAGCACTACTCGTAGTAATGGATACAAGATCATTGGTAAGCGATTTCGGTCACATGAAGCGAAGCACTTTTTCTTTAATAGAGTTGTTAATATATGGAACTCTCTTCCAGCACAAGTAGTTAATAGTAACACGGTTGAAGCATTTAAGAACAAACTAGATAAATGCTTACCGTAGATAACAGTGAAGTCGCCACCTACAGTGAAGTCGCCAGGCGCCAAATATTACGAATTATAGCATCACTACTGATTTTTATGTGCCACTGAAGATGTTACACAGTAGTTTATATCATGATTGTATAATCTACCCTATTTCAGCGTTGTTTTATGCTTTGTATCTGCAAATATAACTGTTGCGCATTTTGCTTCTCACGTTTTTCTTCGCGCGATGACAGACAGTAAACTGTAGCTTTTCGGGCGGCATGACACAGACTTGCCAGATCTTTCAAACTTGAATAGAATTTGTTTTCACGTTGGCAGAGGAATTTTTATATATCCAAGCATCTTCCACAGCTAATATATATAGAGACTTGTTTTACTTTACCTCTAATTTCCCTGAATTCCCCAGAGTGGCGACTCAACTGTTGGGTTAAAATACTAGCTGGCGACTTTACTGTAGTAGGTATAGTGAGGTCGCCACTCGGTTTTATTTTTGTAATTTGTTCATTTATAGCCCTAATATGACACAGATGAAGACACAAAATGACACAGACTTTCCAGATAGCCCCTTCTAACTTTCCTGAAATCATGGATGTAGAAATGTAAGTATTAACGCCACCACAAGTCTGTACATAACAAAGAAACGTAGAACTGGCGACTTCACTGTTATCTACGGTAGCATCAACTGCCCAACTCGATTACTTCGGCCCTACGTAAACTTTTTTTTTTTTTTAGCGTTAGCTTTAGTTTAGAGTATGTCTCTCCTTCAATCTTTCCTATAAAATTCCATGGCAGTTTTTTCTATACTGCATGGTGATTTTTCTCACTTTTTTTCCTACTTGCCTCGGCCGGAGGGAGAGGTGGGTGGGGAGGAGCCTTCAACTTTATTATTTTTTTACCTCTAACACGTAGAAACTATAGTGGTAGAAAGTAGTCACACAGACAGCCTCGTTTGGCCCAGTAGGGCTGTTGCTGTCTGTGTTCTTCCTTTGTATTCCTTTGTATTCCTCCTCCTGTTCTGCCCATGTATTCCTAAGTATTAATCCTCCTCTTCCTCCTCCTCCTCCTCCTCCTCCTCCTCCTCTTCCTGTGAGGGTATCTGACGTCCTTATCGTAGGCTTGGGGACAAGGGACACACCGAAGTAAATGTAGTTCCTTTAATACAGTACACTTGAGGGAGTTACAAAGGTACCACACGTGAGAGAGTGCGTACAAGGCTTGGATGGCCCGAGGCGAACTTCTGAATATTACTTCGCGGCTCTGCCGGCAGACGGGGGAAGCTTTAAGTAGCTTTACACGTTGTATGGGTCTTACTGGGTTAGGGCATCTATACATGGGGGCATAAGGAATCCATGGATTATGCCAGTACATAGAATTTAGTATCCTATATCTCCCTCCCCCTTCCACGCTCATAGCCGCAGGGTTCTTGAGCGTCCCTTTTTGGCTTGATACGGGTCGCGAACCGGCGAGGCCTTGGACCAAGCTGTGGACGGGCACTGTGTTCCGAGGAAGTGCTGTTCTAGGGGCCGGGTGGTTTGTCGGGTGGGGCGAATAGTCTCGGGGCCCCGTAAACAGGAGGTGGGGGAAAGAGCGACGGGTGCTTCTGCCACCGCCACAAACTACCTGGCCGTATGGGCACCCGGTAAGAGGGGCGGCATATTGGTAAAATCGCGGGATGGTTACCTTTGGCCCATAACTGTGCCAACCCTGTCCCACCCGCTTTTTGTAGCCGGGTCTGGACTATGAGCTACAGCACCCAGCGGTAGCGGTGCAAGAAGGTTTTGGCCATGGGCGTCACGTACCGTGCTGTAGCGTCACGGAGACGAGTGGCGGCTCGACAGGGGGGTCACAGCTCTAGGCCCTACTTGCACACTGCTCCTGGAAGGCCCTGGGGGCCCCAGTGAGCCAGGAACGCTTAGGAATGAAGAGGTAATCCTGTTGGCCGTATCTTAGTCATTAAGACCTGAGCCGGGTGAGCCGACCCAGTGTGGTTTTGTGGGGGGTTTCCGGGAGCTCGAGGAGAGAGCCCACCTGTCCTCGATAACGCCTCCACTGAGTTCCGAGACAGGCGTAGATGTTTCACTTCTGTTGGAGATGGCGGGGCCACCTTTCTGGATGGAGATGCGTTGACCGGATTTAGTTTTTGTTTCACAGCCGGAACTCGGTAGTGGTGGCCATTCGAAACTGTGGAATGGGGCGTACGGGTCGTATATGTTGTGGCCGGATATGCCTCCCCAACGCTCCTAGGAAGTCAGCGAACTCACGGCTGCTAACGATGTGCGGGTGCCCGCCATCTGTGCGTAGGCGAACTCGGAACACACCCTAGGTCGCGTGCGGAAGAGAAGATTGCCCGGCAAGCTCGTGAAGCGATTGATTGCAGATAGAAGAAAGAGGGGTCTGTCCTCTCCGGAGCCACATGGACACCACTACAGGCCCACTCCAGAGAGGACGGTCGACGGACCACGAGCGCACAAGGCGAGAGAGCTTTCCGGCGGCTGCGTTTTTTGTTGGTGAAAAAAAATAGGTCCGGCCCGACACTGACATCAAAGGGGCTGGTTTTCGGTTGTCATCACAGCGTTAGATGGGCTCTTGCTTTGCTGACTGGTTGCAGTTAGCCTGGCATGTCTCTGCCAAGCGCGCACACGTCACGAGCCGTCTCCCGAGAGCACGATGCCAGGCCCAGGACCCCACTGTTCGTGCCCGGCGCTTGGTAGCCTCTGCCCCGCGGTGACTATCGGTGAAAACCGGGCCAAGACCACGACGGCGGATGGTAGATGGGACTACGACAACGGGCGCCCATACAGGACAACGTCTCGTCTTCAGATGTAGAGGTTGTCCCCAGTAGTTTCCGAATACGGACGCAACGGTTGGGTTAGAGTGTAGCGGTCTTACTTGGAAATACTGTCCTGAACACACTGAAGTCGGAGCTCGACACGGAGGAAGGGGGTCCCTCACGGGACTCTGGCGCGACGGAGAAATCATCCATTGCTACGCACTGGATTGCGGAAGCGCCATAGTCGACGTAGAGGGGCCAGAGACGTCTACTACTTGAGCTCGTAAGGGTGGAGTGCTCCTGACCGGATGAAGCTGGTTTCAGCGTCCAAGACGTTATCTTCGCCCGTCGCGTTGCTCATGGAGAGCGGGAGAGGGCGTCCTGGGAGTGCCCAACTATTAGTTCCCTTGCCGGACGCCAAGGCCGCTGGTGAAGGGAGATTGAAATGACATGCTGAAATCTCTCCTTCAGACGCTGGTGAACGAGGGTTCTGTCGATGGCGTACAAGGAGTAACTGTTGCGGATGGGGACTCAAAGGGGCGAGGGTCAATCACGGAGGGCCGAAGTTGCTGAGGCCGCCCCGCGAAGCTTGGTAAAACTTGCACTTCATCATCGCCCAACACTACTGTCTGTTAGCCAGAGGTTGTAACTCCCAACCGATGCGCAGTGTGCGTCAGCGGGTTCTCGGCATCCGTTATTTTTAACGAAGCCAGTGAGCCACACTTTCGAGGAGGTCTTGAACTGTCCTCCACCGTGATCCTGTAGAGAGAGCGCCTATCCCAGACCGTATAGACGTGAGGCGTCTGTTTGCAGGGACGGACGGTGGAGGGCGGACGGATGGAGGCCCCGACGGACAGGTGGACTGGATAAGGCCTCCTTGACCCTCTGGAAGGCCTGGTCGTGGGTCGGCCGTCCCACACGAACATTCTCTTCGGACTCTCAATGGGCGGAGAGGAGCAGCAGCACAAGATATGTCGGGTGAGAACTCTGCCAGCTGGTTTTGCCAGGCCCATGAATGGACCGCAAAGTCTGTCAGAGTTGGCTGGCTTGGCAAAGTCCGTGATAGCCCGAACCTTTTCAGGATCTGCCCGCGATGCTGTCCCATGGGAAAGCTGGTAGCCACAGAAGCGAACCTTCGGTGCGGCCAGAACAAACTTCTCGGCATTTAAGGTGATCCCGTGTGCTTCTGCATCTGGCGAGGACTTCGGTTGACTCGACGGAGGTGTGGCCGTGTAATCCTCGTCATACAATAGGATGTCGTCTACCACCTTGACGCATTGCACACACTCCCTGAAGCGCGATGTCCCTTGTCGACAAAAGGCGTTCCTCTCCCGTGGCAGCGAAACCCATCGGGCCTCGGAGGTATCGGAAAGCGGCCATAGGGAGTGATGAAAAGTTGTTAACGGCCTGGTCTTCCTCGGCCAAAGGAATCTGCCAGTATCCGCATAAGGCGTCTATGGTGGTGAAGTACTTGGCCTGTGGGTGAACTCTACGTGTGGCTGCGAAAAGGCGTAGGAGAAGGGTGGGCGGGACGTTGGAAACCTGGCCGTTGAGCCTTGACAGGTCCGTGGTGATCCGTACGCCGCCATTAGCCTTCGCCACGACGACCCATGGGGTGTGGCACCAAGGGGGATGGGGTTCGTCGCCAGCAGGTGCGATGACGCCTTTGAAGCAACCATAGAGTCCAGCTGAGCTTTCACCGGATCCTGGTAAGCTAGAGGAATCAGACGTGGGAGTGTATATGGCGAAGGGCTGTGCGTCTTCCTTTAAGTGGATTCGCATGGGGGTGGACCCTAAAAATGGGTTTCAGCGGTGCATCCCGTAGTCATCCTTCGTCACCAACACGTCTGCGAACTCCTGAAGGAAGTGTGCCTTGGCAGCTTCAGGGGACGTGGTGCTTAAGGAGTGGAAAGTGGCGGCGCTGCGAACCTGGGGTGGGGAAGCTCCGGCACTTGTCTTCCGCCACCTGCGTCTCCCGCCGTCTCCCCCCCCCCCCGGGGGCCCNCCTTTTGACGATTTACATTCATATATCATTAGTTTGAGGTGATAAAGCTAATCAATACAAATATTTTGGTAGTCAAAACATTGTCAAAGGTCTGTACATGTGTGATCTATGCCCGTTTATTATTACCCCTACCTCAAATTTTCAGTCCCTAACAGTGATTCCCATTCCTATCTTCAGTCGTCATTTTTGCAAAATGCTCAGGGATGCAAAAGTTGCACCCGACAGATTCCAAACTTGAGGTTTCAGGCTATCAAAATCCGCAAAGAACAATTATGCACCACAAATTCAAAGGTTCTGCCAAGATATGGGTTTGGCCACCGGACTATAATAGTCCGCAGAATGCATCCCCAGCCTCGTGACTCCTCGCCGGACCTCCAAGTTTTACCTTCCCGTCAGCGTTTTTGTAATGCAATGTCGTGTTGCCGAGAGAATCTTCTTTCTCTCTTTTCTCCTTCCCTTTTTTTTACCCCTATCGTCCGTGCCTGCATTTTATTTCATCACTTTGTTTATAGCTTTTCATCTATTTTCTTCTTAGTTTTTCTTCTTTCTGTTTGTTTGTCTTCTTTGTTTGCGTGTTCACGTGTTTTCTTACTGGTTTTTGTTTAGGTTATAATTCATGGTTTATTCCTTCTTCTCTTCTCCTCCCTCCTCTCCTCATCTTGAATTGCGTTCAGTTCTGGTCACCCTACTGTAGAAAAAATATAATCAAACTGGAGAGAGTACAAAGAAAAGTTAGTAAAATGATTCCGCGCTTGTGAAACAAGCCATACGAAGAGCGATTGAAGGAATTTAACTTGGTCAGTTTGCCAAAACGTAGGTTGCGAGGAGACTTAATATAATTGTTTAAAATGTTCCATGGCTTCGATAATGTTAACATAAACGAATATTTGAATATGGATTGGACAAACACTTTCTCGTAGTAATGGATAAAAGATCATTGGTAAGCGATTTCGGTCACATGAAGCGAAACACATTTTCTTTAATAGAGTTGTTAATACATGGAACTCTCTTCCAGCACAAGTAGTTAATAGTAACACGGTTGAGGCGTTTAAGAACAAACTAGATAACACTTAGCATCGACTACCCAACTCGATTACTTCGGCCCTACGTAAACTCTTTTTTTTCGTAGCGTTAGCTTTAGTTTACAATATGTCTCTCCTTCAATCTTTCCTATAAATTCCATGGCAGTTTTTCTATTCTGTATGGTGTTTTTTTCTCACTTTTTTCTGCCTGCCTCGGCCGGAGGGAGAGTGGGTGGGGAGGAGCCTTCAACTTTACTATCTTTTTAACTCTAACACGCATAAACTGTAATGGTAGAAAGTAGTCAAAACAGACAACCTCGTTTGGCCCAGTAGGGCTGTTGCTGTCTGTTCTTCTTTGTATTCCTTTGTATTCCTCCTCCTTGTTATAGAGAACGATGAAAATGTTTTTTCTTCGTTGCCAAGGAGGGGAAAAAATGAAACAGCGGGATGTGATCTGAAGTCTCTCGTGTCCTTCCACTTACCATTCCTGCTTTGTTTATATCCTCCCCCCCGCCCTCCGCCCTCCCCACCTGCTGGCCGACTCAAAGCCCAAGTAATTAGCTATGTTTTATCGTTTATTGCGTTGATGGAGGAGGATGCTCAAGTTTTATATTTTTTTTCATTTTAATGAATTTTATGAAAGTAAGTTGGCGGTTCAGATTAAATTGTCACTAATGCTACTACTACTATTACTACTACTTTTACTACTACTACTACTACTACTACTACTACTACTACTACTAATGTTACTACTACTACTACTACTACTACTACTACTACTACTAACTACTACTACTACTACTACTACTACTACTACTACTACTATACTGTTACTACTACTACTACTACTACTACCACCACAATTACTACTACTATTACTGCTACTACTACTACAAGATTTCGCAGCATCATAGTGAATAACACTAAAATAACCATTATTTTATTTTTATTTCACTTAGAAATGTACTTTTTGGGTCTAATTGTAAGTTATGGTACCTAATGAAATAGATTGGATATGTCTCTCACCAATTGGATGTAGGACTAGTACTTTATACATGTGATTTCACGCACTATAAATAGTTCAGTCATCACTCAGGTCGACGTCATCCGCATCACTGTCCCCATCTTATTCAGTAGTGCTGACCTTTTTTGTCCATCTGTTACAGCACTGTTCCATTCCGTGACACCCACAGAAGATGGTGCATGAAATTTGAGCAGTTCCACACATTCACCTAGCATTTACACATGGCTGGTCAGTCGCACAACCACACCTAATCACTTTGAGAACATCCGGAGGTGCAAGAGCAGCTCCTTCAGGCACAGTAATTGGTAGCAGTGATTTCGTAGCTTCATCTTTTTCCCAGCCAAAATCTGTTGGTAGTAGGTCAGGAGGTTTTTTTGATAATGCTGCCTTCCAGATCCACACTTGGTAGTGTGCCCGCTTCACATTTTGCTCAAACGCTTCGGATGTTGGGGGAAGGGATTTCAGCTTTGGTATGCTAGTCACTTTCCTCTTTGATGTCTTGCCTATCCACACCTCATATCTGGTTGAAGACATTTTTTCACTACTCTCACATCCATAGCATCTTTTCAACAAAGTGTGTGGCCTCCTGCACTACTTCATCCATTGCCATGTCAGGGTTACCAATTTTCAAAAGTTTGCAGCCTGATGAAAGCACTTTAACTGCTTTTGCTTTTCCTATTCCCACATGAAGGCAACCGTATCACATTCTGTAAGAGCGTGAGCTGCAAGGAGCTGGCATGCTATATCTGCATGTTGCTTTGTGGTTGCTCCAATGTCAATTACAGTCCGCATCTCGGTAGTACTTTCCATCAGAAGAGTGCAGGTCAATGTGCATATTTGATAGTAGTGAATCAACTAGATGAACACATCTGTGTCATCACAGATGACCTTGATGCACTTTGAACCTTGAGTGGCAAGCATCTACTACTTGTCGAGGAATGATAACATCTGCCTCTTCGTGGGTCGTCTCAAGGTCTTTTTCTCTCTATGGTAACCCCTTTGAAGATTTCCACTGTGTGAGGGATCCCTGACGTCGTTATATTAGGCTTGTGGATGAGGGATACACCGAAGTAAATGTAGTTCCTTTAATACAGTGCACTTAAGGGAATTTACAAAGTAACAAACGTGAGAGAGTTTTTACAAGCTTATGGCCCGAGGCGAACTGAATATTACTCGCGGCCTGCGGCAAGGAGTGAAACTTAAGTTGCTGGTTAGGCATTATACATGGCATAATGAATACATGGAATGCAGTACATAGATTAGTATCCTACATCTCCCTCCCCCTTCCACGCTCATAGACCGCAGGTTCTTGAGCGTCCCTTTTGACCTTGATACGGGGCGAACTCATAGGGGAGGCGGTAGCGGAGTGGTTAGCGTCTCCGACTGGCGTTCTAGGTGACCCGAGTTTGATCCCCGAAGAAACCCAAAACTTTCTGCACCGTCGAGTGGCCTAAGAACACCCAAATGCCCTGCCCATCACTCTACCTTCAATTGCGAGTGCATCGGAGGACACAGGGGGCGGCATGAGCCTCTAATCACAGGCATCACTATAAGAATCCTGCCTGCGCCACCACGGGCAAGGACCAACCATCAGAGCCCTCAAGTGAACCTCCAGAGCCTACCATCCGAGCCCTGGGTCACCACTGCCTACAGGCGCTATAGGCACAAATGTAAAAAAAAAAAAAAAAAAAAAAAAAAAAAAAGAGCGGTGAGGCTGGACAGGCTGGGACGGCTCTTGTTCCGAGGAAGTGCCGTCCGTGGCCGGAGGGCTGTCGGGTTGGGGCGAAGTCGGGCGAAGGAAACGACGGTTTCTCCACCAAACACGGCCGCTGGGCATCCGGATGAGGTAATCACGGGAGCTACCTATGCCCATAACTGTGTCAACCCTGTCCCACTGCTTTGTAGTCGGGTCCTGGATATGGACTACAGAACCCAGCGGTAGCGGTGCGAGAGGTTTGGCATGGGCGTCGTACCGTGCTGTAGCGTCACGGAGACGAGTGGCGGCTCGACGGTCACAGCTCTAGGCCCTGACTTGCCACTGCTCCTGGAAGGCCCTGGCGTGAGCAGGAACGCAGGAATGAAGAGGGTGGCCGTAGAGAACCTGAGCCGGGGAGCGACCAGTGTGGTTTGGGGTGTTCCTGAGCTCGAGGAGACCCCTGTCGAACGCCTCACAGTCGAGATTTCCTGAGGGGGCCACCTTCTGGATGAGATGCTTGACCGATTTCACAGCGGACTCGGCGTGGCCATTCGACTGTGGGTAATGGGGCGTCGATATGTTGTGGCGGACTCCCCAACGCTCCAGGAAGTCAGCGAACTCCCGGCTGGCTAACTGCGGCCCGCCATCTGTGCGTAGGCGAACTGGAACACCTAAGTCGCGGAAGAGATGCCGGAAGTGACGGATGATTGCAGAAGAGGTGGTGTCCGAGCCACATGACACCACTACAGGCCATCCAGAGAGACGGTCGACGACCACGAGGGGAACGACTTTCCGGCTGCGTTGAAAAGGTCCGCCGACACTGAATCAAAGGGCCTGGTGCGGTTGTCATCACAGCGTAGGGGCTCTTGCTGCTGACTGGGTTGCAGTACCTGGCATGGCTCGCAAGCGCGCACGACGTTCACGAGGTCCGAATCGATGCCAGGCCAGTACACCACTTTGTCGTGTCCGGCGCTTGGTAGCCTCTGCCCCCGCGTGACTATCGTGCAAACGGGCCAAGACACGACGGCGGAGGGCAGCTGGGACTACGACACGGGCACCATACAGGACAAGGTCGTCTTCACTGTAGAGGTTGTCCCGTAGTTTCCAATAGGGACGCAACGTGTTGGGTAGAGTGTAGCGGTCTCTTGGAAATCCTGTCCTGACACACTGAAGGAGATCGGAGTAGGCAGGGTCCTCACGGGCTGCGCGACGAAACTCATCCATTGCTACGTCGCTGGGGTGCCCGGAAGCGCTATAGTCGACGTCGGTGGCTAGAGACTCTACTGCTCGTAGGGTGATACTCCTGACGGAGAAGCTGGTCTCAGCGTTCAAGACGTTATCTTCGCCCGTCGGCTTGTTCACTGGAGAGCGAGAGAGGGCGTCCGGGATACACAGCTCCTTGCTCGGACGCCAGGCCACGGTGAAGATGAACGCTGAAATCTTCTCCTTTAGTCGCTGGAGACGAGGGTTGTCGATGGCGTCCAAGAAGTAACTGTTGAAGATGGGGACCAAAGGGCGATGGTCAGTCACGAGGCCGAAGTGCTGGAGCCCCGCGAGGTAAAACCTGCACTTCGTTATCGCCCACACTACTGCCAGTAACTCCAACTCGATGGTGGCGTAGCGGGTCTCGGCATCCGTTAAGAAGCGTGAGCCACATTGGATATATCTGAACTGTCCTCCGCCGTGATCCTGTAGGAGAGCGTATCCCATACCGTATAGACGTGAGGCGTCTGTCTGCAAGACGACGGGAGGGCTGGTTCGAAGGAGGCGAGGACAGGTGGACTGGATAGGCCTCCTTGACCCTCTGGAAAGCCTGGTCGTGGTCGGCCGTCCACACGAACATTCTCTTCGGACTCATCAATGGGCGGAGAGGAGCAGCAGCACAAGATATGTCGGGTGAGAACTTTGCCAGCTGGTTTGCCAGGCTCAGGAATGACCGCAAGTCTGTCAGGTTGGCTGGCTTGGCAAAGTCCGTGATAGCCCGAAACCTTTTCAGGATCTGCTGCGATGCCGTCATGGGAAAGCTGGTAGCCACAGAAGCGAACCTTCGGTGCGGCCAGAAAAAACTTCTCGGCATTTAATGTGATCCCGTGTGTCTGCATCTGGCGAGGACTTCGTTGACTCGACGGAGGTGTGCCGTGTAATCCTCGTCATACAATAGGATGTCGTCTACCACCTTGACGCATTGCAGCACTCCCTGAAGCGCGATGTCGTCCTTGTCGACAAAAGGCGTCTCCCGTGGCAGCGAAACCCATCGGGCCTCGGAGGTATCGGAAGCGGCCATAGGGAGTGATGAAAGTTGTTAACCGGGTCTTCCTCGCCAAAAGGGAACTGCCAGTACCCATAGGCTCTATGGTGGTGAATACTTGGCCTGTGGGTGCTTACGTGGGGCTGCGAAAGGCGGGGAAAGGTGGGCGGGACGTAAAAACCGGGGCCTTGAGCCTTAAGGTCCGGGGTGACCCGTCCCGCCTTTAGCCTTCGCCACGACGACCATGGGTTTGACCAAGGGGAGGGTCGTCGCCAGCAGGTCGATGACGCCTTGGAAACCCATAATCCAGCTGAGCTTTCACCGGATCCGGAAAGCTGGGGAAAAATCAGACTGGAGTGTTTTTGGCAAAGGGGCTGTGCGTTTCCTTTTTTTGATTCGCAGGGGGGACCAACAGGGGTTTCAGCGGTGCTCCAGAGGTTATCCTCGTCCCAAAACACGTCTGCGAACTCCTAAAGGAATGTCCCTTTGGCATTTAAAGGGGACGGGGGCCAAAGGGAGTGGAAGTGGGGCGTTGCGACCTGGGGGGGGAAGCCCCGGCACTTGTCGTCCGCCTCTGCTGCTTCCCTCTGTAGACCTGTTCAGAAAACTTTTTTTTTCCTATTTTTATCCCCCCTGAAATTTTCCCCCATGTTTTTTTGCCCGGGAAAAACCCGAAAATCAAAAAACTTTTTGAGTAAAATGTCGGAACCTTTCCCCTTGGGACTCAAATTTAACCCGCGACAGTAGAAAAGGGCCCCAAATTTTTTCCCTTCCCGCCAAACTTTTTTTCCCCCTAGACTTTTGTTAAAATTTGGGATAGCAACAAATTGGTATCAAATTGAAGCATTTTTAATATTTTTTCTGAAAAACAACCCAAGAAAACTTTCAAAAAAAAAGACCATCATATCCAAAAAAAAGCAAATTTTCTGAAATTTCATAAAAAATTTCTAAATTTACATCTTACATCACAAATGTGTGACAAAGCTCTAAAAACTTTTTTCAGGTGGCAGAAAACTCTATTGTCTATGTCAAAGGGAATTCACAGTCTTTTTTTTCAGAGTTTGCTTCTTAAAAGCTCAATCGCCAGGGTTTGTATCCCGTTTGAAGAGGTACTTTTTTTTGCTGAAATCTGGGGAATGAGTTTGAAAATAGTCATCATCTTGACCCCCCGCCCCAAAGCCCTCACTATTTTACATGGTGACATTTCCGGGCCCTTTGCTGTAGTCTCACCCCTTTGGGCCATGTCGCCACAGTTGCAGAAGCCAGTCTACTAAATCCAAAGGGGCAAGCAAAATACCCCTTAAAAACTAACACCAGAGTCTCGGGGGCTGTAATGAGGGAACTAGGTTTCGCCTTTTCTAAAGCTTTGGCTTCTCATGGCGTGCAGCTTGGCAGCAATTCTCTTCTCTTTGTCCTGATCTGCTCCCAAAAGAGAGCGAGGGCAAAACCCTTTTGTGTCGTACCACTTTTTTTCAAGTTTTTGTACCTGCTAGAAATCTCTGGACTGTCTCTTGAACTTCATCATGTCCTTCGAACTGCAGCTTTGCGGAGCACGCAGCAAGGTAGAGACATCCACAGGGGTGAGGCCCCTGGGAAAGGTTGGGGGTTTCCCGCTTCAAAAACATTTTTTCATCGTACTCCACTGTCAAAAAACATAAACATCTTCATAGAATACGGGGTTCTGGCCATCCCCGGGCATGATGAAGGGCCCCAGCACTCCGGGGGATTCCGCGGGGGGGCGTGTCTCCAAGGCGATCAGTGTAACTCACCATCTCAGGGTAGTCAGCTCTGGGAGGCTTCCCCGACCTCGGGTTTTCCTGTTTTTTCCTTGCCTCTTTCTTTTTTTATCAACCTTTTTTGGGTTTGAGGGACAGGGTTGTAGGGTTGTCTTGGAGTCTGCCAAACGCCCCTTTAAAGTGCTTGAACCAGGACCCGGGGGCTCTGACCTTCAAACAATTCCCCATACGCACCAACCACACTTCTAGAATTTGGTTTTTTCTGCAGGCCGGGTAGAACACCTTCCTGTAGCTGTTGTCCGAACTTGGGCCCCCCGATGTACCCCTGTGCGGGGCCCTTGTGTCAACACAAGGGCAGTGATCACTCCAGTAAGCCCCCGCCTCCGCAAAACCCTGATGCCTCTGCTTGACCTTCCCCGTTGAGCTGGTAACTGGTATCCCAGTAGCTTGCCTTCGGATATGCAGGGGGTCCTGAGAAAACCCCCCAAATCCTGACGTGGTCCCAGGATCATTTTCCCGGACATCTTCAGCATCTTTCCATCCCATGGAGAGCGCATACTTGGGAGGGTCCTCGCTAAAGCTGCCTGTACTCCCGGCTGATGTTTACCCTTGTCAGCATCCTGTTCCGTCTCGTTTGGTTGAGATGACAAACTTGTCCAGGTCAGCTCCACCCCTTCAAAACAGAGACAAGGCGTCACTTGTTGTCAGACAAACCCGACTATGGTACTGCAGATTCAAAACACTCCAGCTCTCCTGGGGAAAAGTAAAATGACGTGTCTTGGGTGTGAAAACCCCGGACAGGTTTTTTTGGTAATCCATGTCCTCTGCATTCCCTTTACTGTCGGGTTTGGGGCAGCCCAGGTAGACACATCCAGCAGTCCTTCGCTGTTGGCCGCTGAAAAATTGGGAGAAAATTTTGTCAAATTCATTCTTGTTTCCCCTCTCTGCTGCAGTCTGCGCCCCCTTTTCTTGTGCTGGGGCCGTGACTCAAATATTTGTCATGACCAGACTGTGGGGCCCTTTTCTCTGTCTTCTGATCCTGGTAAACCTGATGTCCCTTTTTCTTCTTCCCCTTTATGCATCGGGGTTTTCTCTATTTTCCCGGATGGGATCTGAAGCTCCCATGTCGAACAGGCTATCTAATTCCAAAAAAGGCCTCCTTTTCCCCCCAGGTCACCTGTTCTACCTTTATTCCTTGTAGCTCGTGCTTTTTGTGAAATGTCATGAAATGCTGCGCTGCATTGTACTTGGCCTGGTCTTGATCCACCATCTGCCCGAAGGGAGATAGCCTCCACTGTTTTATTTGGGGAGGGCTTTATGCTTAGGATTCCCTGTTTTTTTGGGAAAATCTGGGGATGGAGGAAATACGGAAGGCTGTCTGTTGGTGGGTACTGGGACCCCCCTGGGGTGGTATGGGTGCCGATGGAAGGTTTTTGTAGCAATCTAGTAGCAGGTTTTGGGGTGACCTTGTCTCTGGCTGCATGGGGGTCTGAGATGTCACTTTTCGTCCTCGGGGCTCCTTGCTTACTGCCATAGTGAAGTTATCTTTTGAATACTCTGGATTTTTTTAGCAGGTTTTTAAAAGATCTGCAACAAATAAAAAGACCATTAGATGTCATCAAAAACCCTTTTGAAATTTTTGACTAGGTGAATAAATTAATTTAGTTAATTTTTTTGAAAATTTGTCTGTAAATATCACATTATATTTTATAAATGTTTTTTTGCTTTGATGTTTCATCACATCTATTATTTCTTTAAACCCGCTTTCCCTTATTTGGGGAAAAATAGGCGAAAACAAACATCAAATGCTCCGAAACTGGCGTTTAGAAAAGTTATAGAATAGAACTTCATGCTTCTAGGCAATATTTCCGCATTTTGGCTTTAATAGTTGAAATTTTTCGACTTTCCGGTCAAAAGCTTAAAAACCGTGCAGGAGGGGTAAAAATGGAAAAATTTTTTCTAAACGGGTCTATTCCTTGGTAGACGCTCGTTGACCCCCTTTACCCTGTTGCCGCTCCTCCCGTATCCTGATTTCTGCGGGAAGTACTCGGGCACTATCCCAAGTATGGGCAATGCTCCGGGAAAACGGGGCTTACTAAAGGAGCATTGACTAAATCCAACCATGAAAAAAACGCCTACACAGCTAGCCTGGAAGGGCCAACGGCAGCATATTAGAGCCGCAGCATTGTAAAACCAATTTGGGGGGCGTGTCGGGGTCGGATTTGGGAGAGCCCCGTTCCTTAGGTCTGGGGGCCCTATCACCGTGGGAATCCCCCGGGTGTCAGGTTTCCCCTCGGGGGTTCCCACCTCCAGCGGCCTACGACAAACTGAGGTGGGAGGGGGCGTGGCTCTCACTTGCTGTCGACTTGACTCGCCTTAAAAATTGCTCTTGATGTTTCGGGGCCGGGTTTCCGAGGGGTGACGGGGGCTCGCACTAGTGAAAGGGTTAGCGTAGGTTTTTCCCATTTTTTTGATTCCTAGGCTCAAAGGGTTTGTGATGCCGGGGGTTTGCAAAATTCAAATCTTTTAAATGCCCCCCGGGTTTGCAGGCAGCACTGCTTTCCCGGGGCTGAGAACCCTCCGTGTGGGACCAAAGGGCCCGTTCTGCCCAACTGGCCGCGTTCTGGGGAGAAACCGTTGGGACCATGCTGCTTTTTCCCACATTTTTTAAGGGGGAGACGTGGTCGCGAAGGGAGTGCCTTTCCTTTGTATTGGGGCCGCCTTCTTCCCTTTCTTGTACGGATAAGCTCTTTCACTGGGGGGGCCCTAATCGGTAGCGGTTGACCTCGTAGCCTCGTAGAGCGGCAGACGTTACCACTCTCCCAGTGTGCAGAGGCGTCCCCGGGGGAGATTTTTTGCACCCAATTTTTCATCGGGACGCCTGGAGGTGCCGGGTTGATCCCCGGCCTCCTCACAGGCACGTCGTGGGGTTTACAACGTCGATTTCCTCTGAGAGGCCCTTCAACCTGAAAAAAAAATGGCAAAGGATCGCCAGCACCTGCTTGCAACTGGTAAATGCTCTCGTCGGGGGGCCTCGTTGCTAAAATCCTTGATGTGCTGTTGGGGATGTCAACTCGACAGAAAGGTAGATTGGGGGCACTTGTAGAGTTGCTCCACACTCTCTAGGTCCCAGCGATAACACATCCCAATGGATCATTCTTGGGGCCGGCAGGCTCAAAGTCCCCAGTCGCATATCCTTCCACCCGCGCCACTCTCTAAAAAAAATTCTGGAAGTGACATCAGGGGAAGGGGGGGGGGGGCTAAACCCTGTTTTTTGGGGTGCGACGGGGGCTGAGGTGTTTACGCCCCAACCCCGGTGGCGGGAACCCGGCACGGCCCCACCGCGTGCCGGGGTAAAGGGGTGAAGAGGGGGCGCCGGGACTGGCAAGCCTAAAAGGAAGCTCGAACCGCGCACCTCCTCACCTCTGTTCCTCCCTTTCATCGCGAGCAGTACTTTCCGCCCTACGAAGTGCAGCTTCTTCCCGCGTTCTGCGGCCCCCTTTCTGGGTTTTTCATCCAGTAAAGGGCGGACGGTCCTCTGCGGGGGGGGGTTTGTGTTTCCGACTTGGCGACAGTCCCCGTTCCCTTTTCCTTTTCTACCCTCGAAAGGGAAACTCTTTTTTCCCTTTTTCCTTCGGCATGTCAGGCGTGCTGTAGTTCACTGGTATAAACTGCCCTTAACAATTTCGACATAACCAAAAGGAAAGGTTTGCGAGTTCCCTTCCCAAAGGTGTTGCAGTATATTGGATTCGTGCATTATAAGGGGGTCGAGGGGTGCGTGCATGCTTTTGGGGGTGGTGGTGGTGGGTAGGTGCTGCTGGGTGAGCCGCTGGGGCAAAGCATGCTTCCTTTTTTAGGGTAAAATCCCAAAAATGGGGTAATCAGCCCCCTCTGGGTAGGGGTTAGGTATGCAAAATCTAGGGTAATTCTTAATCAGGGTTGTCTTTTTTTTTAAATTAAAATTAAAAGGATTCATTACGTAAAATCAGTGTTTATTTTCATTTTTTTACAACGAAATTTTATTTATGTAAGTGGGGAAAAAATCTTGGTGTACCCTCAAGACCCCCTTTTTTGTCTCTGCTCTGGGGGGTTTAGTTTGCCAGAGACAAAAAATTTTCCCCAGATGACAAAAATTGGTAAATTTTTCTAAGACAAAGTCATTGCCTTTTTTTATTATTGCAATGCCCCAAATCAAAGTCTGCAGAAAAATTGAACTTGGGTTGTGTTTTTTCTATCAAACTCCCTTCCCCATTTCCTTATGTGAACCCTTACTAGCCCCCTAAAAGTCATGTTTCCTGATGCGTTTTTTTAAAAAAAAAAAAATGGGGAAGAAAAGACCCCAAAAACAAAATAAGACAATGTTTGGAAAGATTTTCGATCGGCACTAAACCTTTGGATCTTACGTGAAAGGCTTTTTTTCTTAATTTTATGATGAACCAACAGGAGTACAACTAAAAAATTGTGCGTATTACACAATTTTTTTGAAAAAGATAAATTAAAATCTTTCGTAGTTTTGATAGAGGTTAAAAAGCTCGCTGTAGGGTTTAAATGCCATAAAGGAAATTTTTCACATCAAAAACTTCCCTGTTAATAATGTTTTTGGGGGTTTTTTTTTTGAACTACATATGTGAGTGGGACCAAACATTCAGTAGCTAATTGTTAAAAAAATATTTGCCTAAAGTTAAAATTTCAATGTTCATGCCACATGATTCATCTATTGCTCAAATGCTTCCCCTCACCCCCCCAAAAATATTTAAAATTTTTGCCGTAACTTTTTTGCACATTTAAATTTGTCTTAGCTAAAGAGGAAACATCATTCAAAGATTTAAAAAATGTGTTGATATTGAACCTTAAAATCCTGGCCCCCGGCCAAACCAGGGGGTTTGTCTGTACAGTTGTGTGAAAGATTCTGGGTAAACAGGAGATGCATTGGAGTTTTTTTTTCACAAAAATTAACATTTATGCCCCAAACTATGTAAATGTTGATTGTTCTCCCTTTAAAAAACGTTTCCCCAACCCTACCTCAAATTTCTGGTTTAAACAGTTTGGGAAATTTAAATGGGTTTAATACGTTCTTTCGTCAGGGGGCCCCAAATTTTTTTTCACACTGAAACTGAGACATAAACCTCATTCGAAGCTTGTGTCTGACTTCGGGTGTGAGCTTTGTTTAAAAATGCTGATATTCTTCTTACCTGGGCAAAAAATTTTTTTTAAATGTTTTTTTAAATTTCCCGTTGAGAAAGATTTAGGGGGGAGTGCATCAGCAACATAAGGGGTCTAAAACAACGGGAAAGTAAATAGCCAAACTTTTACGTTTTATAAGTCTTCAGTCTTCTTTATTGAAGCTGTATCCCGATTCAGAAAAATATTCCCTCAATGACAAAATTTATGAAGTTGGCCTGGTAAACCCCGTTCGCATCACTCGAAACCCCCACCTTAGCATATATTTTGATGAACTGCCACAATTACCAAAGTATGCCAAAAAAAATCTTGTGGATGAAAAGTAGACTGCCCCTTTTTTTGGGTGAAAACTTTCAATCAAATCCACTTTACAAGTACTGGGGTATTGTGCTGAAAAGAAAAATTATGCAGGACTCCATTTATCCATTTAACCCTATAGTCAAACCCCCCTCTTCTCACTACCCTTTCAATCAGCGGTTAGCGTTTTTTTTTTTTGAAACTAAATCTAACTAAAACTTGTCAAAAATCCCCTCTTAAAAAAAGAAACCCTAAGTGGCTTATGCTGCAAAAAATCACTGAAACCTTTTAAAAAATCTTCACATAACCCGAACATTAAAGGGCAATATCTAAAAGCAATCAAAAATGCAAAAATGATGCAAAAGTGTTTAAGGTTGCAATATGTAATACTAGCCCAACCGCCCCCGGGCGGCTTTTTTGCTAGCTCCTGCGGGGTATTGGTGGGACTTTGCCCACCCCTTGTTTGGGGGCCAAGGGGCCCCCCAAACCAAAACCCCAATAGCCCCCTTTTAGTTTTCCCGAAATCATGATTTAGTATTAAAAGCCAACCCCTTTTTACACACCCCCCCCCCATTCATCACCCATTACCCTCCCCCCTACCCATTCACTCACCCTTCCCCCTCAACCCCCCCCCATCACTTACCCATTTTCCCATCACCACACCCCATTTATCCCCCCTTTCCCATCACCCCCCATTATTCCCCCCCCCATCACCCATCCCCCCCACCATCACTCATCATCCCCCACACCCCTTACCACACCCCTCCTTTTACTCCCCATTACCCTCACCCTACTCAAGGGTTTTTCAATTTTTTCGCAAACCCCTTTTTTTTTCCCCAAATTTTCGCTAAAGGCTGCAAAAAAAAAAAAAAAAGTGATCGGTCATCTCTAAGTGGGCTTAAAAAAACCTTTCCCCCGGGCGAGTGGTTCCAAAAATGGCCCTATAGGGGATTGGGGACACTGGGGGCGGCACCTATCGGAAAAAGCAGACGACAACCACACACTTTTGCTTATATTATTTAGTGTATAAAAATAAATTGTATATGTACCTTTAAATATCAAAATGTAAATGTCCTGTACTTTTAAGGTGTTTGAAAGATTTTGGGTCAATAAATTCTTAGTCTTATTCCAATCCTATTTTTTTTAAAATTGTTCTTTTTAAACCAGAATATAAAATTTTAAAGGAAAATTTTATTGAAACCAGGGAGGGCAACTAAAGGGTTAACTTTCCATTTTGTTTTTTTTATCAATAAAAAAAAGGTTTTTAACCCTTTTTTTTTTTGCTTTATATTAAATATTAAAATTTTTATATACTGTAATAATATAATAATATATATATATATTATATTATATATAAATATTATATATATATAATATATATTATTATTTATATATATAAATAATTTATTATATATTTTTTATATAAAACGAAATACAGTCGAGCCCATTTTAGGGTAAAACGTAAAAAATTTAGGGTAAATTGACTTGACTTGGGTAATTTGCGGAGCTCATGGAAGGCCTGTAGGCTAGACACAGCGTGACGCATGTCTGCTGACTTTCAAAAAGGGTATTTCCAGATGCAGGGAAATTCCCTGTTTAGGAAATTCAGTCCTACAAGGGAACGGGAAAAATTTGAAAATATACCAAAATATAGGAATTCGTAAGATACGGAAAATAATAACTTTTTGTGTAATAATGAGCCTAAAGAAAGAAGAGAGAGAGAGAGAGAGAGAGAAGAGAAGAGGAGAGAGAGAGAGAGATAGATGGAGAGAGAGAGAGAGAGAAGAGGAGAGAGAGAGAGAGAGAGAGAAAAAAAAATTCGCTGAAGTCTCGAAATAGCCGTATCGTTCTCGTCCGGTTTTCGCACCAGTGTCGTACAATACGTGTTCTGAGGTCCTATCTCAGACTCCCGTGAGTTCATTCTCAGTTCCCGGTAAGCTTGCCGTACTGATTGACGTTTGGAAGTCTCTGAAGGATTTCTGTTACTGTGTTATTGATGTGACCTGTAATCATGTCTACTCCTCCAGCCAGAGGTGCACCTAGGAATATTTTTCGGTGTGGGGGGCAGAAATTTGTATCCGCCACCCAGTAGCTACACAGTAAATCCGCCAGATTTATCGCTAGTCGCTGGATGGTAAATTTTTTTCCGCCATCGGCTGATGGCCTTTTCAGGCCTGATTTCATATTTCTGCTGCTGAAACAATAGCTTTGGTGCTGTTAGATGCTTGTTCAAGACATTTCGTGAAGCATATGCGCGACCAAATCAAGGTATAGGCGTACACGGTCAGGTTACGCGGTCATATCGCTAGGTAGAACCTGTAATAACTTTTTTTTAACTGACTTAGTGTATTCTGATTTCTTACAAGGAAGGAAATTTCTGAGAGCCCCCTGGTTGCCCCACTCCCCTCCATACAAGCGCAAACGCCAGGCGTACACTCAAAGATACACTGATAAATGGTAAGTGACCCCAAATTTTTTTATTTGGCTGATATGAAGGGGTAAAGGCCCTCTGTATTTCCATTGCAAATTGTGAAATTCTGACGGAAAAACTGATATAAAGGCGACGGGGAAATACAGGGCTAAACAGGGAAATGTTTTGAGGTGAATATGGGGAGATTTTGGCGCTCGATCTGGCAGCACGGGGCGGGGTGTTATGCTCCGCGCTCTTGTTTTCCGGACTCAAGGCCTCGTCGTGCTGAACACAGTCAGTAACACCGTTCACGAAAGCCACAGACACTACACTACACCCTCGTAGAAACCACACTATATCGCTGCACTGCACTAAACACGCACTATCTGTACCACTGAAAATCCTGGCGTTTTGGGCTGGCGGGAGGGAGTTTTGGCACGCCGTGGGGCCGACACGATCGTCTCCCCTGCTCCCTTTTCTTGCTCGTGCACTGTATTCTACTCACTGCGCCATGTGAGGGATCCTGACGTCCTAGCGTAGGCATGGGACGAGGGATTTCACCGAAGTAAAAGTAGTTCCTTTAATACAGTGCACTTAAGGGATTTTACAAAGTAACAACGTGAGAGAGTGTTTACAAGCTTATGGCCCGAGGCGAACTGAATATTACTCCCCGGCCTGCGGCAAGGAGTGAAGCTTAAGTTGCTGGTTAGGCATTATACATGACATTGATACATGGAATGCAGTACATAGAATAGTATCCCCCATACACTGGTATTGAAGAGGGTCCAGTAATGAGTAGCTTATGTTTTGCTGTTGCTTTATGGGTTTCCCTCTCTCCTGCAGTTTGCTTACAGATTGTACTGATGATCTGCCTTTTTTTTTATGTTACCCTCAGAGCAATGCTTTGAGCTGGGAGTGCAGTAGAAGGGGTAAGCTTATGACGTGTCCTAGCTTTCTGCACTGCACGTGATGCTCTAGTCGAGGTGTTTTGTGCTGTACTCGTAGTAGCGGTCCCAAATATGATGTTGACATTACTGTGCTCTAGCTTAAGAAATATGCACTCCAATACATTATTCACAAAGTTTTGTATGGTACCATGTTTTGGCCACAAAATTATCCACAGTAGTGCACAGCCATCAATAACGCTGTCTCAGGAGCTGGCAGGATTCGTGATGATTGCTCAATCGCGCTTCTGCTTCAGGCTGGATTTTTGATTTTGTTTCCTCATGTCTCCCTTATCTTCAAACTTCAATGTTGGCACTGGTGCTAGCTCGTGAGAAAATAGCTCTTTGAGTCGACGTCCCTTGAGCTGATCAATCCCATGACTCTCGAGTTTGATGAGGTTAGTATCAAAAAAATCTGCTGATCCTAGTTTGATACGTTTCTTGTTGGTGGACCCTGGTAACCACCTGTTTGACAAAGGCTCATGGAACTTTCTGGCCAGCCCGCTTCAAACTGTTTCATCTTTTCCTTTCCAACGCCACAGATTATCGACTAAAA
>JACEEZ010016901.1:0-20104 GCA_016584305.1 Chionoecetes opilio
GGGGAAGATCATTCATGATTTCAAGAAGTGCACATCATTTTTGATAAGCAAACCAGTCTTCAGTGTGCGACGAAAAGGGTTGATTGTTCATGTGCTTCAACAATTTCACATCAGCCTCATCTCTGGCATCGTACCTCACAGTACCTTTGACAAGATCGCCTGTCAGAGGTTAACCAAACTAGCTTCTGTATAATTATCTTCTGAAAAACGAGAAAAAATCACAGCAAGTACATCCACCTTTCAAGAGCAGCTTGGAACGAGTAATTCCAATGATACCACCTACTACCTTGCAAAGCTTATTGATATGTTCCAGCGCCATGTCTGTGGAAACTTGGTTGAAGACACCTTCAGACTCTTTGACAACAAAATTACCAGCCATGAATTCGCTGTACACTGATTGGACTGTTTGATCAAGAATCATCATATCTGCAAGATAGAGTATGCCCCATCGAGCATAGTTCAGGTGGTCATACACTGCCATAAATGGGATCATCTCTCGGAAGCTGTTGACATGAAGTTGCCAGTTTCCTTCTCGCTCAGCTCTAATGAACGACAACAGAAGTTGAACCATTCCCATATATTGTTTCCAGAAGTCAAAGGTGGCATTTGATTGTGTATAAAAAAATTTTCCATGTCATTAGAGAAATAATCCATTTTTGTGGAGATGTTGCACAGTTCCCCTGCTCATTTCTTTACCTGTATAACTCCCAGACATGCTAATTTCAGAAGCCAAAGCTACAGGCCCACAATAATCTCCAATCAACCGCGACGGTTCCCTGACGACACACGTCCGCCACGGCCGCTGCACCGCATCGCGCCACTACCGCGAGCAAATCACCGCACGCAACACATTTCTACCTATCAATGCAAAGTATAAAAATTGCATATACCACGAGACGTCAGTATTTACAAACCCACGACACCAAAAGTATACCGAAGAGTCTACGAATATGGCATTAACAAATTTATGTTACAATCACTATCGAAGCAACTTGGTCCTTCATAATCTTGCTTTATTTCCCCCCAAAATATGAGAAAACTCACGATTTAAGTGGAAATCAAACTTCTGAACAACTTTGTTTATTTTTTTACTTCAACAATAGGTTTCAGACAAAAGTAAGTTTTTCAGGGGCACATATAACCCAACCAACATCTGAAAATGTAAAAAAAACTAGCAAATCAGCCGCCACGTATATGGGGTAAAACGCCCACCCCTGGGCTTCTTACGCCAGAGAAGGAGGGGCCTTTTACTCCAAGAGCCATCATCATGTTTGAAATATCACTCGTTTCCCAACATGTACGTAGGCTGACAAAAATCTAGTGCTATAGACATCCTACAGCAACCCTCCATAACCATAAAGCAAACTCTACAGTTATTATTATTTAACTAGGTAACCACAAATCCAGTGAAAACTTGTATGAAATGATGCTAAAACAAGAAAAGTCGTCCTGCAGCCAGCAAATGTGCTCCTTATTGATGACATAAATTCCTGTGAGTGCAGAGGGATTACGCTGACTACCAAATCAGCTGATTACCCGCCAGGGTGGCGCGGTTGGTAGAGTTGTTGTTACGCGTGTAGAGTCCCTGCATTCGGTCAGTGGTTCGAGGTCCACCAAGTTCGTCCTGGCGTGGTGGCGCTTTGTATAGTCAATAACCTTGTAGTTGGTACTTGCAAGTGTCCTAGATAGGATCAAAGTATCTTATCTATCTAAATCAGCTGATTGGCGGCAGAATTAAGAAAAAAGGACAAAACAGAGGGGGGGGCGTTTAGCCCCGACGGGGCATCTTACCCCACCTACTCTCTTAGGATTAGGAAGTATTGTTCGTCATCACGTAGAGGGCACTGCGATTTCTTAGAGAGGTGTTAGGTAAAAAAAGCAGAAAGATAAAAGTGTTCTCCTGTGCCAAGTAAGAATGCACCAGACTGCACCGAGAAAAGGGTTTTCCGGGTGTCTAGACATCCCCCAGCTGCAAAGAAAAACTATAACTGTGAAAAAATTGGATAAACTTTACTAAATATAGAGTACTAGCCGCAAAGCCGCCCCTTCCGGCGGACTTTTGGCTAGCTCCTGCGGAGGCTATTGGTGGTGGGCCTTCGGCCCACCCACCTGTGTTTGGTGGGCCTTGGGCCCACCAAACCCCTGACTCTCCAGATACCCCCTTCTAACTTTCCTGAAATCATGGATGTAGAATGTATGTATTACCCCCACCCATTCACTCACCCATTACCATCACCCCCCCACCCATTCACTCACCCATTACCCATCACCCCCCAACCATTCACTCACCCATTCCCCATCACCACACACCCATTCACTCCCCCATTACCCTCACCCCCCACCTATTCCCTCACCCATCACCCCAACTCATCACCCCCCACCCATTCACTCACCCACCCACCCCACACCCATTACCCATCACCCCACCCATTCACTCACCATACCATCACCCTACATCAAGGTTTCCTCAATTCTCGCAACCCACTTTTTTTTCACAATTATCGCTAATAGGCTGCTAAAAAAAAAAAAGTGATCGGATCATCCATAATTGGGCTTAAAACCTTCCCTGGTCAACCCGGTTCCAAAAATGTGCCATATGAGGTGTTTGCGCCAGGGGGGGCGGAAACCTATACCAGACACAACACACAAAACACACACACACAACACCACACACACAACACACACACACACACAACAGACAGAAAAACCACTTTCGCTTATATTTACCATACCATCACCCCCACCTATTCCCCTTCACCCATCACCCATCACCCAACCCATCACCCCCCACCCATTCACTCACCCATCCCCCCCCACACCCATTAAACCCATCCCCCCACCCATTCACTCACCCCATTACCCATCACCCTACATCAGGGTTTCCTCAATTCTCGCAACCCACTTTTTTTTCAAAAATTATCGCTAATAGGCTGCTAAAAAAAAAAAAAAAAAAAAATGATCGAATCATCTCATAAGTGGGCTTATGACCTTCCCTGGTCAACCCGGTTCCAAAAAAATGTGCCATATGAGGTGATTGCGCCACGGGGGGCGGAACCTATACCACACATACACACTACACACACACACACACACACACACACACACACACACACAGACAGACAGACAGACACACTTTCGCTTATATTATTATAGATAACCATCCCAGTGATGACCTTAACCTTTCTGAAAGTTTGGTTGAAATTAGGACATAAATGGTGGAGCCTTAGGATCTCGAAGATAGATGGACGGATTTTCGGTGGTTTATAGTAAGTTTAGATTCTATTTACTATAATTTTCATCATTATTATTATTTTTCTGGGGGCGCTTCATGCCGTCCCCGTGACGATGCCGCCCTGGGCGATTGCCCTTGTCGCCCATACCTAAATCCGCCACGGGGCTCTTCTTTCTGTCATGGTTATTATTGCTTTTCTTTTACATACTTTTTTTTCCTATACAGCTTTTCTTATTATACAGGTTCACAATCTCTTTTCCGAAAACCTTGGGACCAGACACCTTTCGGATTTCGAAATTTTTCGATTTCAGAATGGAAGTTTTTTAACGTAGATTTTAACGCTTTTTAGATAAACATTACAAGGGGAAACGGGTGGCTCAGTAGTGGGAGTGCTCGGCTCGTGGCCACAAGGTCACGATTTTGCGCCTCAATCCCGGGAGTTTACTCGGTGAAGGTGGTAGCGCTCTCTTGTCACCCTAGCGGGGTACATGGCCTTAGGTGTCCTAGCTCGGGGATTCTTGAAATCCCCCGAATAAATGATAAAAAAAAAATAAAACATTAAGTAAAACCTTAAATATAAACTGGCTCAAACTAAGCTAAACACAAGAAAATATACTAACATGCAGTAAAAGAAACAAAACAATTAATTAGAGAATACATCTCTAATTAATTAATTTAAAGTATTTTTTTTAGAGAGGCGAACATTCCATTCTATCATAAGGTCTATGCTGAAAATTATGCCTGTGTTTACCTGATAAAGGTTTGCCCGCCGTCCTTTGCCCCACTAGCTGTTGTTTACACCTGCCCCGCCGCCAATTGCCCCACTACCTGTGTTTGCACCTGCCTCGCCGTCCCTTGCCCCACTACCTGTTGTTGTCCTGCCCCGATAGCATATGGAAAAATGAAACCCTTGGGCGTTTCGGGTCAAGTTTGGCGCCAAACGCGAGCTTTTTGGGATGCAGGGCGACAGATAGTCTGGAAAAAAGGTTCTGTTAGGAGCTTTTCGGTTTTCAGAATTTCGGAAAATTTAAAAATTGTGAACCTGTATACTACTTTTTTTTCTTCTTTTTTTTACATCACAAAGGACTGGCCAAGGGCATAACAAAATGGGTAACACAAGCCCGCTTAGTTGCCAAGTCCCTATAAAGAAGACAGTAAGCGAATAAAATAAAAAAGAGGGAGAGCAATTTAGTTCGGAAGGTGCCCTTTTTACTCTTCTTTTGAAAAGATTGAAGTCATAGGAAAGTTGAAAAATAGGAACAGAAAGAGAGTTCCAGAGTTACCAGTGAAAGGGGTGAAAGAGTAAAGATACTGATTAACTCTTGCATTAGGAAGATGGACAGAATAGGGATGAGAAGAGAGGAAGTCTTGTGCAGCGAGGCCACGGGAGGGGGGATGGCATGCAGTTAGCAAGTTTTAGAAGAGCAGTGAGCATGAAAATAACGGTAGAAGAGAGCAAGAGAAGCAACATTGCGGCGGTGATTTAAAGATTGAAGACAGTCAGTCAGAGGAGAAGAGTTGATGAGACGAAAAGCCTTTGACTCGACCCTGTTAGGAGAGGGTGTATGAGTGGATCCTCCCCAAACATTTTGAGACATACTCCATACATGGGGATAAGGCCCTGTAGAGAGCAAGCAATTGGGAGGGGAAAAAAAAGGACGCAGACGCCACAGGGCACCTAACTTCTTAGAAGCTGTTTTAGCAAGAGATGAGATGTGAGATTTCCAGTTCAGATTTTTTAGTAAAGGATAGTCCTAGATTTTTCATTGTAGAAGGAGACGACAGTTTAGTGTCAAATTTAAGAAGAGGGATAGTTATTGATAGGTTTTGTCGAGGATAGGTGAAGAATTGGTTTTTGAGGCATTAACAAAACAAGGTTTGCCTTGCCCCAATCAGAAATTATAAAAAAGATCAGAAGTTAGGCGCTCGGTGGCATCTCTCCGTGAATCACTTACTTCCTGTTGAGTTGGACGTTAATAAACGACGTTGAAAAATGCAGGGTAGAATCATCAGCGTAGGATGATGATAGGGTAGGGCTATCACTCATAGGGCTTTGAGTTAGACTTAGAAGATCATTAATGAATAATAGAAAGAGAGTGGGTGATTTGGACAGAACCTGGGGGAACACCACTATTGATAGATTTAGGGAAGAAAAAATGTCCGTCTACAGTAGCAGCAATAGAACGGGGTTTGAAAGGAAACTTAAGATGAAGGTACAGAGAGAAGGCGAAAACCGAATGAGGGTAGTTTGGAAATTAAGGATTTGTGCCAGACTCTAAACAAAAGTTTTTGATATGTCAAGGGCAACAGCAAAAAATTTCACCGAAACCCCTAAAGGAGGATGACCAAGATTCAGTTAGGAAAGCTAGAAGAAACGCCAGTAGAAACGCCCTTTACGGAAAACCCTTTCTAACGATCAGATAGAAGATTTTGAGCAGATAGATGCTTAAGAATCTTTTATTAACTACTACTACTACTACTACTAAAATACTTTTCTACTAACTACTACTACTACTACTACAACAAAACTAAATACTACTACGCAACTACTTCTACTAAAATTTCTATTACCACCACTATCATAAATAAGAAAATAAGAAAATAAGGAAGCTACAAGAGGCCGTTTAGACCTACACAGTTAGTTCCTGTTACTTAACTTTACTTACATCCAACCTCTCATCCCTATCCCTGAACTTATCCAGACTCCTTTTAAAGACCCCTATATAATCCGCATTGACCACCTGACGACTGAGTCCATCATAATCAGTATACGCGTAAACCATGTTTTTGTGTTCTTCACGTGGCGTCCAGAGCGACAAAAAAAGAGGTTTTAAGGGAAGGTAAGGCAAAAACTATTGCCTTTTCCCATAAGCAACGAAAATTTGTAGAAAGTGGTTTTGGAAAAATGTGGAAACTCTTTGTTTGTGGAGTAGCTGTAAAAAAAACGATCATCTGCAGTGCAGAAACTGCAAGATAGACATTATTACAAAGCTACCCAGCAATGTTAGTTAAAAGCGGACTAGAATCACCATCACAGTAAATAGCATTCCAGCTCTATCCCATCTTTAGGTGATTCTGGCCAATATGCAAGTCCCCTCCCCCAAAAAAAAAAAATGAGGCGCCCAAAAAGGGAGCTGCAGTATTCATCTATAATTAATAATCGATAATAACTTTATATATCTAACCGGGGTGATTACTTATTGTCTCAGGATATCTACACTGTCCTCATCACAAGACCATGGACCCGTTTAGTAGATAGGAAAAAAAATCAGTGTGATAAGAGATTAAGAAAAGGTGAAACATAATTGAAAGTGGTTTAAAGACGTCAGAGAGAGGAAGGTGATGTGGAATGACGATGTGCTTGGAGTGAGGAACATTTTAGATAGGCCAAGGAGTGATGGTGGAGGTGGAAATAGCAGTGTGCAGGAGGGTGTGAAGGGCTGAGCAGGGTGGACACGCTTGATTGCCATGCAGGAAAAGATGAGGAAAGAAGTACTGATTTCGTGTCGATTATAAGAATATGGAGGAATGTGAGTGAGTATGGTAAGGAGATACAAAAATAGTGCAGGTGAAGTAAAGTCGGATTAGTGAAGTACTTTGTTCCTTCTAATTTTCATGTTGCCGTTCGTATGTAAACAAGACAACGGAAGAAACACACGAGGAAAAATATGAAAAAGTATCGAAGGCAGTTATGAAAGAATAGGATGACTGAAGAAAAACATGCGATAGTACACTTTGCAATATCAACATCATGGTATATAACGTGTTTAAAACATGTATGAGTGACGTGAGTGGCACTTAGGGAACACTTGATAAAATAAAAGTAGGATTGGTGATGTTTTATTGGCTACATGTAGTAAAGGTTTAGATCTGAAGCCGTGCGCGCTCTCAGCTGTCACTGCCTTTATTTATGAACTCTTCCAGGTATCGATTCCTCTATATGGGATATTCTATTCTGGGACGTCTTTCAAGCATATAGCCTTTCATTTTCTTTCATGTCCCCTTCCTCTTCTTTCATCCTATACTAATAGATCGTTTATGTTCAATACTGCTGAAGTCTTTCTTCATCAGTCCATGTATTATTGCTAGCCTTTTACTTAGTTTTCTTCTCTAGAAAGTCTGTTTTCAGAGATATGACCATGAAACTTAAAAAAAAAAACTTACAATATACCAGGTTATCATCTGAACAAATTATTTAGAAGATACACTAAGAAACTAATTATAATTAGGCGTAAAAATTAAAAAATAATCATTTATGCGGATTTTCGCCCAATTTTTTTTTTTTGTGGTTACTTCAACATATGTATAAATAGGGTTAATATATGCATCCCATGATTAATTTCTGAACTTAAACAACATTCATCAAATAATAATAATTTTATTTCACACAAAAAAAACATTCATCAAAAAATATTTTTGTTTATTTAACAAAAAAACAACATCCATCAAATAATATTTTTGATTAAGATTGGTGACAATGATCCATCATCTGCAAGCTCCCAACCCGACTCTTCAGGAGATGACAATACTGGCTTAGGTACAATAGAATTGCTCCAGATCATCATTTGGGGTTTGACATCTCTTGAAGTGATGCATAAGGGCATCATGTGTTGGTGGAAGTTTCTCTGGATTATTTATCCTGTGAAATCGTTCTGCCCTGAGATCATTCACACAGGTCAAAACGGATGAAGCAGAGTAGATTTTCACCACAAAGCATTCTGCATCAGCAAAATCTGATGCAGTGTCAGCAGTAAAGGAATTTAAAAGGTCATGATCTGCTATGTACACTGGCCATGCTGACTTCTTGCCATGTCCACAAAATTGGCTTGTTGAATCACATCCGGTGAGAGCATGAACAGAGAATAAATTGCGAAGAACATTCTGTGGGAGTGACTCTCTGACTTCATGTACTGGTATAATTCCTTGGCTGTTCTTAGTTCCAGCCTCCATCCATACCTCATCTGCTGTTCTGTGGTAGGTTAGCAAGACCAACAAATCAGTGTTACGACTTTAAACAAGCAAATAATGACACCCTTCACCCGTGATTGGCGGCATCAGCTGCATCGTACTATAGTACTATACGAATGTCTGCCTCTTCATGTGAGCAGTTTTAGATGCTGGAGTAATCCAGATAATGAAGATTCGGTAATTTCTAGTGATTCAAATCCTCCAGCAACAACTACTTCATATTCATCTGGGAGTTTGTCTGCCCGTTTCATATTTCAGATGTTAAGAATCTGATAAAGTTATTATGTTCTCTCTAAGGGAGAAAGGGAGAAAGAGCCTTGCAAATAATTATCGCCCAATCGTCTAACTTCTGTGATTGTTAAAGTATTCGAGAAAATATTGCGGGATAGAATTGTGTCCTATCTTGATAAAAATAACTTAATATTAATCTCAAAGCATGGTTTTCGAAATAAGAGATCTTGCTTAACTAACTTACTCAATTTTTTCAATGCCATAGATTCAAATTGGGACGCAAAAATACCCTCTGATAAAATATACCTTGATTTTCAGAAAGCATTTGATACAGTTCCCCATAAGCGGCTATGGACCAAATCACGGTCACATGGGTTAGGAGAGCAACTGTGTTCATGGATTGGCAATTGGCTTTCACATTGTAAGGAACTTGTAGTAATCAATGGTGAGGCATCAGATTGGTTAGATGTTACTAGTGGGGTGCCTCAGGGCTCTGTCTTGGGTCCAACTCTTTTCCTGATATAATTATATCAACGATCTAGACTGCAGGATCATTATCGAAAATATCGAAATCTGCTGATGACACTAAATTAGACGGTAAAGCATATACTAGAGAAACTGCGAACACATACAACGTGATCTAGACTAACTATGGGATTGAAGCGACAAATGGCTATTGAACTTCAATTCCGATAAATGTAAATTAATGCATATAGGTAACGACAACCTCAAATATAAATATCAGATACAAAAAAAGTCGTTAACTGAAGTACAGCAGGAAAAAGGAGTTAGGTGTCATCATTAGTAATGATCTTAAAACTATTACGCAGCGTCTGGCTGCCAGTAAAAAGGCGAATATGATGTTGGGCTTCATTAAACGCAACTTTGAATATAAAACTCTGAAAGTAGTGACACGATTATACGCGTCTTTGGTTAGGCCGCACTTAAAATCTGCCGTTCAATTCTGCTCGCCTTGTTTCGTAAAAATAATCCTTCCCCTCCTTCCATCCCTCCTATTCTCATGCCGATCAGGGTGGCTCAGTGGTAGTGACTTATAAGTTATGTGCGTAGCGTCCCCACGTTCAAGCCCCACTTACTGATGCTTGAAAATATTCTGGCATAGTGGCAGTTTGTATCGTCAATAACCTTGATTTTGGTGTGAATGTGCGAACTATATAGATAGGATCCATGTGTGTTATCATATCCCTCTCCCCTGCCTCCCATCTTTCCCTCCCTCTCACCCCTCCCTTCCCCTTGCTCTCATCACCACTCTCCCGCATTTTTCCCTTCCTTTCTACCCCAACCTTCCCTGCTTGCATAACCCGATACATATATACCCTCAACTAGCTTTATCTGGCAGTAACATACCTTTACCTCCAGTATCTAACCCAAATATGACACTTCAACATTTTTTCCCATTTAGTCTTTCTTCCTTCCTTCTCTTCCATCCATTCACTTACCCAACATTATCAATTCCTTCCGTACCCAGCCCTTCCCCAATCCACCGTTCCTTACATACTCGTTCCCTTATTTGCCTTTCCCTTCCATTTCCCATCCTTGTAACCTCAACCTGACCTGACCACGCCCCTGACGCCAAGCACTCGAGACATGCAGAGCGTTGACCCCTGGCATGAGAGAGTAGGAGAAGGGTATGAGGATGTGTTATTTCTTCTCCCTTTCTCTTTCTCTCACTCCTTCTTTTTTTTTCCTCCCTCGTGGCCACGAGGTAAATAAATAAATGTAAATGCCTGTTTGCCCAAGAATCTCAAGGGGGAGGAGCGAGTGTTTGTTTGTTTGTTTGGGGGCGCGATGTGCCGTAAGTGTTTGCATGAGACCGGGTACGAAGTGTGTGTGTTATTCACCCATGGTCTTGTCCACGCGAGTCGGACTCGCGATCGCCAGTTTCACCCTCCGGTGCGAGCTTGGAGCTCATTCTTCCCGATCTTTGGGTAATGCTGGGACCTTACACACCACACACCCCCATCCCATTGCTCAAGGGGGACAGTAACCCGCCCGAATTTGTCAGTGAAAAATCCCGGGAGCAGTGAGGATTCGAACCGGCTACCACAGAATGGCAGGCCAGGACACTATCAACTTGACCATCGTGGCGGTGGTGTGCGTGTGTGCGTGTGCGTGTGCGTGTGCGTGTCGTGTGCGTGTGCGCGTGTGTGTGTGTTTTACTCTACACTCGCACGGTCATTCCACGTCCCTCTTCTATTCTCTCCTTCTCCTCCTCCTTATCAGATGCATTATGGGAGGTCCTTAAGGTGCCTTATTAGGGTTTATAGGAGGAGGAAAGGGAACTTAGAGAAGGGGTGAAGAGAAGACTAGAATAATTTGGTGACCGCGAAAAGTAAATAAAAATAAGAAGATATGGATGAGTGAGATTGAGGAGCGGTGACAAGACAGATGGAGGAGAGGATAAAAAGAAGAAAGGCATATGAATGGAGAAAAGATTGATTTAAAACGGCAAAGAAAAAAATAAGACGGAGAAGCTATAAATAATGGAAATAAGGGTAAGAATATGAAATATGAATAGCAGATAGTGGATAATTGAGGAGAAAAGGGAGGAAGCAATAAGAACATCAGAAAATAAGGAAGCTACAAGAGGCCGCGAGGCCTACACGTGGTAGTTCCTGTCACCTAACACTACCTACATCCACCTTTCTTCCCCATCCATGAACCTATCCAGCCCCTCTTTAAGGCTCCCTAATGACTCCGCACTAACTACCTGTCTACTGAGACCATTCCATTCATTCACCACCCTATTTGTGAACCAGTTTTTGCCTATTTCCTTTTTAAATCTACGCTTTTCCAGCTTGAATCCGTTACTTCTTGTTCTACCCTGGTTAAAAGCCGTAAGAACTTTTCCTACCTCTCCTTTATTAAATCCCTTTATCCACTTAAAAACTTCTATCAGATCGCCCATTACTCTGCGTCTCTCGAGTGAGTGTAATTTTAATAACTTCAATCTCTTCTCATAACTAAAGTTACGCATCCCTTGTATCATTTAGGTCATCCTTCTCTGCACTGTTTCTGACAAGGCTATATCCATCCTGTAATATGGAGACCAAAACTGAACCGCATAGTCTAGGTGAGGCCTGACTAGAGCCAGATAAAGCTTTAGAATAACTTCCGCACTTCTACTTTTAACACTTCTGGTAATGAATCCTAATACTCTATTAGCTCTATTTCTGGCCTCAATACATTGTTTCCTAGGTCGGAGGTCTGGGCTCACCCTCACTCCAAGAACTTTTTCACCTTCTGATCTTTTCAGCGATACATTGCTTATGGTGTATCTATTACCAGGGTTTTTCTACCAACATTCATAACGCTGCACTTATCAATATTAAATTCCATCTGCCATCTGACTGCCCACTCGTTAAGTTTATCTAAGTCTCCCTGCAATATGTTTACATAAGACTGTGATCCAATAATCCTACCTACCTTAGTATCATCAGCAAACCTGCTGATATCACTGCTAATCCCACTATCAAAGTCGTTGATGTAAACCCAAAAATAGTAATGGACCCAAAACAGACCTTGTGGAACTCCACTTGTCACCAGTCCCCATTCAGATTTAGAACCATTAATTGTAACCCTTTGTTGCCTATTACTTAGCCAAGCTCTGATCCAATGAAGAACCTTCCATCTATTCCATGAGCCTTAACCTTATTTAAGAGTCGCTCGTGTGGTACTTTGTCAAATGCCTTGCTAAAGTCCAGATATATTATATCATAATCCTTATCATTATCTGCCGTCTCATAAACTTTCCTATAAAAACTCAATAAATTGGGGAAACATGACCTATCCTTGGTGAATCCATGTTGGAATCATTGATCAAACTATGTTTATCTAAGTGCTCTCTAATGTTTTTTGCAATAATAGATTCCAATAATTTACCCACCACTGACGTTAGACTTACGGGTCGATAATTTGACTTTAGTCCTCTGTCTCCCTTCTTAAATATGGGAACAACATTTCCTTTCCTCCACAATAATGGCACATCGCCTATCTCAACCGATTTTCTAAAAATGTGCACTAACGACTCACTAACAACCTCCTTGCATTCCTTTAATGCCCTGGGTTTACACTTCATCTGGTCCTGGCGATTTAAAATTCTTCATTTATCTATACCCCTCTTCCACCATTTCCCTAGTTATCACCATATCTTTGAGTTTCTCCTCATCGCTTCCTTTGAACATCTGTTCACTATCAGGTATCGTCTGTGTATCCTCCTCCGTAAAAACACTTAAGAAATAATCATTTAGACTTTTACACATATCCTCATCCGTATTTAAGACCTCACCCTATCCTGACCTTAACGGCCCAACTAATTCCCTTGTCTTGGTTTTATATACCTGATAGAACCCCTTTGGGTTATTTTTCGCCTGTCCTGCTACTTTAATCTCATAATTGTTCTTAGCAACTCGAGTTAATTTCTTCACTGTCCTTGCCATCTCGTTATACGTTCTTTGCTACCAATCCTGCCTTGAACCTTAAATGAAATGTTTCTTTTACTCCAATGTTGTGTTTTAAATTAGTGGTCATCCCATTTTGGATCACTCTTTCTGGACCCTTTTTTCCCTATAAGGAATATTTCTTTTCTGTCCATCAATTATATTCCCTACAAAAATAAGGTATAATCCTCCTCAGCCCCGACCTCACTTCCATGTCTAACCGCTCTTATTACCTCCTTAGCCCGACCTCACTTCCATGTCTAACCGCTCTAATTACCTCCTCAGCCCCAACCTCACTTCCATGTCTAACCGCTCTAATTACCTCCTCAGCCCCGACCACACTTGCCATGTCTAACCGCTCTAATTTCTCCAGGTGCCTTCCTAATCCTTCATAATTGGCCTTTCCAGCTGTCATCGCCCTGTCCTTATCCTTGGAAAATTTCTTCCCCTCCATCCCACACCTCTATTAATAACCTCCAGGTGTCTTCTTAATCCTGCATAATTGGCCTTTCTGAAATTAGGTATTCTATGTTTATTGCAACTTAATTTACCAACTTCCCACTTTAAGCTAATCTGATCTCATAATGGTCGCTATTATCTAAATTTCCACCGACCTTCACATCTGTAACTAAATCGTCTCTATTTGTCAGCAATAGATCTATAATATTATCTCCTCTAGTAGGCTCCTTGATTGCTTGACTTAGGAAGTTATCCTGGATTATATTTAACAATTCATCTGCGTCGCTGTCGCCTATGATTAAATCCCAGTCTATATTCCTAAGATTAAAATTTCCCACCACGCATAGTCGATTATATCTGCAGGCCTTGTTTATTCTTCCCATATAGGAGCTGAATCCTCTTTACATAAGTTTGGAGGCCTATACATTACACCCCAAACCATTTTCTCAGTTCCCTCCGTAACCTCTACCCATATAGACTCTTATGCTGTCATCTGTTTTTATAACATTATTAACTCAACACTGCAATGCATCTCTTGCATAAAGCGCAACTTCTCCACCTCGCCTGCCAACTCTGTCCTTGTGAAATAACTTATACCCAGCTATCTCGACTTCCGGATCAAATACCTGTCCTGACATATCCAACCATGTTTCTGTTAATGCTATTATATCAAAATCCTCTACACTATTTATTCCTTTCAGGAAATCTATCTTGTTTAAAATACTCCTACAGTTTGTATAGTAGACCTTCAAGCAACTCCTCTTATTTTTGTCCATTTTCCCTTTATCTTTAACTAAACCCCTCCTCTCTCTCTTCTTGCGAATCACTTTAGCTCCCTGCCATCTGAAACTCCTCCTAGTGTCGCAAGTTCCCTTACCCCGACCCCAGTGTCTACTCCCCGGTTCTCTATCTTAAAAAAGCCTGCAGTGCACCTACCTCCCTTTCAAGGGATTAAGACAAGATCTGATCTCCTTTCCTCGAAAAGTGCACCCCGTCCCTGGGGTAGAGGGGTTATGCCCGAAAAAGAGGTCCCAGCTGTCGACAAAGGCCCAACCATTGGCTTTGCAATGAAGTGCCAGCCGGCAATTCAAAGCAATAGCCCTGGAGTACCACAAGTCGTCAACAAAGCGTCTTGGAAGGACACCACACACCACAGGGAACCCACCCCTGTCCCCAATGAAAGATATAATTAAGGGAGTGGGGAATGAAAATAAAGAATACGAGAGGAAAGAAGGGGAAAGGAGAGAAGAGAAGATAGAGGAGAGAAAGGAGAAGTGGAGGAAGTTTTCTTTCACTTTCATTTTTTGAATATTTTTTATCACCTATTTATTATTCGCTTTCTCTTGCTCATTTTTTCTCTCTTTCTCTCTTTAATATTTCTATGATGAGTTAGAGGAAAGAAGGAAGGCAGCGAATGGAGTGATAGAGGAAGGAGTAAGAGGTGGAAGGAACATAATGGAGGAGAGGAAGGAAAGGAAGGAAATGGGAAAGAGTTGATAGAAGGTAGAACAGGGCGGTGACTGGTAAGATAGGGATAAAAGGGGGAAGAAGGGGAGAAGAGATGAGAGGTGACCCGTAAGAAAGAGGAAGGGATGGTGTCTTGACGGCTAAGGTCACTCACTCACGTCTGTCATGTTGACTTCACTTTTTTTAACTTTTTTTTTTTTTTCTTTAATTAATGGAGCGCCATATGGGAGAGAGTCGTTAACTTGGGAACTTTGTGGAACGTTCACTACAACTACCTCACTACCATTAGTACAAATGTAGTCACTGACTGCTATACTGTTACCACGACAATTACTGCCATTACCTTAACTTCTATTACTACTGTACAACAACCACTGCCACTATTCTTACCACAACAATAACTGCCCTGTGCCGCTGCCACTGCTATTACCACAACCACCACTGCATCTGTCACTACTATTACCACAACCACCACTACCCCTGCCACAACTATTAATAAAATCACCTCTGCCCATGCCACTACTATAACTACAATAACCACTGCTCCAGCCACTTCCATTACCATAACAAACCACTGCCCGTGACACTATTACTACAATCACCATTGCCCCTGCCAATACTATTACAACAACCACCATTGACTCTGTCACTATTATTACCACCACAATCACTGCCCTTACCACTACTATTACTGTAACAACCACTGCCCCTGCCATTACTATTTCTACAATAACCACTTCCCCTGCCATTACTTTGACTACAACTCCCACTGCCTCTGCCACTACAACAACCACTGTCCCTGCTACTACTAATACCACAACAACCACTACCCCTGCCACTACTGTTACTGCCAAAACCACTGCCTCTGCCACTACTATTACTACAACAACCACTGTCCTGCTACTACTAATACCACAACAACCACTACCCCTGCCACTACTGTTACTACAACTACCACTGCCTCTGCCACTACTATTACTACAACAACCACTGCCCCTGCTACTATTAATACCACAACAACCACTACCCCTGCCACTACTATAACTACAACAATCACTGCTCCTGCCACTATTATTACTACAACAGTTACATACAACAGCAACTATTCATATTACTGCTCTTACTACTACGACTATTACTACTCTTACTACTACAACTATTACTACTAACAATGAAAAGCGTCGGTGGCCAAGAACCGCCATGGAGCAACCGACATGGGACAGACACACGTTAAGATCATCTCGTTCCTAATTATGTAAAGAATGCAAATTATGACAAACTATGAAATTATCAACTACATACATATATACATACATGCTGTCTCTCTCATCCCCCCTCTCCCTCCTCTCTTCTCTTCTTTCTTGACTAATGTGCAGCGTCCCTGTGCATTCGGTCAGCGGTTCGAGTCCGCCTAGTTCATGCTGACGTGGCGGCCCGCTTTGTATAGTCAATAACCTTGTATTTGGTACTTGCAAAGTGTCTAGATAGGATGAAAAATCTTATCTTATCTTTCTTGACTCACTCCTTCCTTGCCTCTAACCCTATCACTCACTCCTTCACTCACTCATTTAATCCCCTACACTCCATCACCATTTTTTTTACGAAGCAATGAAGGAGAAGAAGGTGAAAAAATGAAGAAGAAAAAACGAGAAGGAAGAGAAGGAGCCTCGGAGGGGGGAAGAAGAAGGAAATAAAGAGGTGATGAAATATGAGCATCGTCGCAGCCCAGCCTGTCTCAGATGACATAAACAATGGAGGTTTAAATTAAGGCCCGCAAGCATCGCACACCCCTGGCCGCCTGTTTGTGTGTTCTCTGCGCCTGTCGACCCGCAGCAGGAGTCTTCCCACGCACCCCAACGCTCTCACCCTTCCCCCTGTCACCCACGCTATCCTTGCTTGCAAATGTTGTGATGATCTCCTCCTCCTCTTGTTTTTATCATTGTTTGCTCATGAGTTTTGTTATGAGTATTAGGTGTTGTTTGTCGTATGTCCGTCGCTTCATCCTTATCGACTCGTTCTCAGTAATTCTTTCTCGTTTTCATCACTTTATCATTTAATAGGAGCAGTCAACAACTCCGTCATTCTGGTACAAACTCTTACGCGGGACCAAATTTGTGTCACCCGGGACGGAAACAGTTCTGTGCCTATTCTACATTATTTTTATATTTAGTTATGAAAAACCAAGCATCCAGCAATTACTGTCAAGTACTCTATTTTATATGTATTTAGGTTTACACAATATTGAAATATTTTTTTGACCAATAATAGACACAATATAACATAATTCTTGTTGGGAAAAAACACAGAAAAAAAAAACCACTGATGTTGACTTAGGATGGACTGATCGAAATAAGATGTATATATAAAAATTGTAAATAATTCTACAGCAAAGTGAAACCAAGCAGAATAAATGACAATATCTTGTTAACGCATTAACATTTTATTCAAATCATGCAATGGAAACTCATGTACGATAATTATCGGACATGTCCGATAAATTTACCTCCGGTTACCTCCTTATGAAGCTGATAGCCACTCTCACATTCGAAGGCACATATCCTTGGCACTGTCCACCCTCTCTTGTTTAACAGGTATAGGAAAACTTGTGAAATTGTCTGTTGGTGGTGGGTTTAAGTAGGTCACCTTTTAGCGGAAAGTTGTCGTACTTAATACTGATATATTTTTTTTCTTAATCTGTCTTTCAATAATATATATAATAAATGGCATATGTAAGTAATTTTTGTTTCACTTAATACAGTAACATATTTCCGCCTGGTACTTGGTAATGGCGGGACGACTGTACAGATTACGAGATTATCAGGGAGTTGTTGACTGCTCCTATGACCCCTTTGTCTGCTAATTATAAAGTGTGGGTTTTTGTTTTTCACCCATGTCTTGTCCACGCGAGCTGGCTCGCGATCCCCAGTTTCACCCTCTCAGTGCGAGCTTAGAGTCATTATTACCGATCTTTGGGCAATGCGGGGGACCTCGCACACCACACACCCCCATCCCCTTGCTCAAGAGGGACAGTAACCGCCCGAATTTGTCAGTGAATAACCCCGGGAGCGCGAGGATTTCGAACCGCCTAACCCAATAATGGGAGACCAGCACGCTATCAACCTGATCATCGCGCGGTTGTGTGTAAATGTGTGTGTGGGTGGTGTGTGTGTGTTTTGTGTGTGTGTGTGTGTGTGTGTGTGGTGGTGTGTGTTTGTGTGTGTGTGTTTACCCTTTGACTTACGGGGCCTGAGCAATGTGTGGTGGTTCTTTAGACATGTTCTATATTACAATTCATACCTTATCTCTGTATGTCTTTTTTATTTTACTTATCAATGTTTTTACATATGTTTATTGTCTTTTGATGTGTGTGTGTTGTGTGTGTGTGTGATTCATGTCTTTATCATGCGCTGGACACGCGCCTGCCAGCGTTACTCTGCCGGAAAAGAGCTTAAAGTTCATAGTTCATAGGGGACCGATCTTTAGGTAAGCAGGAACGCAAAAAAAGGTCTGATCAGAGTATCACTTTTTAATACTCTATAGACCTTGACAAAAAAAATCTTATTAATTAAAGGTGACGTAAATTTATATATCTCTTTCTGTATATATTACTATGTGTGTTGTGAGGTTTCGAAAGTGAAAATTTACGTTATTCTATGTGTGTTTTGAGTTTCGAAAGTAAAATTTACGTTATCAGAAGTCTAAGGTGAAAAGTCCTCACAATTTTACCATGGTAAGTAATAAAATATAGTCTCTCCAATGTATTAAGTCACTTTATTCGCTTAAATTTCTAGCCATTACCATTATATATATATAATAATATATATATATATAATATTTTATATATATATATATATATATTATTATTCCTACTCCCCCCTATGGGAGCCAACCAATACCTCCCTCACAGTGGGGGGAGGGGGAACAAAACTACCATGTACTAATGCGAGGGGGTTGGTTTATAATTTCCACAAGTGATTTGATAAAATGGGAAAGACTGTAGATATAAATTTAGTGATTAGTAATTGTATAGAAAAACTTAATATTTACTGTATTTTGATATTAACTTAAATATAACTAATATAACTAAATACTTGATATTTAAAAAAAAAAAATTAAAGGACTGTTCTTGGGCCACAGACAAAACAATAGTCAATAGATGCAGCAGAGGTAGTCCAACGTGCTTTATAAATATTCCAAGGTTAATCCTAAAGTAGTCCTTCGACTCCTGGGACGAGAGAACACTTTGCAAGCCGAGTAGATGAGATGAGACTAACTACAATGAAAAGGTGGCACGAACAACAACTCGATGAGATTTGAATTGGGAACTTGATTCGATTGAGACTCGAATAAACGAAAGGAATGAAGCTCCGAGAAGGGCTCGAAAGCAAAGTGAGTGAACCTTCGTGAGGAGATGAGACAGGACCGAGTGTAAGTCTTAAAAAATTCCAAGTAGCTCATCTCGGTACATTCTACTGAACAAGATAATATAATTAACCATAAAGACTAATAAACAATAACCCAATATACAAACAACCATAATACATAACGTATAGATAGTTAACAATATTGAATGGGCATGCCTAAGATAATTCAAGTGTGTGTGTGTGTGTTTTGTGTGTGTTTTGTGTGTTGTTGTGTGTGTGTGTATCATCTAGTTGTATCCGTCTGGTTGTCATTTACAGGAAAAGAGCTAAGCTCGAACTGTCCCGTCTCCAAAACTACTATTATCCAGCTTTGCCCTTTGAAGTCGTGAATATTCTTGGCGGTTTCCCTTTTCCAGGTTATTCCACAGTTCAAGGATCTGTATGGGAAGCTATGCTTCTTGATATCTCTCTAGTCTAGCATATGGTCCTCTTCAACTCCTTCATGACCTCTGTAATCTTTTTCGTTCCCACGAAATATATCATCTCTTTTAATGTGATATTAAGTATATTTGTAATAAAAATGTTGATGTATGTGTGTGAGGTACTTGTGGTGTTGGTAGGTGATTCGATTCTTCGAGGTGCTTAACGAGTGAGTTGCCTTTGAGCGTATGTTCATCTTGTGTGTCGGGACTCGTCTCAATAACTATGTATTATTCGAATATGTTTGAATCTCAAAGCTGATTGAGGAGCGGGATTTTTGTACAAAGGTTAGTGAGAATAAAGCCAGATAGAAGAGTTTTCTTCCTCCCCGGCTTGCCGCATGCCTGCTTGTTACAATCTTTATCAAAATTTCCAGTCCATGGAAACCTTGAACATTAATCAAATCTCCTCTTCTTTCATTTATTGCAGGATTGGAAATTTGT
>JACEEZ010016902.1:0-11456 GCA_016584305.1 Chionoecetes opilio
AATTTTAAACCAATTATTTATTCCTCCAGGAAATCTATCTTTTTTTAAATACTCCTACAGTTTGATAGTAAACTTTCAAGCAAACCTTTTCTTTTGTCAATTTTCCTTATCTTAAAAACCCCCTCCTCTCTCTTTTTACGAATCACTTTATCTCGCTTCTGATACCTCAAGTGTCGCAAGTTCCTTTACCCCAAAACCCCAGTGTCTAACCCCGGTTCTCTGTTTTAAAAAGCCTGAGTTACACAGTAGAGTGGGCTAGCAGTAGACCGCCCCAATGTCGTGGCAGGTATAAATTTTTTGACGTTCACTAAGTATGTGAGCTTTTTATGTGAGTACATATATATGACTGAATTGTGTGTTATTTACGTATATGAAGTACTCCCCCCCTTACTGCCTATTCCCTGTTTATTTAAAGGGAAATTTAACTACAAACAGTGTCAGTTAAATTTAGCATTGTTTTGCCATCTACTACTTTAAGAATTTGATTTAATTTCATGTTGGACAAAAGAAGTTTTCGTTTTGTTTCGTTAGTGTTACTTGCTGTTTTATACTAATATATATAATTTATATATATATATTATATTATTATATTTTTTTTTTGTCAATAAACTACCACTACTACTTATACTGATTATCTGACTCTCCCCTCTTCTCTCTCTCTCTTTTTTCTCTCTCTCCCCTCTCTCTTCTCTCTCTCTCTTCTCTTCTCTCTCTCCTCTCTCTCTCTCTCTCTCTCTCTTCTCTCTCTCTCTCTCTCCTCTCTCCTCCTCTCTCTCTCTCTCTCTCTCTCTCTCTCTCTCTCTTTTTTATTTTTATTTAAACGTACAAATAAATAAGCCCAAAGGTGCACTGTCGTGTGCTACCTATTTTAAAGGGCAAGTAATATTATAAATATAAACATATAAATACAAAGACTTGAAATAATTAACACTATATGCAATACGCATCACTAAAAAAGTGTTAGTTCAGGCACTGTTGCTGTCACTAGAGTCACTAAATCACTAGCGTTAGCGGGGTGGGCATTGACAGTCTCCACGATTGGCCAACAACTTTACACTTTGAGTGTTCATCTCCTGGATGTGAGGGACGGCGGTCGTGAAAATGTTTCACATCCCGGAGACGCGGCTCGCAAAGGACCGTTGGGTGCTGGCTGGCACGGGGAAAGCGGCGGGGACCTTCACTGAGTCACGACTGGTGAAACACCGTTCCGTGCTCGTGTGGCGACTTTTGGAGGCTGTTTTAACCCAGCCACGTGAGGCACTTTCTGCCATTGTGCCTTGTGGAACACCACAAGTAAGAGGACTCGCCGACTGGGTTTGGGCTGGGAGGTCTGCATCATCCACCAATCGCTGGCTCTAGCTAGATGCTGTCCCGTTTCTTCGTGTGCGAGGCTGACACGACATCCTGGAGAAGGCAGCGTACTCTAAAAACCTAAGTAAGGCCGTATCTGGGCCTTGTAGAGCAAGAGCTTCCCTCCCCTGTCGGGAAGCTGGCTACCCTTCGTAGGGCAAAGACCCTGTAGGAGGCTTTTTTGGCAATGTGTTTGATGTGACCGTAAAACCCCGAGTTTTCGGTCCACCTCCACTACCAAAATTCTAGCGGGCTTCCGGAGTGGGAGGGGGAACGCCACCAAGCCGCAGCCTTCCCCTTCACTGCTGGCCCGGCAGCAGGGGACGAGAAAACCAAACATTGCCTTTTATCTTTCCCGGAGCAAAGGTCACCTGTAGTGTGTACCCTGCTCCTGTATAAACATTAAAGTGCTGATTGATTCATCAGCAGCACGCCCACCTTCCTGTCGGGGTTAGGGAGTGGAGAAGTACAGTCATCAGCGTAAGTGAGACTGCTGGCAGATGCCGGAGAAGGTGTCATATAGATGTTCCACAGGACTGTCCCCAGCACCATAGCCCTGTGGGACTGATATTTCCCCTGGAGGGATCAGGAGGGCCTACCCGTTCACGACCCAAACTGGAGAGTTCTTCCCTGCAGGTAGTTCCCAAGGAAAACAGAAGGAGGTCACACCTGGATGCCTTTTGCACGAGTTTTTTCAAACAAGTCTCCCTGTCACCCTGGCAAGGCACCCGCTATGTCCAAGGCACCATGACAGTGTCCTGGCCGTCATATAGGGCGTCCTGCCAGGGTTTTTTTGGTAAGGAGCATCAGCAGGTCAGAGGTGGACCGTCCAGGTCTGAACCCAAACTGTTTTCGAGAGGAGGTAGTTGTCGCGGAGGTGACGACAGATTACCTTTAACACATCTCTTCGAACACTCCACCCCCAGATAGAAGGGAGATGGGCCTGTAGTTTTTGGGATCAGATCTGGAACTCTCTTGTGTTGTGTACAGAAACCACTCTAGCCTCCTTCCACACTGAAGGCCAGATGTTTTCCTACAGGCAGGAAAGTGAAGACTTTGGTGAGAGGGACAGACGCAAGATGCTGAAAAGCCCAGACGGCAGTGCTGGGCGAAATTTTTTTAAGAATTGCGGGCTGATTTTCATCAGGGTCAGTGACCTTTTGGTGTCCGAGCCCACGCAGAAGGTGCTCGACCTGGCCTCGGGGACCTCCACCTTGTGAACAATCTCTTGCACTGCTGCTCCAGAAGAGGCGGGGGCTGCGGGTGGCCTCCACCTTCATCTTTGCAGGGGAAGAGATTAGCCAGCAGTTGAGCTTCTCCTTGCTGCTGACGGCCGCTGTCCATCCTGCTTGGTGAGGGAAGGAATTTAATTTTGGGGGCCCTGATTCCTTTTTTTTCTTAACCGGGGACCACCAAGTCTTGTTCCCCACCCCTGGGCCCTCGTAGTTTGCAGCGCATGTCCTACTTCCTACTTTTTCATGGCCCATTTGCTGGACACTCCCATCCTCCTGCAGGCTGCCGGTGCAGGTCTTTGTTGCGCCAAGTCGGGTTCCATTTGTAGTGGAGCCATGCTGAGTATACTTGGCCTCGGCAGCAACACGGCAACGGTATCCAAACCATGCATTTCAAAACCATCAGGGTTTTGGTGGTGTAGTCTCGGTGTGGGCACGTGGCGCCTTTGAAGGGCCAGGAGGCGGGAAGTAAGGGCTCGCGACATATGCTCCGCCCGTGTCCCGCAACAAAGGACCCCACGCCGAGGTTCTTCTCTATCTTCTCCTTTCTTCTCTTTTACTCTTTCTCTCTCTCTTCTCTTTTTCCTCTCTCTCTCTTCTCCTCTTCTCTCTAGGGTCTCTTCCCCTCTCTTTCTCCTCTCCCTCTCTCTCCCAGACCGCCACCCGCGAGGCTCATAAAGACAGTAATTTCAGCTAACAGGCCCCCCAATCAAACGACCTTACCCCCTCAGCCCTATGCTCTATTGCCTCCCTTTCTTGCTCTCCCCTCTTTATTGCCTGCAGTTTCCTCTTCTCCCGCTCCCTCCAGCTCCCTCTCTACGTCTTCTTTCCTTCTTTATGCCTTACACCTACTATTCCTCCGTCTCCATCTCACTGGCCTGCCTTCTTTTCAAGTCGTCTTCTTACCACCGTTATCAGTATCCACGGGCTTTTTCCTACCTTCAACCTCCTTATAGCCTCACAAACCTTCCCGCTAATCATACAAACGCCGATATGGGGAAGCGGCATCATTGTGTTTTTATTTTAATTAGCAGCTTTGGAAGTTTTCTATTTTAGTATGCATTAGTTTAGTTTTGAGGAAAAATAAAAAGGCAAATTAATGGAAGTCAATTATAGTGGATTTTGGCGCGCCCCCTATTTTTTGTATCTATGGGGGTCCATTTTATCAGGTCAGTTTTGTTTTTTTTTTCGTTATGTTTTCCCCTATAAATCAAAGCCAGGAAAGGTAGCTGGTGATACGACATGAGGAGATTTGATTGTCATATATTTATTTCGCAATCTGCATATATTCCTATGGGAGCAAGACACATTGGAGGAGCAGTTGGTGTTAGATGTGTGTAGATGTCAGAGCCCCTAACAGTCGTAGGGGCTTGATATGGCGTGGTGGTGCGGGTTGAGAGGATAAGGAATAATTGAAAATCGCAATAAGTGATGTGGATGGTGGTGGTGGAATGCAGTGACAGTGAATGGTGGTTGTTGGTTTTCGCTGACGGAGTGAAAATTGTGGGTGGTGGTGATATAATGGTGGTGAAATAGGAACCTGTGAAGGGTGTGGAAGATGGTCTGTCACGGTGACGAGATCCACAAATCGCTAGACTATTCCAGGTTATTTAAAAGGATAATGAAAGGAGTGCATGGCGTTTTGGCGTCAAAAAAGTCGACCGCTTTATGGCGACTCGTCAAAAAAGGACCAACAACTTTTCTTTTGATCTTTTTCAATACTCTTTTTGCTAAAAACTTTGCTCATACTCGCGTCTTTTGCTGTAATAAGAAAATATATTTTTTATCAATCATATAAAAACGATGCAATATATTTTTGTACTATATTTTATAGTTATGTATGAGGAAGGTTGCAGCGTGGACATAGTGTTTGCTGGACTTATATCAAAAATGTGATGTTCCTTTTGTGTATGTAACTTGACATCAAAATATTTAAATTCTATAAACAAAACATTTAGAAAGCAATTAGATGTAAGTCGAATCCATGCATGTCTCCATACGATATGTATGTGTTCGTGGTGGGTTAATTTGTTTGTGTTTAATGTGTATGTGGTAGCGTGTGTGTATGTATATGTGTACGCTCTCGTAAGTGCGGCCTGCGGGCATACGTGTTCACACGGGCATTATAGTATCTGTATTGAAGAACCCCAACACCACCCCACCACAACACACCCCACACACACCACACACACACACACCACACACACACACACACACACACAAACACACACCCCACATACATACACACGCACACTCACCCCACACACAACACAGCTCACATGGAACAGTTTTTTTTTGGACACACATTACACATGGGTAATCCGAGTGTCCGGCCGCACCCAGCAGACCACCTTTCCAGTCTAAACCCAAAAACTGTTGGCCCGAGAGGAGGTATTTGTCGCTGGGGGTGACGAAAGTTTAAACCTTTACCCACAAATCCTTTTCGAACACTCCCCCCGGGATAGAAGGGAGATGGCTGTATTTTTTGGGAAATCAGATTAAAACCTCTTGGGGTTTTTGTACAAAAACCCCACTCTAGCCTCCTTCCCCCATGAAGGCCAGAGTTTTTTCCGGAAGGCGGGAAAGATTTTGGGTGAGAGGGGACAGACGTAGATGCTAAAAAGGGCCCAGACCCCCAGCTGCTGGGCCCCACTTTTTTAAGGGAATTTGCGGGCTGAAATCATCGGGGTCATTTGTTTTTTGGGTTTCGAGCCCACGAAGAAGGTGCCGACCTGCCCCCGGGGGAAACCTCCCCCTTTTGTGAACTATCTCTTCGAAATTTGCTTGCTCCAGACGAGGCGGGGGCCCCGGGTGGCCTCCACCTTCATCTTTAGAGAAGAGATTACCCAGCAGTTGAGCTTTCCCTTGCTGCTGACGGCCGCTGTTCCACCCTGCTTGGGGGGGAAAGGGAAATTTAATTTTTTGGCGGGGTTTCCTTTTTTTTTTTAAAAACCCGGGGCCCAACCAAGTCTTTTCCCCCGCCGGGGCCTCGTAGTTTGCAGCGCATGTCCCTCTTCTATTTTTTCCATGGCCCATTTGTTTGGACACTACCATCCTCCTGCAGGCTCCCCGGGTGCAGGTCTTGTTGCGCCGAGTGGGTTCCATTGTAGGGGAGCCTTTGCAAAGTAATTTGGCCTGGGGCCGGGCAACACGGCAACGGTATCCAAACCATAGATTTCAAAACCATCGGGGGGGTTTTGGGGTTAGTCTGGTGTGGCACGGGGGCCCTTTAAAGGGGCCGGGAGGGGGAAAGAAAGGGGTTTCGGGGACATATGCTGCCCCGGGGCCCGAAAACAAAGGGACCCCACCCCCGAGGTTTCCCCTTTTACTCTCTCTCTCTTTTCTTCCCCTTTTAAACTCTCTCTCCCTTCTCTCTCTCTCTTGTCTCTCTCTCTCTCTTTTTCTCCTTCCCTCTTTTCCCCCAGACCGCCACCCGCGGGCTCAAAAAAGACAGAAATTTCAGCTAAACAGGCCCCCCCAATAAACGCCCTTTACCTCCCTCACCCCTACTGCTCTTTTTTGCCCCCCCTTTATTCTGCTCCCCCCTCTTTTTTCCCTGCATTTTCCTCTTTCCCGCTCCCCCCAAAAAGCTCCCTCTCTACTTTCTTCTTTCCTTCTTTTATGCCTTTACCCCCTTACTATTCCTCCTCCATCTCACGGGGCCTGCCTTCTTTTTCAAGTCGGTTCTTTTACCACCGTTATCAGTATCCACGGGATTCTTCCTACCTTAAAATCCTTTTAGCCTCAAAACCCTTCCCCCTAATCCCCTACAGACGGCGATAGGGGAAGCGGGATCATTGGGGTTTTTTTTTTAATTTGCAGTTTGGAAGTTTTTTTTTTAGTAGGGATTTAGTTTTGTTTTTAGGAAAAATAAAAAAGGGGAATTTAAAGGGAAAATCAAATTTTTGTGGATTTTGGCGCGCTCCCCCAAATTTTTTTTTTTTCTATGGTTCCATTTTACAGGCGTTTTGTTTTTCTTTTTGTTATGATTTCCCTTTTAAAAACTTTAAACCAGGGAAAAGGGAGCTGGGGATACGACATGAGGAGAAAGATTGTCACATATTTTTTTCGCAATCTGCCCCATATTCCCAATGGGGGCAAGGGCACATGGAGGGGGTGGTTGATGGTGTAGATGCAGAGGGCCCTAACAGTCGTAAGGGGGGTTGATATGGCGTGGTGGTTTCCCGGGGTTTAGGGAAAAAGGAAAATTGAGAGTCGCAATAAGGGTTTTGTGGGTGGTGGGGGGAATGCAGTGACAGGAATGGGGGTTTTGGTTTCGCTTTACGGGTGAAAATTTTTGGGGGGGGTTTATATAATGGTGGGGGATAATAGGAACCCGTGAAGGGTTTTTGGGAAAAATTGGTCTGTCACGGTGACGAGATCCACAAATCGCTAGGGGCTATTCCAGGTTATTAAAGGATAATGAAAGGGGGTGCATGGGTGTGGCGCAAAAAGTCGACGCTTTTTTGGGGAAATGTCCAAAAAAGGGGCCAAAAAATTTTCTTTTTATCTTTTTCAATACTCTTTTTGGGTAAAAACTTTCTCATTTTTTTGCCCCTCTTTTTGGGTGTAATAAGAAAATATATTTTTTATCAATCTTTAAAAAAAGATAAATTTTTTTTTGACTATATTTTAAGTTTTATGTAGAGGAAAAAGGGTTTAAACTGGGGACATGTTTTGTGGAATTTTAAACAACATGTGATGTTCCCCTTTTGGGGTATGTAATTACATCAAAATATTTTTGGGTTTTTAAAAAAACAATTTTGAAAACAAAAATTTGATGTATGGTCGAATCCATGCAGTTTTCCCAATTTTTTCGGGGGGGGGTTTTTTTTTGTATGTGGTTTCGGGTGGTGGTTGTAATGGGGGGGTTTTGTTTTAAAAAAAAAAAAAAAAAAAAAAAAAAAAAAAATTTTGGTTGGGGTTTTTTGGGTAAAGGGGGTGTGTGTCCCCCCCCCCCCTTTTTTTTTTTATAATGGGGGTTTTCCCCCCTTTTTTTCGTAAGTGGGGGCCCTTTGGGGGGGGGGGGGGCAAAAAAGGTTTGGGGGGTTACCCCCCCGGAAAAAACCAAAAATTATAAAAAGTATCCCCTGTATGGGCGGGGCCCCCCCTTGGTTTGGGGGCAAAGGGGGTTCCTTTTTTTAAAAAACTTTAAGGTTTCTTGAAATTTTCCCCTGGGGGCCCTTCTCTTTTTTTATTTGTCCTCTCATTTTTTTTGGCAGAGTCGCCCTTGTGGGGATGTTAAACTTATGTAATTTTATTATTGTACTGCCATTAAAATTTTTAATATATAAATGGAATATTTTCTCTGCTTGTCTATTTGAAAAAAGTTGAGTTTTCCAACCTGTCCCTTAATTAGTGCGAACAGAGATTTTTACGGGTGACCGCTGCACACTTCGAGGATGTTTTCTCCAATTTTCCACGGGCCCACACGACGAATATTTTAAAAGGGCCATTTGACTTGTAAAAAGTAAGCAGGGGAGTGTGTCCGGTCGAAAGGTGCCAAATCACCCAAACCCGCTTCGTTGCTTTTTGTCACAAAAAAAACTATGTGATAGTAAGCTGCAACACGCTGAGGTAAAGGAGGTCTCTTATTTTTCCTTATTGTTAATGGAGTCCTCAGTGCTGTGTAAGTGAAACCATATTATTTTTCGGTCATGTGAACTCAAGTTTTCAAATTATTTTATTAAAAAACATATTGTTTTTTTCCCCACAAGTAATTTTTGAAAAGTCGGTTTGGAGAAACCGGCGTGGCTTGTAGGGGACCTTTTAACCCCGGGGTTTTGCGCGGAGGGAGGCGGGACCAGTGTTGGAATGTTTGAATGGGAAATGTGTATAAGAAAGAAGGGGACCGGTTTGACCCTGTGGTACTCCTTTTGTGGCTCTGGACATGCCGGGCCCACAGACTTTGAAAGGGTCTAGGTAGATCCTCAACATCTTTATTGGTTCAAATGCTTGAATTTTTTTTCCATGGGCGAGAAATTGGAAGGAAGATGCCTGGACGGACCTGTTAATTTGGTTCATTTTGTTATCCTCAAGATACGAGTTTTTTCCATAATTTCTAAAAATTTTATGATGTGTGGGTAAAGGAAAGGTCTATAGTAAATTTTCTTCAGCTCTCGATTCCCCCTTTTAATTTGTGTAATCAGCACATTTCAAATTTTTGCTCTTTTGATCCTCATCAAGGGGGTTCTGTCAAAAAAAAAGGGGATGCTAACTCGGGGCGCAATTTTTGGAAGTTCCTGAAATTGATCGGGCCAGCTGTGCGTTGGTGTAAAAGTCTTTAAATTTTTTTTTGAGTCAATTAGAAAATTTATGTCTTTTTACTAGAAAGGGTCTGCGATTTAAAGAAAACTTTGGTTGTATTTTTTTTGCGTGGGTACAAGACTCCTTCATAAGCCTATTTTTCGGGGTCCCCCGGGGGTTTGTTGATTTCGACCGTTTATTTTTCAGGGGAAACCGCACGATTTTTAGTTTTGAGTGATGCAGTATTTAAAAAATATAAGGGTTAATTTTAAAATCATGTACAGCCGTGCTTCTCTCGAGCTTCTCAGTCAACGATAGCTAAATTTTTTTATCTAAAGTGTTGTTTGTCTTTAGTCGATGCTTGTTGATTTCACTTTTCCCCAACTTCTTTTGAAGCTTCGTACGCTTACGCATAAGTCCTTGCAACCCTTGGGATACTTTTCTTGGATGCTTTTTTTTATGGGGACATGTTTTTTCACAAAATTCATGGGATTTACTGAGAATTTGTTGTAAAATAAAGGTAGCATTTCCCACGCTCGGCTCAAAATTTGAGAAAGCCCCGGGTTAATCCCCCGGGCGGAGCAAAGCCCAAAAGGGGGGTTTTTTTTTAAAATATAAAAGCCCCTGTCCCCCCAGCATTGAATGGGCCGGGTTTTACCGGGGGTTTTGTGACCCGTTCCCCCAGGGTGGTTTTTTTTCGGCCAAAAATAAGTACTGAGGATGGAATGAAAAAATTAGCTATGGGGAGGGGGCCCCATACAAAGTGTTAGCCCGGAAAAAATACAACTAGATAATACAACTAGATAAAAAAACCCCCCCCAAACCCCCCCAACCCACCCCCCCAAAACCACACCCCCCAGGGAAACGGCTTGGGGGGGTTTTAAGGCGTCTGGCACCTTTATGGGGCCGCGTTAAAACCCCCCGGGCCCCGGCCCCGCTCATCCCCGGGGAAATTTTTCCACTGAAAATTCGTGGGGGTTAATTCTCCCCATTGAGCAAGGGGTGGGGTTGTGTGTGGTGGTAAAGGCCCCAGCTTTCCCCTTAGATCGGTAATAAGATTTTAAAAGCTCGCACCGGGGAGGGGAAAATGGCGATTGCGAGCCAGCTCGCGGGGGACAAAAACCAGGGGGAAAATGAATGACACACTGTAAAAGCGGTGGATCCTTGGACTTTAGTAGAGCACAAAAAATTTTGGTGCCCGGGGCCCACGCGGATTTTGTCCCCCACAGATTTTCCGTTCCCCGGGCCGTTTTCTGCGCCAGCTGTCTATAAGGGGGTTGCTGGCGGGCCGATTTGGGGAAGGGGGCCCGGGGGGGTTTTGATCCGGGAAGGCCCCGGAGAAATATACCCCCCCAACCCAAATTTTAAGTTGTCCGACATGGTTTTTTAAAGGTCACGCATGTTTGGTAAAACATTGAATAGGCGAGGCCCCGGTGGAAAAGGGGCGTTCTTTTTCAACTTTTATATTCGACTCTGGTGGCCCCTTTTGGAAAATTTGCCCCTCTCAATGTGACAGAGTCTCCCCAGTTGTCGATGGTTTTAAAAAATTATTTTTAACTTTATTAATTGTATCCGATTAAATTTTAGGGAAATTATAGAAGGCATAGTTTTCTGCGTCTGTCTTTTGAAAAAAAAGTTGATTTTTCCAACCTGTCCCTGAAATTTTATGGGGCCAAAACAGTAAAAGGGTTTAAAGGGGTCAGACCGCTGCCCCGTTGGGGGGATGCTTCCTCCCATCTTCCACGGGTCCCCCAGCTGACAGTAATTTTTAAAAAGGGTTTGGGCATTTAAATTGTAGAAAGAAACCCATGGGAAGTGTTTTCCGCGAGTCGAAAGGTGCACAAAATCGACCCAAACCCAGTTTTTCGTCTTTTTGCCCACAAACTATTTTGAGTAGTAAAGCTGTCTGTAATCAAGTGAGGATAACAGTGAGGTCTCTTATTTCCCTTTTTTTAAAGAGAGATCCGTCATGTGTGGGTAAGTAAAACCCCATAGTTAGTTATTCGGTCCCCGGCTGAACTCAAGTTTTCAAATGTATTGTTTTTAAAGAAAATTTTTGTTCTGTTCGCCCCAAGTAAAGCTTTTCAAAATCTGTTTGGGGGGTAAGCCGGCGTCGGCTTGGGAGGGAAAACTTTTTCAACCTGGAGGGGTGTCTGTGAAGGAGGCGGCGGGGCGAAATGTTTGGAAAATGTTTGTTAATGTCCGGGAAAAGGTATGAAGAAGAGAGGGGACCCAGGGATTTTAACCCCCGTTGGGAAATCCCCTAGTGACCTGGACAAGTCCGGAAAGATCAAAAGACTTTTTCAAAAATCTAGGTAGATCCCCGTCAACAAACTTTATTGTGTTCAAATGCTCTAAGGGAATTTTTTTTTACGATGGGCGAGTAATTGCGAATGGGGAAAGAGTGCTGGGGGCCCGGGCGCCCCTGTTAATATTTGGGTTTATCTTTTCGTTATCCTCAAGATACGAGAATATTTATTTCACTAATTCTAAAGAGTTGTTATGATGTGTGGGGTTAAAGGGAACAGGTCTATAATAATTTTTTTCAGCTCCGATTTCCCCTTTGTAAATTAGTGGAACCCCGAGCCCCAAAATTTTAATTCTTTCGTCGTTATGACTCCTTCGATC
>JACEEZ010016903.1:0-5000 GCA_016584305.1 Chionoecetes opilio
GCCCATTTGGAGAAGATGCTGGACCAAGCTCTTCTGGAGTATATGCGTGTTGCACACAAACGATTGCCCCTGCGCCACCTTATCACCAGCATCGACGGGCCTACCTCATCTGACACTTGCTTCACGGGTCCAGTGTGCAGTCTGCTGTCCAGCGTGAATGAGATGCAGTACAACACAGAGCTCAGAGGAGTGCCAGGCGGTGAAGATCTCGCAGAGATACCGGAGTATATCCTGGTCAACATGTCCACTGACCAGCAGGTCTCCTACCAGCTGGTCCAGGCTGTGAAGCGGGGCGTTCTCCCGTCCGAGGTGCAGGAAATCAAGTGTGGCAAGGTGTCCCACTCCAGATGGCTCATCACAGCCCAGTCGCTCGTGTACATGTGGACCGGATGCATGGACTGACTGGCAAAGAACTGAACCCCCTGGAAATCCTAGTCAAGTACTGCCTGCAGGTGTACTTCAAACTCTACTACGACATCAAGGTTCGCCACAGACTAGAGGACGGCCCCAAGCACATCCTCAAGCAGCTCAGAGTGATGAGGTCGCAGCCCAAGAAGGTCCAAACAGCTGTGACCTTCTACGTGCTGACAGGAGCATGGTTCGCACACTCATCATGTGTCCTCCTCTCGCTGATGGCGAGTCAGAGTTAGGACGACCGCAGGTTCGCCGTGACCCATATTTTGAAGCTGAGGGCTAGCGAGAAGTATGGGGACACCAGTGTAAGACCTCGCATCACACCCAAGCTGAACTTATCAGCCACCAGCTTGTAGACACTGATCAGCTGGCAGCCTGGCCAGGTGCACGAGCATTCACGGCATTCACCTGTTCACTGTCAGGGGATCAGATCCAGGAGATCCTGGTCAAGCCGTACGAGTTTCCGGAGTTCTCTATCCACACTCAGAGCACCGAAAAACTCGTGAAGCAGGTGACAGAGGCTGCGGCAGCAGTGGTGGGGCAGCAGGCCAGAGACGGGTTCATCCGGGCTCGGGCCCACCACCGGGAGACCATGCAATGCTTCAGGTCTAAGAAGGACATGATGGACACGTTCTAGGCCAACGTAGAGGCTGTGACACTGTGATGTAGTGCCTGATGAACCAACTGATCAGAAAGAGCTTACCACGCTAGTCATTTGGAACTCATATTGGTGTATGATGCAATATACAGGACCAACCGGACACTGCGTACTCATTTAAGCATTATTCGATAAGGGTGCAATATAAAAGTGCGATTTTGCATAGTAAAATTGCTCAAATGCAAAAATGGAATTAGATAAAATCGTCTTAGAATTCCATTTGACATAGGAAATTGGGCATGCCAAAGTTGAGAAAAAGAATTTTTGTTATAACGGCATACCCTAATATATATATATATATATATATATATATATAGTATATATATATATATATATATATTTATATGATATGTATATATATGTATATATATATATATATATATATATATTATATAAATATTTATATGATATGTATATATATATATTACTATATATATATATATATAATATAAAACATATATATATATATGATATATTATTAATATAAAATATATAAAATTATATATATATATATATATATTTATTATATATTTACGTATATATATATATATATACGTATATATATATATATATATATATTTATATATTTATAATACTTATATATCTATATACGTATATATTTATATATACTATATATATTTTATATATATATATATATATATACTTATATATTATATATATTATTTTAATATTATATATATATTTTAATTATATAATATGTATACAGTATATGTATGTATATATTTTTAAAATTTAAAATAGACATGCATATATTATATATATTTTTATTATCATCATATATATATATATATATAATTATTATATATATATACATGCATATATATATATATATATATATATCTTATATATTTTATTTTATATATATATAAAATATTATATTATATATAAAATTCTGATATTATATATATTTATATATATATATACATCCCATATATATTATCATATTATAAAATATATTATATATATTATAATTATGATATATTATATATTATTTAGGGTGGCACTTAGCCTATAGTGAATTTTATTTTATCCGATTTTTAATTGTGCCGGGTGTTTTCTGGTTTCATTCCCGTACAAAATAATGTGTGAAAAAGGATTTAAAAAAATATTAATATTTAAGGTCGCGAATTGAGGTCAAAGTTGACATTTTTTGGGGAAAAAAAATCAACTTTTTCAATTTACTTTAAACATATTTCGAACAACATTTTCCATCATTAAATTGCATTTTCCGACGTATTTTTGGTTTTTTTTTTTGTCTAACAATTGGTTATTACACACTTCCGGTCGATCGGAGCCAGGCCAGGTCAGGCCAAAAACAGGCCAAAACTCGTTAGCCCGCGTTCCGGGGCCGTATTTGCCCGTTGGTTGGCTCAGTCTTAGTGCACGTTTCGACCCGAAAGGATGTCGGTTGGCACCGTGGGCTCTTAGAAACGGGTTTACCAACGCCTCTATAACATTTGTTCGTTTTTTTTTCGCTCTGATACATTTTTGTTGCCCAGAAAGTGCTGTTCCTCAGGGAATTTCCAATCATCCTCATCCATTTGACATGTTTCTTCTTTTGACGCATTACATAAATTTTTTATATAATTGACTAATAATAGCCTTCCCCTCTCCTGTTTCCCCAGAGTTGCAAATGGCGACGACTAGGTCAAACACGACTGTTTTACCTTGTACATAGTACACTGAACGAACTTAGGGGAAGCCGACTCCCAACACGAGGACAAGCTCTCCGTCTGTTCCTGCACCTTCATTTGGAACTGAAGCACGAGAAGAAGCCCGCGGCGGCCAAGGTGATCGATGAGGTACTCGCATTCTGGGCCCGGGCACGCATTCCAGTCCAGGGCAGCCCCCCGGGCGCGCGACAAACTCATCCGACTCTACGATGAGTGGGTCTCCTTGGAAGAAGAGCAAGTCGAAGCGCGGCCGACCCAGTGGCGAGGGAAGAGGCATTCGTCGCATCCCTGCGTCGCCTCTTCGACACCCGCGCACCAAGATGCGCTTACACTCCTCACAGAGGAAGGGAAACCGGGTCCTTCCTTCTGGCCCAAAGGGAGGACGACCCCCCGCGGTTCTCTCGGTTCTCGAGACATGTCCCTTGCTGTCAAAGAGAAGAAGGTCAAGGAGAAGTTGGAGTCAACGAATCGCCGGCGGGCGGAAGCGGAGGCGAAAGTGTGCCTTGAGCTTGACCGGCCCCGTTGTGCTTTCGGGAAGTTCTTCCGGGGGCAGTTCTTCCGACTCCAGTGCCAGTGCCGGCAACAGTCCTCCCCGCCGTTGCGGCGCCCCACCCCGAAGGGAACGTCTTCAACGATGGCGACGACGAGAGGCCCTCAACGTCGGCACAAAACTCCGAAGCGCATGCGGGCGAGCGTGCGAAAGTCCGTCCTCAAACAGTGAACTGGCCGCCGCGCTCGACCGGACCAAGGTGTCCAAAACCGCAGGGCGGTTCACGTGTTGTCAGCTGCAGCACGGAACTTAGGACACAAACCCCGCCCGAGCTGGTGCTGAACCGCGAATCCTTCAGGCGCACTCGGATGAAGTTCCGAGAGGAGGCTGCCAAGGAGAATCAAGGCCGCGTTCACCCCGACGCCGTTTCTATCGTCCCACTGGACGGAAAGATCGTCCCGGAGAGCGATGGCGGGGGAGGGAGCGTCAAACCGGCTCCCGGTCCTGGTGTCGGGGGGCGGAGTGGTCAAGCTCCTCACCCGTCCCCAAGCTCCCGTCCGGCCGAGCACAGGACTGCGCTCAGGCCGTGCTCACAGCGCTGGAGGACTGGGACTGGAGGAGGGGGTTTCCGCGTCTCAGCTTCGACACCACGGCGGTGAACAGCGGGCTGGTGAACGGGGGTTGTACCCTCATCGAGCAGAAGCTGATCGGGCCCCGTCCTCCACCTGGCCTTGCCGCACCACGTGTACGAGCTGGTCCTGGAGAAGGCCTTCTCCACCCCGCCCCTTTGGGGTTTTCGAGCGGCCCCGACATCCAGCTGTTTTAAGAGGTTCCAAGCGGGTGGGAAATTCATCGACAGGACCAAAGCCGAGGCCGTTCACCGCCGATGACGTTTTCCCGGGGCGGGACGAGCTGCTGTCAACTTCCGGCCGCTTCCCCGACCACGCCCACCCCGGGCCGACTACCGGGGAACTTCTGGAGCTCTGCGTAATTGCTCTCGGGGGAGTTCCGAAGCGCGGCATCCGCTTCTCCCCGCCCCGGACCGCTCCACCGGGCCAGGTGGATGGCAAAGGGCAATCTACGCTGTGAAGGTCTTCCTCTTCAGGGAGCAGTTCCGGCTGACGGCGCCGAGGCCCAGGGCTCAGGGGCTGTGCGCTGTTTCGTCGTCCGCACGTACGCCGCCGCCTGGTTCCGGACTCCACTCGCCGCTGCTGCGCCGGCGCTGGACCTGGGCCCTTCGTGAACGCGCTCCGCGCCTACCCCGACAAGGAGCTGTCGAGGCGACAGTCCCGTCTTTCGGCCGCCACCTGTGGTACTTTGAGCGAGCGGCTGGGTGGCTCTGGCACTCTTCGACCCCGCCTTCCCCTCGGGGTTCAAGCGAGACATGGTCCAGGCCATAGACTTGCAGGGGGAGGGGAGGGGGGACGAGGAACCCGCCCCGCAAGTCCGCAGTGGACATCAAAAGCGCCGCTCTCGCGACCAAGACGGTGGCGAGCTTTCGTCACGCCGTCGTCCAAGCAGCTCTTCAAAATCCTCGACCTGGGGCGGGGTTCCTCAACAAAGGATCCAGCCGACTGGGAGGAGGACAGCACTACCAAAGCCGCCGCTCGTGTAGTCCGGGGGCTGCGGGTGGTGAATGACTTCGCCGAGCGGGGGGGTGTGGCGCTGATGCAGGCCTACAACCAGGCCCTCACGAAGGACGAGGAACAGCGCCATTTTCCCCCTGCAGGTCGTTGAGGACCAC
>JACEEZ010016904.1:0-10000 GCA_016584305.1 Chionoecetes opilio
TACTAATTAATAATAATAATAATAATAATAATAATAATAATAATAATAAAATAATATCACAAATACTCATGGTTATTATACGAGAAAATTCATACGAGCAAAATATATAAATAAATATAATAAATCCCAAATAGATCACATAGAAATAGGGAAATAGATGGATATAAGAAAAAAAGCTCTCAACTCAAACAAAATATGAAATAGAAGTGTTAGGTTGCCATCTGAACATAAATATTGACTATATTTATCTCTGCCCTAATGATTGTGTGTGGGGTTACTATTCTTAAACCCTTGAGACCCAGACGGTTAATTTCCAGTGTTAATTTAGCTACCATTAGACGATTTTTATGAATATAAGGCAAGATTTTATTATAGATATGACTTGTTTAGTATTCTTGTCACACTAACTAATTTGGTTATATCAAGCATATTTTTTAGTAATTGTATGGCTTAAACAAACAGGACCGATTTTATTATAGAAGGACACGATCTGGGCAGTGAAGGAGTTAAAATAAAAATGTGTGTGTGGTGTGTGGTGTGTGTGTGTGTGTGTGTGTGTGTGTGTGTGTGTGGTGTCTCTTGTGTGGTGTTGTGTTGTTGTGTGGGTGAGGGGTTGGGGGGGGAATAGAAAGATAGAAAGGGAGGAAGAAAAAAGTGTAAAATAGAGGAGAACAAATATATTGAGAGATGCCAAAAAGTGTGTGTATATATGGGGAAGGACGTTGTAGGCGTAGAGAAAGGGGGGAGGAAAAAGTTTGTTGTTTAAATATAAAGGAGGAGAATATATAAATTGAGAAATACCGTTTAAAGATTAAAAGTTTGGGATAGATGGGAATGAAAATATAAAACTCTCTAATACCCTATGCACACCGCCCCGCGCCCTCTCCGCTACGGCGTAAGGCACAACATGGGACGGAGGAAAATTATATAGAGAGATCCATTATATGTGTCTATATGGGAAGGATAAAAGGGTAGGAAATAAAAAAAAGAGAGGAAATATTACAGAAGAAAATGCAAAAAAAAAAAAAAAATGTGTGTTGTAGCGTCGGGAAAGAAAGGATAGAAAAAAGAGAGGGGACAATGTTAAGAGAGATGCCAAAAAAGTGTGGTGCAGATAATAGAAAGGGTGGAAATAACACAGGGAAAAAAAGTTGTGAGAGAACCAATTATCTTAAATTAATATATAATATACAAAACATTACCTTATAGCTGAAAGGAAAAAAAAAAAATAAAAAAAAAGAATATATATATAAACCTTACTTTAAAAGCAGGACTGGGGTGCGTGTGGGTCTAATGCGCCTGTGTGTGGTTTTGTACCTACTTTATAGTGTAAATGGTTCTTGTTGTCACAATCTGTCTATTTTGTACGCTGGTGTTTTTGTTTCCCTAGAGTTTTGTTGTAATTACGTAATGTGTTGTGTTTTGAAGGGTTTTTGACGAGGTAAAGAGTTGCGAGATAGTGAAGGTTGTGGGGGTTATGGCGCAGTAAGAGATGGGGAGCGAAGGGGTTAAAATGTCAGCGAGAAGAAGGAGGATGGAGGAGAAAGAGGGGTAGTGGGAGGGTGGAAGAGGAGGGTAGGGGTAAAGGAAAAAAAAAAATAAAGCGATTAAAAGTTACAGGGGGGGTAGGGAGTTAATGCATGAGAAGAATGTTGTGGGGGGGTGGTGGGTGAGGGTGTTGGGGGTGTGGGTTGGGGGGGGTGTGGTGTGTGGGTGTTGTGGTGTGGTTTTTTTTTTGTGGGGGGGGGTGGGGGGGAGGGGGGGGTTGGGTTGGTGTGTTTCTGGTTGGGGGTGGGGGTTGTATTGGGTTTTTGTTGTTTTTTTGGTTTTTGGGTGGTGGTGGGTTTGGGGGGGTGGTTGTGGGGGTTGGGGTTGGGGTGGTTCGGGGGGGGGGTGGGGGGTGTGTCTTGTTTGTTTGGTTTGTTTTGTTGTTTGGTGGTTGGTGGGGGGGGTTTTTTGTTTGGTGTGTGTGGTGGTGGTGTCGGTTGGTGTGTGGCGGTGTGTGGGGTGCTTGTTTTGTGTCTTTTTTTTTTTGTTTGGGTGGGGGGTTGGGGGGTTGGGTGTGGTGGTTGGTTGGGGGGTGGGGGGGCGGGGTGGGGGGGGGGGTGGGGGGGGGGTTCTTGTCTTTTTTGTTTTGGGGTGTGGGGGGGGGTGGTGGCATGTTGGGGGTGGGGTGGGTGGGGGGTTGGGGGAGGGGGCGTGGGGTGTGGTGGTTGGGGTTTTTTTTTTTTGTTGTGTGGGGTGGTTGGGTGTGGGTTGCTGGGGGAGAGTTTTGTGTGTGGTGGGTGTGTGGTGGGGTTGTTTGTGGGTGTGTGGGTTGGTTTGGTTGATGTTTTCTTGTTTGGTGGTAGGGGGGGTGGGGGTGTGGTGGGGTTTTGTTGGGGGTTGGTTGTATAGTGTAGTGGGGGAATGGTGGGGGGGGTGACTCGCGCGTTTGTTCTGTTGGGGGGGGGGGGGGGGGGGGGGTTGTAGTGTTGGGGTGTGGGGATGGGTGTGGGGAGCAGGGGGGAGGTTGGTTTGTTTTGCGTGGTTTTTTGGAGGGGGTGGGGGTTTTGGGGTGGGTGTTTTTTGGTTGGTGTTTTGACATTGTGTGTGGGGGGGGGGGGGGGGTGTGTTGTGGGGTGTTTTTTTTTTTTTTTTTGTTGGGGGTGTTACATCTGGGGGTGTTTTGTGGGGGTGTGGGTAAGGGGGGGGGTGTTTGGTGGGGGGGTGGGTGTGGGGTGGTGGGTCAGGGTTTTTGGGTTTTCTTGGGGGGGGTGTGGGGAGGTGTGTATTGGGTTTTTTGGTGGGTGTGTTTTTGTTTTTGTGACGTGTGGGGGGTTGTGTGATGGGGGTTGTGTGTGTTTTTTGTTGTTGGGGGGTCACAGTGGAGGGGGGGTGGGGTGGCTCAGTGTGTTTGTTTTGTGGGTGTTGTGTGTGTTGGGTGGGGGGTGGTGTGTTGGGTTGGTTTGGGGTGTTTTTTTTGTTTTGTTTCATTTGTGGTGGGGTTGTTGGGGTTGGGGTTGGGTGGGGTTGGGTCGGTGTGTGACTTTGGGGTTTGGGTGGGGGGAGGTGGGGTGGGTTTTGTTGTGTTTTTTTTTTTTGTGTGGGGGGGGTGTTGTGGCGGGGGGGGTGTGTGGGTGTGTGGGGGGTTGTCGGGGTGTGTTGGGGGGGGCACTTTGGTTGGGTTTTGTTTTTTTTTTTTCCTGGTTGGGTTTGGGGTGGTTTGTGGGTGTTGTGTTGTGGGGGTTGTTTGTGGTGGGGACGTAGGTTCTGTGGGTGGGGGTTGGGTTGAGTGGTGTGGGTGGTTTTTTTTTGTTTTTTTGTTGGGTTGGGGGGGGGGGTGGTGGGTGTTGTTGGGGTTGTTGTGTGGTGTTGTGGTGTTGTGTGTTGGGTTTTGGTTGTTGTTTTTTGTGGTGGGGGTGGTGTTGTTTGTTTTTTTTTTTTTTTTTCTTTTGGGTTTGTGTGGGGGGGTGGGGTGGGTTGGGGGGTGGTTGGTGTGGTGTTGGTGTGTTTTTTGTTTGGTGGTTGGTGGGGGTGGTTGGGGTGTGTTGGTTTTTCTTTTTTTTTTTGTGGGGTGGGTGTTGGGTTTTGGGGTTTTATGTGGTGTTTTTGGTTGTTTGTGTGTTTGGGTGTGTTGGTGGGGGTGGGGGGGTGGTGTGGTGTGGGTGTTGTTTGTTTTTGTTTGTTGGTTTGGGGGTGGTGGGGTGGGGGTGTGGGGGGGTTGGTGTGGTGGGGGTTGGGTGGTGTGGAGGGTGTGTTGGGTGGGGGGGGTGTGGGGTGTGGTGTGGGTTGTGTGTGTGTTGGGTTGTTTTGGGTTTCTGTTTTTTTTTTTGTGTGGTGGTGTGGGGGGGTGGCGGGGTTGTTGTTTGTGCTTTTTTTTTTTTGTGTGGTGGTGTTGTGTGGTTTTTGGTGTGGTGTTTGGTGTGTTTGGTGGGGTGTTTTGTTTGGGTTTTTTTTTTTTGGTGGGTTGGGTGGGTGGTTGTTTGTGGGGGGTTTGGGTGGTGGTGGGTGGTGTGTGTGTGTGGGGGGGGGGGGGTGGGTTGGGGTGGGTGGTGGTGGGTGGTGTTTGTGTTGTTTTTTTTATTGGTGTAGTTGTGGGGGGTGTGTGGTTGTGGGGGTGTTGGTTGTGTGGGTGTTTGTATTGGGTTTTGGGGGGGTGGTTGTGTTTTGTTTTGGTTGTTGTGTGGGTGTGGGTTGTTTGTTGGGGGGGGGGGTGTTGGTTTTGGGTGGTGTGGTTTGTTCTTTTTTTTGGTTTTTTTTGTTGGTTTGTGTTTGGTGGCGGTTGGTTTGTTTGGGGGGTTGTTGGTTTTTTATTGGGGTTGTGGGTTGTGGGGTTGTGTGGTTGTGGTTTTTTGTTTTTGTTTGTTTGTTTGTTGTTGGGTGTGGGGGGTTGTTGGTGTGGGGTGTGTTGTTTGTTTGTTCGTTTGTTTTTGGGTGGGTTTTTCATTTGTGGGGGGGTGTGTTGTTTTTTTTTTTTTTTGTTTGGGTTTGTGGGGGTGGTGTGTGTGGTGTGGGTTGGTTGGTTTTTGTTGTTGGTGTTTTTTTTGTTGTTGTGGTGGGTTGTTGGTGTGATTGTGTTTTTTTGGTGATTTTTCTTTTTTCTTTTTTTTTTTTGTGTATGGGTGTTCTGGGTTTGGGTCTGGTTGTTTGTTTTTTTTTTTTTTTTTTTGTTGGTGTTGTGTGGTTGTGTTTTGTTTTTGTTGTTGACTTTGTGGTGTTTTTGTTTTTTTTTTTTTTTATTTTGTTTGGTTGTTTGTGTTTGTTTTGTGTTTTGGTTTGGTTGTTTTTTTTCTGTGGTACAGTGTGTGGTTAGTGTTGTATTGTTTTTTTTTTGTCTTTGTTTTTTTTGTTTTTTTTTTGTTTTTTTTTTTGTGTTTTTTATGTTTTTTTGTTTTGTTGAGTTTTTTTTTTTTTGGTTTTGGCTTTTGGTGTTTTTTTGTTTTTTTCATTTTTTTTTTTTGTTTTTTTTTGTTTTTTTTTTTTTGTTTGGTTTTTTCTTGGTGTGTGTTTTTGTTTGTGGGTGTTTGTGTGTGGGGGGGGTCTGGTGTGGTGGGGTGTGTTGTTGTGGTGGGTGGTGGTGTTGTTTTGTTTTTTTTTGGGGTGGGGGTAGTTGTGGGTGTGTTGGGGTTGTTTGGTGTGTGGTTTTGGGGGGGGTGGGGTTTTTTGGTTGGGTTTGTTGTGTTTCTTTTTTTTGTTTGGTTGGTGGGTGTGTGTTGTAATGTGTTGTTGTTGTGGTGTGTGGGGGGTGGGTGTTGTTTTTGGGGGGTTGTTTTTTTTTTTTTCTTTTTTTTTTTGGGGTTTGTGGGTGGTTGTTTGTGTTTTGTGGTTTGTTTTTTGTTGTTGGGTGTGTGGATAGTGTGTTTTTTGGTCGTACATTTTTTTTTTCTTGTTTTTGGGGTGGGGTGGGTGTGTTTGTGGGGGGTTTTGTTTTGTTTGTGTTTGTGTTTGGTGGGTGGGTGGAGGTGGGTTTTTTTTTGTTTTTTTTTTTTTTTTTGTTTGTTTGTTTTTGCGGGGTGGGTGTGTGTGGTTGTGTTTTGTTGTTTGAGTGGGTGGTTTTCTTTGTGGTTGGGTTTGGTGTGGTTTGATGTTTTTTTTTTTTTTTGTTCTTTTCTTGTTTTTTCACAAACACGTGTTGGTGTGGTGTTTTCTGTTTGTGTGTGAGTGTGGGGGGTTTGGTGGGTTGGTGGGTGGTGGGTGGGGGTTTTTTTTTGTTTTTTTTTTTTTTTTGGTGTGGTTGGTTTGTCTGGGTTGTTTGTTGGGTGGTTTGTTAGTTTTTTGGTGTTGGGTGTGGGGGGTGGGGTTATGGTGTTTGTGTTTTTTGTTTTTTTTTTCTTTTTTTTGTTTTTGGTTGTTGGTGGGGTGTGTTGGTGGTGTGTTGGTGGTGGTTGCGTTGTTGGTGGGTGGGGGTGGTGTTGGGGTGGTGGTGGGTTTGGGTTGTTGGTTTTTGTCTTTTTTGTGTTTTTTTTGTTGGGGTTGGGTGGTTTTTATGTGGTGGCGGATGTGTTTGTTTGTGTGTTGTTTTTGTCTGGGTGGGGGTTTGGTTGACGCTGTTGTTCTGTTTGGTGTTTTTTTGTTTTTTTTTTTTTGTTGTTTGTGTGTTTGTGTGTGTTTTTTTTTTTGTTTTGTTGGTTTTGTTGTGTGTGGGTGTTGGTGTGGGTGGGTGTTACAGTGTTTGGGGTGTGTTTTTTTTTTTTTTTTGGGGGGGGTGTTTTTTTTGTGTGTGGTTTGTTTGGTGTTTTGTGTGTTGGGTGGTGGTGTTTTGGGTGGGGGGGAGGGTGGGTGTGTTTGTTGGGTTTTTTTTTGTGTTGTGTTGTTTGTGGGGGTTGGGTTAGTGTGTGGTGGGGGGGTTTTTGTGGTTTTTTTGTGGTTGGGGTGTAGCAGGGGTGTTTTGGTGGGTTATGGGGTGGTGGGTGGGTTTTCTGTTTTTGGTTTGGTGTTTTTGTCATAGTGTTGTTTTGGTGTGTCGTTTGTTTGGTGGGGTGGGGGGTTTGGGGTTTTTGGTTTGTTTTGTTTTCTCACGTGTGGGTGGTTGTTGTGGGGTTCTCTGTGCGTGGGGGCTGTTTTTTTGGGTGGTACACAGGGGTGGGACACATGGGGTTTTGGGTGTGTGGTGTGTGTTTGTTTTGTTTTTGTGTTTTTGTTGGTGTTTGGGTGGTGGTGGTTGGTTGGGGGTTTTTGGTTGGGGGGTGGATGGGGGTTGTTGTGTTGTGGGGGGGGGTGTGGGTGGTGTTTGTTTTTTTTGTTTTTGGGGGGGGTGGTTGGGATGTGTTTGTTTGGTTTTGGGTGGTTTGGGGTTTTGGTGGGTGAGGGGTTGTGTTTGTTTGTTTGGTTGTTTGGTTCTTTTGGGTGGTGGGGGGGTGGGGGGTGTGGGGGGGTTTGGGTGTTGGGGTGTTGGGGTTTTTGGGGGGGGGTGTGGGGTGTGGTTGGGGTTTTTGTTGTTGTTGTGTGTGTACTGTGTTGGGTGTTGGTGGTGTTTGGTTGGTGGTGTGGTGGGTTGGTGTGTGGGGTGTGTGGGGGGGGGGGGGTTGGTTGGGGTGTTGGGTTTTTTTGTGTTTATTTTTGTTGTGTGTGTGTTTTTTGTTTTTGGGTGGTGGGTTGTGTTGTTTTGGGGGGGGTGTGTTTTTAGGAGTGTGTGTTTTTCGTTTTTTTTTTTTTGTTTTTTTTGTGGGGGTTGTTGTGTGTGGGGGTGATTGGTGGGGTGGTTTGGTTGTTTTTTGTGTGTGTGTGCTTGTGGGGTGTGTTGGGGTTGGGTGTTTTGTTTTGTTTTGGTTTTTTGTTTTTTTTGTTTTTTTTTTTTTGGGTGTGTGTTTTTTGGGTTTTGTTGGTTTTGGGTTTTGTTGTTTGTTGTTTGGTGTTGGGGGTTGTGTATTGGGTGTGGTTGTTTATTGGGTGGGTTTTTGTCTTTTTGTTTTTTTTTTTTGTTTTTGTGGGTTGTGGTGTTGTTTGTAGCGTGGGTGTGGTTTTTGGTTTTTGGTGTTTGGTGTGTTTTGTGTTTTGTGTGGGGGGGGGGTTGGGTTTTTGTGGTCGTTTGGTGTTTCTTTTTTTTTTGTTTTTGTGTGTGTGGGGGGTGGGGGGGCGTTGGGTTGGGGGGGGGGGGGGTGTTGTGGGGTGTGTTAGTGTGTTGTTGGGGGGTGCACTTGGGGTTTTTGTTGTGGTTTGGTGTGTTTTTTTTTTTTTTTTTTTTTGTTTTTTTGTGTTGGTGTGGTTGTTTGTTTGTTTGTTGGTTGTGGTTTGTTTGGGGGGGTGTGTGGTGTGGTGGTGGTGTGGTTGTGGGTGGTGTGTGTGTGTTGTTGTGTTTTTTTTTTTTTTGTTTTTGTGGGTTTTTTTTGGTGTTTTTTTTTTGTGGGTGGTGGTGCTTTTCACTTGGTGTGGTGGGGGTGTGTGTGTTTTTTGTTGTTGTTGTGGTTGTTTTTGTTGTTTTTTTTTTGTTTTTTGGTTTGTTGTTGTGGGGGGGTGTTCTGTGTGTTGTGTTTTTGTGTGGTGTTTGTTTTGTTGTGGTGGTTTGTGTGTGAGGTGGGGGTGGGTTTTGGTTGTTGGTGGTGGGTGGGGGTTTTTGGGGTTTTGTTTTGTTTTTTTTGTTTGTTTGTTGGTTGGGTGTGGTGTTTGGGGGGTGGGTGTGTGTGTTTTGTGTGTGTTTGTTTTGGGTTGTTGTGTGGGGGGGGTTTGTGGTTGGTTGTTTGGGTGTGGGTTTTTTTTTTCTTCTTTTTGTGTTTTGTGTTGTTTTGTGGTTTTTTGTGTTTGTTGTGGGTGTTGTTTTGTTGTGTTTGTTGTTGGTTTTTTTTGGTGGTGTTGGTTGGTGGGTGTGGGTGGGTTGTGTTTGTTGTTTTTGTTTTTTTTTTTTTTTTGTTTTTGTGTTGGTTGTGGTTGTGTTGGGTTGGTTGTTTGGGTGTTGTTTGTTTGTTGTTTTTTTTTTGTTGTTTTGTGCGAGTTGTTTTTGTTTTTTTTTTTTTTTTTTTTTTTTTTTTTGTTTTTTGTTGGTGTGGTTTTTTGTTTTTTTTTTTGGTTGTTTTTTTGTTGTGTTAGTTTTTGTTTTGTTTTTTTTTGTTTTTTTTTTTTTTGTTTTTTTTTTTTTTTTTTTTTTTTTTTTGTTTTTTGGTTTTTTGTTTATTGTGTTTTTTTTTTTTTTTGTTTGTTTTTTTTTTTTTTTTTTTGTGTTAGTTTTGTTGTTTGTTTGTTTGTTTTTTTTTTTTTTTTTTTTTTTTTTTTTTTTTTCTATTTTTATGTTTGTGGGGTGTGTCATTTTTGGGTGCTCTAGTGTGTTTTACTTTGGGGGGTGTGGTTTTTTGTTTTGGTGGGTTTGTGTGGTTTTGTTTTTTTGTTGTTTTTTTTTTTTTTTTTTTTTTTTTGGGTGGTGGTGTTGTTAGTTGGGGTGTGTGGTTTTGTTTTTTGTTTTTTTTTTGTGTTGTTTTGGGTTGTTCTTTGTTGTGTGGTTTTTTTTGTTTTTCTTTTGTTTGTGGTTGTGTGGGTTGTTGTGTTGGTGTGTGTGTTGTTTGTTGTGTGGTTTGGGTGTTGTTGGTTTTTGGGGTTTTTGTGTGGTGTTGTGTGGGTGGGTGGGGTGTGTTTGTTTTTTTTGTTTTTTTGGTTTTTTGTTTCTTTTTTTTGTTGTTTTGGGTGTGGTTTGTGTGTGGTTTTTTTTTTTTTTTTTTTTTTTGTTAGGTTTGTTTGTTTTGTGGTGTTGTTTGTGTGTGTTGGGTTTGTTGTTTTTTTTGTTTTTTTGTTTGTTTTTGTTTTTGTTTTGTTTTTATTTGTTTGGTGTGTTTGTTTTGGTGGTGTTTGGGGGGGTTTGTTTTTTTTTGTTTTGTTTTTGTTTGGTTGTGGGTGGCGGGGGGTTTGTTTTGGTTTTTTTTTGTGGTGTGTTTTGTTTTTGTTTGTTTGTTTTTTTTTGTGTTTTTGGTTTGTGGTTGGTGGTTGGGGGGTTGGGTTGTTTTGTGGTTGTGTTTTGTGGTGTGTTTTTTTGTGTGTTTGTTTTTGGTTGGTGGTTGGGGTGGTTTGTTGGTTGTTGTGTTTTTTTTTTTGTTTTGTTTTTTTTTTTTTGTTGGGGGTTGTGTTGGTGTGGTTGTGGTGTGGTGTTGGTTTTGTTTGTTTTTGTTTTTTTTTTTTGTGTTTTTTGGGTTGTGTTTTTTTGGTGTTGGTTGTTTGTGGTTTTTGGTTTTTTTTTGGTTTTTTTTTTTTTTTGTTGGGTGTTGTTGGTGTGGTGTTTGGCTTTGTTTTTTTTTTTTTTGTTGTTTTGTTGGTTTGTTTTGTTGGTTGTGGTGGTTTGTTGTTTGTGTTGTGTTTTTTGTGGTTTGTTTTTTTTGTTTTGTTTGTTTTGTTTTTTGTGTGGTGTGTTTTGGGGGGGGGGGGGGGTTGGTTGTTTGTTTTTTTTTTGGTGGTGTTTGGTTTTTTTTTGTGTGTGTTTTTGTGGGTTGTGTCGTTGTTTTTTTTTTTTTTTTTGTTTTTTTGGTTTTGTTTGTGTTGTGTGTGTGGGGTTGTGTGTGGGTTGTTTTTGGTTGTTTTTTGTGTTTTTTTTTTTGTGGGG
>JACEEZ010016904.1:22500-28703 GCA_016584305.1 Chionoecetes opilio
AGAGAGGGAGAGAGAGAAGGAGAGAGGAAGAAGAGAGAGGGAGAGAGAGAGAGCGACCTTGACTTAGACAATGTTTGAAGTAGTAGATAACCACAATTTTACACTCATATCTCCCTCTCTTCTCTCGTCTCTATTTCTCTTCTCCTCAAATGGCTTCCGTCTCCATCCCACAAAGAATCCAGGAACACAGACTAAGACAGTGCTTAAAAGACCACCAATAAGGTCGACAATCCATATGTAGCGATAGGGTTAGGTTAGGAGGGTCTTAGAGGGAAGGGGGGTGTGTGTCCCCTGGCCTGCTCGCTCGCTACGCTAAATCTCATTAGAAACGCGGGCGATCGGATTTGGACGGCTGTGTTTGTGTTCAAATACAACCTCGTATTTCTGTGTTTATTCTGCGGAGAGGGAGAGAGGAGGGGGGAAGGAGGCGGGGCCCGATCTTCGTACATGGTTGGTTCTCTTCTCCTCTCTGTTCTCTGTCTCTGTGTCAGGTCTCTCTCTCTCAATATCTCTCTCTCTCTCTTCTCTCTCTCTCTCTCTCTCTCTCTCTCTCTCTCTCTCTCTTCTTCTCTCTCTCTCCTCTCTCTCTCTCTCTCTCTCTCCCTCTCTCTCTCTCTCTCTGTATTTGCTTTCATGATCGTTCAAGAAGTCTAATATATGAAGACCAAAACTTTCATTTCTTTTCTTTTGGGAAGGCACATGAAATAGTCTCATTTTTATATAATTCTTATCATCATTTTGTTACTATATTATCATTATTGTATTTTATTACTCTGTTAGTTACTGTTATTATCATTATACTATTATTTTTCATTATCGTTGGCTTTTCAATTTTTTTTCCGTCTAACGAAATACTATGGAAAAAACAAATCCTTTTTTTTTTAAGGTATTTGTTGCGACAGTGTATAGAATATTGTCGAATTAGTATTGTAAGAATATTAGTAAGTGTTGCTGTGTGTGTGTGTGTTTGTTGTGTGTGTGGTGTGTGTGTGTGTGTGTGTGTGTGTGTGTGGTGTGTGTGTGTGTGTGTGTGTGTGGTGTGTGTGTGTGTGGTGTTGTGTGTGTGTGTGTTGCAAAGAGAAGATAATCGATATGAGAGGTGGATGAGTGTTACAGTGTTGCCTATCTCCGTGTTTTTAAGTGTGTTGCTGTGTGGTTTTCTAAAGTGTTGCATGTGGAAGTGTGGAAGTATTAGTGACTTACTGAGTGTTGCAGAGAGGTGGGTGTATTGTGACAAATGCATTTTGAAATAGGGAGTTTTACTTAGTGTTTCGGCTGGGGTGGAAGTTAATGTGTGTTTAGAGTGAAGTGCGAAATGTGTTCAAGTGTTTTGTGGATCGTTGTGTTATCTCTGGGTGTGTAAGAGAGTTGGTTATAGTTGTGTTTTTATTTAATTAAAATGTAATATTTCTGAAGGTTCTGGATGTATTAATTTTAAGTGTATTTTAGTGGAAAAATGGTGTAAATATAGATATTAAATTGGGTGTGTATCTGTGTGTTTACATTGAAAAATCTACCACTTGTTTGGTTTTAAGGGACTGAAATCTAGCGGGGAGGATTTAAATTTCTACTTTTTTTGAACCCGTGGCCAAAAAGTCCTTGATGAAAAAAAAAATCTAGGCGTAAATGTTTGGGGGTTATTTGTTATTTCTATACAGTATTTAAAATGAATAGTAAAAAAAAAATAATATGTAAAAAAAAAAGGATAATCTTTAAATAATTTATAGTAGGTAATGGCAACTAGCGGGCTTTGTGGGCTATTACTATTTTTCTACCCTATGCCAGTCTTTTTAATGTAAAACAAACAAGTATCTGAAATCAAAATAACGTATAAAATACCTCTGTTCAAAAAATTAATGAGTAAAAAAATATATATCTAGTCCTTATAAATGTGAAAAAAAAACCACCATAATACTAGTGTAATTTGTGCGTTATTTGTATGTCTATTTATTTACCCTAGCGTAATCGGTGTGTATTGAGTTTGTGTCAATAATAAGTACATAATGTGTAAACTGGGGTGTAATTGTCTGTGTGTGTCGTGTGTGTTTGTTGGTGTGTGTGGGTAGTGCGTGTGTGTGTGTGTGTGTGTGTGGTGTGTGTGTGTGTGTGTGTGTGTGTGCGTGTTTGTGGTGTGTGTCGTGTGTGTGTGTGTGTTGTGTGTGTGTGTGGTGGCGTTGTGTCGTGTGTGTGTTGTGTGACTGTGCGACTGTGTGTGTGTGACTGGCGTGTGCGTGTGTGGTGTCGGTGTGTGTGTGTGCGACTGTGTGTGTTGACTGTGTGTGTGTGTGTGATTGTGTGTGTGCGTGTGTTTTGGTGTGACGTGACTGTGCGACTGTGTGTGTGACTGTGTGTGGTGTGCAGTGGCGTACCCAGAAAATTTTAAAAGGGGGTGGGCCGCCACACAAATAATTGAATATATATATAAATATATATATATTATACATAACAAACATAATATATCAATCATATATATAGTATATATATTAGATATATTTATTATATATATAATATATATATATATATATAATATATATATATAATATATATTATATATATATATTAACATATCATCTACATATATATACTATGGATCTAAAACCCTATACCCCCCTTTAATACCCTTATAAGGATTTTTTTCAAAAAACCCTTAAAAACCCCAAACCAAAAGTTTTTTTTTACTTTTTTTAAAATTAAGAGCTTTACTATTAAAAAAAGCCTTTAGGGGTATTTCCCTGTTTCCCCCCTGTTTTTTTTTCGGTTTTTGGGCCCCGGGCCTTTTCCCCTTGCTTCCCGTTTTTTTCTTTTGTTGGGGCTTTCCCCCTTTTTTGGGTGGCGTTTTGGTTGGGTTTTTTTCTTTTTGTTTTGGGGGGTTTTGTTTTTGTGGTTTTGGGTGTCTGTCTTGTCTGGGGTCTGTCTGTGTTGGGGGTTTTGGGTTTCTGTGTTGTGCGTGTGGTGTGGGTGGGTGGTTGGGGTGGCGTTGGTGTGGTGTTTGTGTGTGTGTGTGTGTGGGTTTGCGCGGGTGGGGGGTTTTTTTGTTTTTTTTTCTTTTTTACTTTTTGGGGGGGTTTTTCTTCTTGGGTTTTGGTGTTTTTTCTTTTTTTAAAAAGGGGGGGGCAATTTTTTTAATTTATTTAAAATTTCTCCCCAAAAAAATTTACAAAACATATTATATATTAAAAATATAATAATACATTTTTAAAATATATATAAAAAATTAATACATATATAAAATAAAAAATATATACCCCATATTAAATATATACATATATATATTATATACTATTACATTATATATAAAATTTAAATATTATTTTTAAATATATTATACATTTTAAACATATAAAATATATATAAATATAATATATATACTTTTTAATTTTTATATAAAATAATCAAAAATTTATTTAATAATAAAACATTATAATATATAAAATAAAATATTAATAATAAAATAATATCATTATATAAAATTTTTACAACCATATATAAATTATACTATATATAAAAATTAAAATATATATATCTTATACATAACAAAAAATATATATATTAAAATTTATATATAAAAAAATTTATATATATATATATATAATTTTTCTAAAAAATAATATTTTAATTATAAAAAATTTTTAATTTTTAAAAATTTTTTTTAATTATTTAATACTAAAAACCAAAAAATTATATATTTATAAAAAAAATCGATATATATTACCTACCCACCAAAAAATTATATATTATAAAAAAAATTATATATATTATCCCCACGGGGGGCTGCCGTTCCCCCCCCCCCGGGAAAAACTCCCCATAAACTGGGCCCCCCCGGGGGGAAAAATTGCAATTAGTTATGGGGCCCCGCGGGAAAAATCTGCATATATTTCTGGGCCCCCGAGGGGTAAAACTGCATATATAGTTATGGGCCCCACCGAGGGAAAAAATCTGCATATATATTACTAGGCCCCCACGGGTAAAATCTGCATTATTTTACTAGGCCCACCGAGGGGAAAAAATTTGCAAAAATAGTTACTAGGCCCCCGACGGGAAAAAATCGCATATATATTTACTAGGCCTACCGAGGGGAAAAATCTGCAATATGTTCTAGGCCCACCGCGGGTAAAAATCTGCATATATAGTTACTACCCCACCACGGGAAAAATCTGCTATATATTACTGGGGCCCCCGAGGGTAAAATTACATACATAGTTACTGGCCCACCGACGGTAAAATCTGCTATTAGTTATAGGCCCACCGAGGGGGAAAAATCTGCATATATATTTCTGGGGCCCACTGACGGAAAAAAAAATCTCATATATAGTTACTAGGCCACCGACGAGTAAAACTCATATATATTACTACCCACCGCGGGTAAAATTGCAAAATATAGTTAACTAGCCCACCGCGGTAAAATCTGCATAAAATAGTTACTAGGCCCACACGGGTAAATCTGATATATAGTTACTAGCCCACCGACGGGTAAAATTGCATATTAGTTTACTAGGCCCACCGACGGGTAAAATTTTGCATAATAGTTACTAGCCACCGAGGGTAAATCTGCATATAAGTTACTAGGCCCCACCGACGGGTAAAATCTGCATATATAGTTACTAGGCCCACCGAGGGTAAAATTGCATATATATTTTACTAGGCCCACCGACGGGTAAATCTGCATATATATTTTACTAGCCACGCGGGTAAAATCTGCATATATAGTTACTGGCCCCCCGAGGGTAAACTGCATATATTTTACTTGGGCCCCACGGTAAAATCTGCATTATATTTTACTGGGGCCACCGACGGGTAAATCTGCATAATAGTTTTCTAGGCCACTGAGGGGGTAAAATCTGCTATATAGTTCTAGGCCCACCGACGGTAAAATCTGATATATAGTTACCTGCCCACCGACGGGAAAAATTTCTGCATATATATTACTAGCCCACCGACGGTAAAATCTCATATATAGTTACTAGGAGGTTCCAAAATTTTCGACGGGTTAAAATCTGCATATATAGTTTTACTAGGCCCACACGGGAAAAATCTGCATATATAGTTACTAGGCCCACCGACGGGTAAAATCTGATATATATTTTACTACCACCGACGGTAAAATCTGCTTTATATAGTTACTAGGCCACCGACGGGTAAATCTGCATATTAGTTACTAGCCCATCGAGGGGTAAAATCTGCATATATAGCACTGGGCCCACGACGGGTAAAAATCTGCATATTAGTTACTAGGCCCCCCGAGGGGTAAAATCTGCATATATAGTTACTAGCCCACGACGGTAAAATCTGCATATATAGTTACTAGGCCCACTGAGGGGTAAAACTGCATATATAGTTACAAAAGCCCCCGACGGGTAAATCTGCATATATAGTTACAAAGGCCACTGACGGGTAAAATCTGCATAAAATAGTTACTAGGCCCACGCGGGTAAATCTGCAAAATAGTCCAGGCCAGATTCTCAACTGGGGGCCATGGTGGGCTGTTGCAAATTATACTTTCTAAATAATTTTAGGAATCTGAATAAAAAAAAAATCTTGCATCACTGTCCGGGGCCAAAGAAAATGTTCTTTTTTTTAATAATTAATTGATTAATCATTAAGTTGAAAATAAAATTTTGTTACATAATATTTTTTACGAATGTGTGTGTACGTGTATGTATGTAGTGTGGAAATTTTAAATTTTTTGTGCAGTGTAGGTGTGATAGAAAACGCGGAGGAGAACGAACGCGTATGAGACGGGTGAGAGACCCGGGCGGTGAGTGAGGGTGAGTCACCGGGAGACAGAGGGAGAGAGGCGATCGAATGATCTCAGTGTGGCCTGGGATATCATCACGTAAACATGGGGGTATAATGGATTCTGAACCATATACTGTGTTACTTATTTGTTCGACAATTATAAATGCGGTCGCAGTTTTTCGTGTGTGGAAATATTTCTTATTTTTTGGGATCATTTTTTTTCATGCTCATTCCCTACTTAGGTATTCCTGCTTTTTTTTTTTTAGTGCTAATATTGATGTGACTCGCTATTCTTCTTATTATTTCAATTGGGGCAGTGCTTGTCAAAGGAGGCGTGTTCTTGCTGTAGAAAGTACATTTCAACTTGCTAGCTTGAGTGTGAATGTTTATCATCTTTACTCCCCTGTGTGTATGTTTGTGTATGACTGTGTGTGTGCTTAATTTTTGAGTCCATGGAGTGTTATGGA
>JACEEZ010016905.1:0-27500 GCA_016584305.1 Chionoecetes opilio
GAATTTATCCTTTTTTAATGCCTCTTTTTTTCAATAATGAACCCCAAATTTTAATTTTAACCAGGAAGAAGGGGATAAGACAGTAAAAGGGAAAACACCCCCCACAATAAGGAAAAGTATAAAATAGAGAGAGAAGAGAGAAGGGGAGGGAAGGAGGAGAGGAAGAGAGGGAGAGAGGGAGGGAGAGAGGGAGAGAGGGAAAAACGAGAGAGAGACGGAAAAGAGAGAAGGGGAAAAGGGAGAGAGAGAGAGAGAGCCATTGGACCACTGCATTATTTCACCCTGACACCCAGAAATCAAGGCAAGACAGAGACAAAGGTAAAAGGAAGGAGGGATAAATTCTCGCCTCTGATTGGTTCTGCTCATTCCCTTGTAGCTCATTCTTCTCTCTGATTGGCCAGACCCGTTTTCTGTGGTCCATTCAGTGTGTTTTTTCACCCCTCACTGAATTAAAAGGTGGGAATCAACACCACACCTTTTTTTTAATCCCTATGTGTTTAGTTTAGTTTTTTCACCGTGGAACATAGAATTTCTGCAAGAAAACTCACTGATCCATGTTTCAGTAATAGTAATTAAGTCTGTCTTTTATTACAGTCAGGCGTTAATATTTGAGTTCTTCACTTTTTTGCTGTCTGAAGTCCTTGAGTTAACCACGCCGAATACAGGAATACAGTGGAATACAGGTGAAAATACAAAAATACAGAACAAATAATTGCGTTCGTTTGGTGTGGTTGGAGGTCAACTCTGGTAATTCTGTCTACTGTGTAATTTTAAGGAACATTTTCTTTGTGAAGAGGGAAAAGGCTGATAAGGATGTGGTTAGCGGTTATAATGAAAGGATGGGATGCTAGAAGGAAGAAAGAAAGGAAGGAAGGAATAAAAGAACGTCCAAAATAATAAGGAAAATAGAAAATAATATCATGGAAGTTCTTAATAATGAGTGTATAAAAAAAATGACAGATGATAGTGGTGATGATGATGATGATAATAATGACGATGATAATGATATTGATGTAACGATGAATAGAAAAAACTTCAATAGCTTTTATAAAATTTTACCTTCACCCAATGATAACCAATTTGTGAATGGAACAAGATCAGCTTAAGTACGTATTATTTAACCCCTTCACCCCCAGATCCTTTGCTATATAAAATCGTCTGTTGTTAGCCATAAAATTACGAAAACTAAGTTAATATACCAAATTTACTAGTGGACAAGGATACTAAACACGTCAAATCTATTAAAATATTGCTTACATTCATTAAAAATCGTCTAATGGTTCCCAAATTACAATGGAAATTAATACTTTCGGGTTTCTCAAAGGGGTTAATATGCAAAAAAATATTTCAATATCCATTTTACGGTCTTCAACTGGAAATGTGGACACGGCTATATAAGACACCTACTGGTAGACATGGCAAAGGAGAAGAAGGAGGAGGAAGGTAGAATATGTTGGTAAAGTAGATACAAAAGGAAGATAAGAATGAGGAAGTGGACATAGACGAGAAAGAAGAAGGAAGGTAGAATAAGTAGATACAGTAGATAAATAAGGAGGAAGAGAGAGGAAGACAGACGAGAAAGAAGGAGGAGGAAGGTAGAAGAAGTAGACACATAAGAAGGATGAGGACAGAGACGAGAAAGAATGAAAAAGAAAGTAGAATTAGTAGATATATAAGGAGGTGAGAACGATGATGAGGACAAGGAGAAGGAAGGTAGAAAGAGTAGATAAATAAGGAGAATAAGAGCGAGGAAGAGGACAGAGACGAGAAAGAAGGAGGAGGAAAGTAGAATAAGTAGATCAAAAGGAGGATGAGAGGAAAGAGGAGGACAGAGACGAGAAAGAAGAAGGAAGGTAGAATAAGTAGATAATAAATAAAAATAAAAGGAAGAAGAGAGCGAGGGAGAGACAGAAACAAGAAAAAGTTTGCAGTACTAAAAGGAGATACATAAAGTTACAGCTGAGTCGGTAAGTTGATGTCGCTGCTTAGAGTGCGTAAGGTTAGGTTAGGTTAGGGAGGGTACAAATTAGGTTAGGTTAGAGAGGTTAAAGGTTAGGTTAGCGAGGTTACATGTTAGGTTAGGGAGGTTAGGGAGGTTACAGGTTAGGTTAGGCTAGGTCAGAGGTCGGCAAGCCAGAATTCGAGAAGAGCTAGTTTCTTCAAACTTGGCAGAAAAGCAGTGTTGATGGAGCCGCAGTGTGCATTATGAAAGGAATTACGAACAAGTACAAATTAATAAGTACAAGAATTCATCCCAATATTTTCCTAGAGAACTAGGACCTAGGTCACATACACTATTGTACTGCGGCTGTCTATGCCAGTATTTTATCTCTTTATTTTTCTTTTTTTACGATAATTTGGTCATTTTTAAGTAAGTGGTAGGAGCCGCAAAGGTCTCTTGAAAGAGCCGCATGCGGCTCCGGAGCCTCAGGTTGCCGACCGCTGGGCTAGGTTAAATAGGGTGGTGAATGATTGGAATGGACTCAGTCGTCAAGTGGTCAATGCAGAGTCTATAGGGGTCTTTAAAAGAAGTCTGGATAAATTCATGGATATAATAGGGAAGAGAGGTGGATGTACGTAGGTAGAGTTAAGTAACAGGAACTACCTCGTGTAGGTCTCACGGCCTCATGTAGCTTCCTTATTTTCTTATGTTCGTATGTTCTTAGGTTAGGTTAGATAGGTTACAGGTTAGGGTAGGTTAAGTTATGGAGGTTAAAGGTTAGGTTAGGGAGGTTACAGGTTAGGTTAGGGAGGTTACAGGTTAGGTTAGGGAGGTCACAGGTTAGGTTAGGTTAGGTTAGCGAGGTTACATGTTAGGTTAGGTTTTGAAGGTTTTTAAAAATTTGGTTAGGGAGGTTAAAGGTTTTGGTTTTGGGAAGGGTTGGTTTTGTTTTGAAATGGATAGGCTTTCCCGCTCACCTGCACGGAAAACCCCCCATTAGGGAGCAAAATAGGTGAAAAAAAAAGAATACCTGAAGACAAGCAAGGCGGGGGAAAATTTGGGCCGGGAAACAGAAGAGAGAGAGAGAGAGAGAGATCAAAAGAATCATTTCCCCCAAATTTCTCTTTTAAAAAAAAGGCAGGAAAAGGGAGGCCCCAAAGCGGAAGCCTCAAATAATCGTGGGATTATAACATCCGGCGAGGGTTTTAAAACTCTGGGGTGTGTGTGTGTTGTGTGTTGTGTGTGTGTGTGTTTTTTGCTTTTGTGTGCTGCTGTGTGGGCGTGTGGTGCGTGCGTGCGTGCGTGTGTTGGTGTGTGTGTGTGTGGGTGTGGTGTGTGTGTGGGTGTGTGGTGTTTTGTGTTTTGTGTGTGTTCTGCGTGCGTGCGTGCGTGGGGTGCGTTGGGGTGCGTGTGTGTGGGGTGTGTGTGTGTTGTGGGGTGTGTTGTTTTTCATGAGTTCATGATTTTTTTCCCCGAATATGAGGGAGCAAAAAAAAAAAAAGGGAAAACAAATTTCCCCTTCCTGCAAACTTTTTTTTTTTTTGCTGTTCTGTTGTTTTTGTTGCCCATTGTTGTTTTTTGTTGTTTTTGTTGTTGTTTTCGTTGCTATTGTTGGGTTTTTTTGTTTTTGTTTTGGTTTTTTGTTCCCTTGCTATTTTTTGTTGTTGTTGTTGTTGTTGTTGTTTTTGTCTTGCTATTGTTTTTTGTTGTTGTTGTTTTGGCTATTGTTGTTGTTGTTGTTGTTTGTTGTTGGGTTTTTTTTGTTGTTGTTGCTATTTTTGTTTTTTGTTGTTGTTACCCGGGGGACAATAAGGTTTTATAACCACTACTCACGTATATTTTAAAGGGAAAAATGCATTATGGGGAGGGGAGCGAGAGGGTATATAGTTGTTAAAGATAATATATTTTGTTGTAGTTTTTAAAGTTAATCCGACCCTTTTTTTCCTTTTAAATTTTTAAAAATTTTTGGGGGTTTTTCTGTGAACAATGATAAAACACACACACACACACACACACACACACACCACACCCCACACCACACACACACACCCAAACACACCACACAAAAACACACACACACCACCCCCACACACACACACACACACATTCTTTTCCCCCCTCTCTCTTCCCCCTTCTCTCTCCCCCTTTCTCCCCCCTCTCTCCCCTCCTCTCTCTCTCTCTCTCCCCCTCTCCCCCTCTCCCCCCCTCTTCCCCCCGGTCCCCCTCCCTCCCCCTCTCTCTTCCCCCCTCTTTTCTCTCCCCCCCTCCCCCTCTCCCCCTCTCTCCCCCTCTTCCCCCTTTTTCCCCCCCCTTCCCCTTTTGGTTCTTAAATTGGGGGTTTTTTTTGGCCCCGGAATTAAGATTTAAAAGGTATAAGGGGGGAAAAGGGTTTCGTAAAAAATTTGTAGTAAATAGGTAAGTAAGTAGTAGTAGTAAGTAGTAGTAGTTTGATGATTGATGGGGGAAACAAGCTATCAAGGGTTTTAAAACACCCTCGAGAAACGCCTTTCGGGCCACCCTGAAATTGGAGGAAAAAATTTTATGGGCTGAAGTTTCAGGAGAAATAATGGAAGGCGTAACACCCCGACTTAGCGGGGCGAGGGAGAAAAGTACACTGATTTAAAAGGGAATGGCTCCACACACCACACCCCCCCACACCCACACACAAAACACACAGCACACACACACACCAAAACACACCCAACCCACCCACCACCCACAACCCCACACACAAAACTGATTAAAATAATAGTTTGATATTTTTTTAACCAAACAACATGCACATAAACTTCGTAAATATACATTGAATTTTAGGTCCAACCCAATTTTTAAACACAATATTTTTAATTTACAAAAAGAAAAGTCAAAGTTACCAATTGATCACAAATCTGGTGCACACAAAAACATCACCAAATATATCGAAGCACCATAACATTAAAGAAGGAAGTAACATAGATCAAAAACAAAACAAATACACACACACACACACACACACACACACACACACACACACACACACACACACACACACACACACACACACACACACACACACACACACACACACACAAACACACACACACACACACACACACATACACACACACTCCGGGTACTCCGTAGGGTACTACTGGGGTACTCCGTAGTGTAGGGGAAGCACACTTGGTTCACAACCGAGAAGTCCCGGGTTCGATCTCCGGGCGGAGCGGAAACAGATGGGCTGTTTCCTTAAAACCCGAGCCCCTGTCCACCCAGCAGTGAATGGGTACCGGGTGTTAGCCGGGGTTTGTGACCTGCTCTCCGGGGTGCTGGCTTCGGCCAAAACTAAGCACTAAGGATGAATGATAAAAATGTTTATATGGAGACGGGGCCATACGAGCATTGCTCAGGCCCTGTAAAATACAACTAGATGAATACAACTAGATTAATACGCACACACACACACACACACACACACACACACACACACACACACACACACACACACACACACACACACACACACACACACACACACACACACACACACGATAAGAATCTGTTGAATATATGCAAAAATGTGCCAAAATTATTCAGCATATTTATGAATGATACAGTAAAAATAAGAGACAGTTTTGTACATCAAGAATGGGTAGACAGAGATTTTTTGGTTGATGGAACTTGCTGGAAAAAAAGGAAAAAAAATGATAAGAGGATGTTAATATGCAATAAGAAGGAAGCTATGCGGTATATACAGTAAAGTAAGAAAACATTCGAGAAAATGCAAAAAAAAAAAATCTCCTGACAAATCGTTTAATCATTATAATGTTTCTTCTAACCCTTCCTTGCTCCCTATATTAATTACCGTTCCATTTTCATTACTATCAACTATATTTTCTTCCCGTTCCGCTGTTCTGTCTCATGTGTTCCTTCTGTCCGTCTCCGTCCCCTTTTCCCGTCCTCTTCCTGTCACTGGTTTACATGTCCACGCCCTCTCACTGCTGCCGACACCTTCCTCAGTCCTCTCACTGCTGCCGACACCTTCCTCAGTCCTCTCACTGCTGCCGACACCTTCCTCAGTCCTCTCCCTGCTGCCGACACCTTCCTCAGTCCTCTCCCTGCTGCCGATACCTTCCTCAGTCCTCTCCCTGCTGCCGACACCTTCCTCAGTCCTCTCCCTGCTGCCGATACCTTCCTCAGTCCTCTCCCTGCTGCCGATACCTTCCTCAGTCCTCTCACTGCTGCCGACACCTTCCTCAGTCCTCTCACTGCTGCCGACACCTTCCTCAGTCCTCTCACTGCTGCCGACACCTTCCTCAGTCCTCTCACTGCTGCCGACACCTTCCTCAGTCCTCTCACTGCTGCCGACACCTTCCTCAGTCCCTCTCACTGCTGCCGACACCTTCCTCAGTCCCTCTCACTGCTGCCGATACCTTCCTCAGTCCTCTCCCTGCTGCCGACACCTTCCTCAGTCCTCTCACTGCTGCCGACACCTTCCTCAGTCCTCTCCCTGCTGCCGACACCTTCCTCAGTCCTCTCCCTGCTGCCGATACCTTCCTCAGTCCTCTCACTGCTGCCGACACCTTCCTCAGTCCTCTCCCTGCTGCCGACACCTTCCTCAGTCCTCTCCAGCTGCTGCCGACACCCTTCCTCAGTCCTCTCACTGCTGCCGACACCTTCCTCAGTCCTCTCCCTGCTGCCGATACCTTCCTCAGTCCCTCTCACTGCTGCCGACACCTTCCTCAGTCCTCTCACTGCTGCCGACACCTTCCTCAGTCCTCTCACTGCTGCCGACACCTTCCTCAGTCCTCTCACTGCTGCCGACACCTTCCTCAGTCCTCTCCCTGCTGCCGACACCTTCCTCAGTCCTCTCCCTGCTGCCGACACCTTCCTCAGTCCTCTCCCTGCTGCCGACACCTTCCTCAGTCCTCTCCCTGCTGCCGACACCTTCCTCAGTCCTCTCCCTGCTGCCGACACCTTCCTCAGTCCTCTCACTGCTGCCGACACCTTCCTCAGTCCTCTCACTGCTGCCGACACCTTCCTCAGTCCTCTCACTGCTGCCGACACCTTCCTCAGTCCTCTCCCTGCTGCCGACACCTTCCTCAGTCCTCTCACTGCTGCCGACACCTTCCTCAGTCCTCTCACTGCTGCCGACACCTTCCTCAGTCCCTCTCACTGCTGCCGACACCTTCCTCAGTCCTCTCCCTGCTGCCGACACCTTCCTCAGTCCTCTCACTGCTGCCGACACCTTCCTCAGTCCTCTCCCTGCTGCCGACACCTTCCTCAGTCCTCTCCCTGCTGCCGACACCTTCCTCAGTCCTCTCCCTGCTGCCGACACCTTCCTCAGTCCTCTCCCTGCTGCCGATACCTTCCTCAGTCCTCTCCCTGCTGCCGACACCTACCTCAGTCCTCTCCCTGCTGCCGACACCTTCCTCAGTCCTCTCCCTGCTGCCGACACCTTCCTCAGTCCTCTCCCTGCTGCCGATACCTTCCTCAGTCCTCTCCCTGCTGCCGATACCTTCCTCAGTCCTCTCCCTGCTGCCGACACCTTCCTCAGTCCTCTCCCTGCTGCCGACACCTTCCTCAGTCCTCTCACTGCTGCCGACACCTTCCTCAGTCCTCTCACTGCTGCCGACACCTTCCTCAGTCCCTTCATCACTACACCAGTCTTGTCTTCGTGTGAGTTTTAAAGCCCCGGCAGTCTGGTGGTAGGAGAGAGAGGGTGAATAGAGGAGTTGTAATGGACTTCAACCCTCCTGTCATCGTAGTTGTTGAGTGCTTCGAGCAAATGATAAATGCAACTTTCTGGCGGATATATGCAATGAGAGCGTTATTGATATATCCTACCCTATAGGGTAGACATGACTCACAAGACATATGAATTGACTGAAGCAAGAAGCACTGATGAACTAGGTCAGTGGTCGGCAACCTGCGGCACCGGAGCCGCATACGGCTCTTTCAAGAGACCTGTGCGGCTCCTGCCATATACTTAAAAATGTCCAAATTATCGGTAAAAAATAAAGAGATAAAATACTGGCCTAGACAGCCGCAGCACAACAGTGTGTGTGACCTAGGTCCTATAGTTCTCTAGGAAAATATTGGGATGGATTCTTGTACTTATTAACGTGTATTTGTCGTAATTTCCACTCATAATGTACACTGCGGCTCCATCAGCACTGCTTTTCTGCCAAGTTTGAAGAAACTAGCTCTTCTCGAATTCTGATTCGTATTTCCATCACAACACATAAGTCACACAAGTCACACAATTCACACAAATCACACAAGTCACACTATAAGTAAATATATAATATATAGTAAAGTAAGTTATAGTAAAGTTATAGTAAAGGTGTCCTCGCGGGCCAAGGCAGCCCGTGGCGGTGTTGACCCCTCCGTGCCCGAGGACGGCACGGAGGGGTGCCTCAAGGTGCCTTGGTAGCCTTGGGAGCCAGGGGCACCGAGCGAGGCACACGCTGGCCCCTCGGGAGGCACCGCTGCCGCCGGGCTGCCTGGAGACGGGCCGCTAGGCAGCCCTGCACGGCCGCCACCTCGCTGGCTGGTCCCCTGATGGCGACGGTGCCGGTGCGCGTGTCGCTGGGTGGCGGCACAGACACCCTCACGCGGGGGTACTGCTGTGCCAGGCCCCTGAGGGTCTCGCCCCCGTGGCCCACTACGTACCCACGCATGTGGGGCGCCACCTGCACAACCACCTGGCGCACCGCTGCCTCGCTCATCTGCTTGTCGACGGTCTGCAGGCGGCTTGTAATGTCCCGCGCGGCGGCGGTGGCCTGGCTCTTGGGGCCCTTGACTGTCACCTCCTTAGACTGAAGGTCAAGAGGGGAGGGCACCCCTACCCTCACCGCCGGATACTGCTGACGCAGCTGGCGTACGGTGTCCCCGCGAGGGCCTATGACGTGCCGGCGCCGGTTGGCAGCCACCGGCAGCACCACCGTCACCGTGTCCTCAGCCCAGGACTGACGAACACTGTCGACTGAGTCCTGCTGAGGGGCGAGGCCCTTGCGCCGCCTGCAGGCACGCTTGCCGCAGGTCTGGGAGGGGCTCGCCGCCACCGCTTTGGCCGCGTTCGCGTCCACTTGTATTTTCTTTTTGATTGATTTGGACTTTTTCTTAGTCACGAGGTGCCAGGCCTCGGTGTCCTCGTCCTCCTGTTGGTGGTTGGCGAGGGTCTCGTCAGGAACAAGCCCCTCGGTGCAGGGAGCTAATGGCTGTACACTCAAATGGTCCTCGCAAGGTTCAGGCGAGTGGTGAGCGTACAAATACATCACCAAGGTCTGAGGAGACTCCATGAACGGTTGAGGGGCGGGGATGTCTTCCTCTGCGTCAATAAAGGGAATGTCGGGAGGGGAGGATCCTACAGTTGCTGGGGCGACCTCAACGTCCATCATATTTTTAGGGGACGCCAGAGGTGCCCCGGGGAGGCTGCGGTCCTGTCGTTGGCCGTCCTCGGTCGCGGCGGGGCTCGAACCCTCCTGCTGGCAGCCTTGAGGGCGCCCCGCGTGCTGCTCTTCCTTACTCTTCTCTCCCTTCTTCTTAAGACTCTTCTTCGTCTTGCACGCGCAGGCAAAAGATCTCAGGAACTTTTTAAGTCCTGCGAAACATCCTGGTGGGGATCGCTGCTTCATTTCAGTAATATTCTCTTGAGACATCCTTCTCAAGAAGCTAATACCTAACACACGATGCGCGCTAGCATGCAAGGTCTAGATGGGATAAGGAGGTAGGAGTTAGCGCGTCAGGTTGGAGTTAAGAAGAATAGAACCTGCGCCATGGTAAAAACATCTCCACTACTCCTGTTATAGACCAAAGGGTGTCCTGACATCTGTTCTTCCTATGTATTCCTCCACCTCCTCCTCCTCCCACATCTTTCAGTAGCCAATCATAGAGCAGCAAGACCGTGACGTCACAGCACGACTCGCTCCTATTGGTTCACATATTTTTTTAATACTTTCTCGAATTCTGGGTTGCCGACCTTTGGACTAGGTGCTAATGGATAAAGGCTGATTCACACTATACCTGCACGTGACAGGACCGGCACCTGACCGGCACCGGCACGTCACCGGCCGCCACCAGCATGTGTATTCACACTACACCGTCAGGTCTCCGGAAGTACGGTGACCGGTCGCAGTACACTCCTGTCCTTGTAAGAGAAAAGATCGCTTCCGCTAGTGCTCGCTGATACTGAATTAACTATGTTTAAGAATGTCAGTGTAAATGACATTGCTGTGATAGCACTTCTTCTGGAAGAAGAGGAGAATGAAAAAGTAAAAAGGAAAAACAAAAGACGACTTTGGGTACACAAGTCCCTAAAGAAAAGGAAAACAGAAGGATAATATAGGACACTGTATAAAGAACTACTGGACGATGAGCTGAAATTCCACCAATACTTCAGGGATGTCAAAGCATCAGTTCCACGAGTTGCTGAGCCTGCTAGAAGAAACTATCTCTAAAAGAAACACCTCCTTTAGGGAGGCAATAACAGCGAAAGAAAAGTTGGCTGTTTGCTTAAGGTAAGTTTATTATGAAATATCACATATATAATTTAGTAGTTTGAGGCAACTAATTTTGAAGTAAATGATGTATCATGCAATACAAGAAAATGGTTCATGTGCATGTAATGAAATACAATATATCTTATGTCAAATAGAAAATTTCATTATTAAGAAAATAAACTTAGCTTGCACAGTTTAATATCCTGAGGTAGCCTAACTGATTTTAAAATATGTGTTACCTATCATGAAAAAAATATAAATGGTTATATATATATATACTATATATACAGGGTGTAGCACGAGTTTCTGCAAATATTGATACAGGTGAAAGAACATGCAATTCTAAGCACAAAATATTCTATAACCATATGCTTTTTGAAGCTTCCTTTAGATGTGAGATGAAGTTAGAAAAATTAGCGCGGCCAGTAATTTCACCATGGCAGGCGGCTGCCGCTCGGTGACATTTTGTATGATTTAATCATAATGTTTAGTAGTAATGGAGCATTACATTATCTTATAACAACATAATTGGTATTAATGGACATGTTATTACTGAATAAGCAGTACATGAGAACAGCAGGGCTGTAATAAACAATACTGTACAAGGCTAAGTGGCATCATGTTGGGGCGGGGGAGGAAGGAGGGACTAGGCTGCGAGGCTGAGTCGCCAGCTGAGTCACGCCCCCAGACCCCACCCACACCTTGTCCCCAGCCCCACCCCCAACCTGAATCATTGACGACAGCCCACAAGATTATTTTTACATTTACATTTACATAGTTACATTTTATTTGTCAAATGTTTCATGTAGCCTAAATACTCTTACTTCATAATATCACACAATGCTGTATTGAATAAAGAGATATAACATAAATTACCTGATTGTTGTAATTCAATCCCTATTTCAGCCCAGATTATATCTTTCTTCCCATTGTTGCTATAATCTCTGTGGGACATGTCGTAAAGACACTCATGGTTCTGCACGAGTGAAATTAGTTTCTCTTCATCCATCGTACTGTGCACCTGAGTCCCTTCAAGAGAGGAAATTAAGACCTTCGTGTGGACCGCGGGAGAGCGGGATGTCAACACTCAACTGAGGCAACCGTTTTGTGCCCGTGGGTAGCGGTAGCATGTTCACACTATCCAACAGTGACCAACACAGACAGGCTCCGCACCGCACCGTAACCTCCACGGACCAGCAGAATATTCTCTCCGAGAATCCTGACCGGCAACTGCCGGTGACGGTCCGTGCTGGTCAGGTGCCGGTCCGCTCTAGTGTGAATACACCAATGGTTTACCATTGAAGAATATTTTTACGGTCCGGACCGATACGTTACAGACCCGTCACGTTACGTATAGTGTGAATCAGCCTTAAGCGTACTCAAGTCAAGCTAGATTCTATAAATACATCTGTTAATAGGATAAACACATGAAACATTATTTAATGAGGGTAAACGTGAAAAATAAGGCAATCGTAATTATGATTGAAAGAAGCATAAGTTTTATCGAATAAGAGAAGAAATTTTTAAATATAAACTCAATAAGTTATGAAATCAAGACAAATGAAAATTAACCAAGTGATAAGTAGTGACATTAAAACCGTACCAGGAGAATTAAAGGGATGAAAAAGATTTCTCATAAGTGTGTCTGTTCATTGTGGAAATGAGATGATGGAAGAGAGAGAGAGAGAGAGAGAGAGAGAGAGAGAGAGAGAGAGAGAGAGAGAGAGAGAGAGAGAGAGAGAGAGACCGACCGACCGACCGACCGACCGACCGACCGACCGACCGACCGACCGACCGACCGACCGACCGACCGACCGACCGACCGACCGACCGACCGACCGACCAAGGAATACATTAGCGTTTTGCAGACCAGGCAGGAGGGATGACGGGGAAGTAGACGAGAAAGAGAAGCGTAAAAGTGAGGCCAAGAGGAAGCTTAATGCAAGGTGAAGGTTAATTAGATGAGATAAGAAATAATTGTGAAGAGGGAATCCTACGCGGAGGGTAAAGGAGCAAGGGTCGGGAAGTGGTTCTCATAACAAATGGTTGGCGTCTGAGGGGCAGATTGGCTAAGTATTTTGATGAGTTTGTTATATTTATAGCTATGAATAATGAAGGTGCAGTGGTGATAGATTGTTTGAGGAAAGGAGTATTCATGAGTAGGAAAGGTGAGGTGAATTGCTGTTTTGATGTGTCATAGACCACTGTATACCTGGAATGCGCACGGAATATCGGCCTGTCGCACAAGGGCCTGTAATCGGAGGGCCCCTCGGATTCATATATATATATACGGATCATATAGACTGGTTTATCAGTATATATGATATACTGTAATCTTCGTAAATGTTTGTTCTATAATATTATCAAATAAAAAACAGTAAAACACGCTAAAGAAATGCCATTACGCGACTATGAAGAAATATGCATGAACTTAATATTCACTTAACTCTTCGCCATTTAAAACTTTGCGAGTCAACTTTTATCATGAAGGGTATCAATAGAAGCGCAATTTTATTAGCTTTCCATTGCTATATTTCGTTATCTGATAAATGAAGTAGAACCATGCATAAATTAGCGTTAACTAGATAAATAAAATCATCAATCGGGTAATTTTCCCAATTGATGAGGTTATTTATTTAGTCAACGCTAATTTATACATGGTACTAATTCATTTATCAGAAAAAGAAATATATAAGTAAATAAATAACATCATCAATCGGGAAAATTACCTGATTGATGATTTTATTTATTTATTTAACGCTAATTTATGCTTGGTTTTAATTAATTTATCAGATAACGAAATATAGCAATGGAAAGCTAATTAAATTGTGCTTCTATTGATACTCTTCATGATAAAAGTTGACTCGCAAAGTTTTAAATGGCGAAGAGTTAAGTGAATATTAAGTTCATGCATATTTCTTCATAGTCGCGTAATGGCATTTCTTTAGCGTGTTTTACTGTTTTTTATTTGATAATATTATAGAACAAACATTTACGAAGATTACAGTATATCATATATACTGATAAACCAGTCTATATGATAGTCCATAGACCACTATATCTCTTTGTCGGGCGCCCCGCAGGCCCCTATGCAGCCCCGCAATTCAAAACATTGTCGCGTGAACAGTCCAGGTATACAGTGGTCTATGGATGTGTATATGATGCAATGTAAATGTTTTGGGTGATAAAAAAAAAAGGCTGAAAATCGCCTGTAAACCTTACGTTTGTTCCATCACCTCGCTCCTCCACCCACGCCCTTAACACACACACACACACACACACACACACACACACACACACACACACACACACACACACACACACACACACACACACACACACACAGACAGAGAGAACCGGCACGGCCACGCTAGATAATCATTAACGCACACTGATCTAATAGAATTTGTGATCATTCGTGTTAATTCTGGCCGACACGAAGCGCAAGGAGGAGGACGAGGACGAGGACGAGGACGAGGACGAGGAGGAGGAGGAGGAGGAGGAAGGAGAGGAGAGAAGAAGAAAAGAGAAAAGAGGAAAAGGAGAAAGGAAAGAAGAGGAGGACGAGGACGAGGACGAGGACGAGGACGAGGACGAGGAGGAGGACGAGGACGAGGAGAAGAGAAAGACGAAGATAAGGTAAAGGCTAGCTAAAGAGAGGAATAGAGGCAGAGAGGAGAATGACAGAGGAGGTCATGATGAGGGAGAAAGAAAAAAAGGAAATGCGTGTAAAGGACTCTCTCTCTCTCTCTCGACTCACGACTCTGGGACTTACGGCCAGAGGGGGNCCCCAAATTTGGTTCTTTAACATAGAAAAAACATTGATACCCAAGACAAGACAAAAAACGTTCAAAAGGACTAATATTGGAATAACATTAATTAAGGACTGAAACTTTCTCCCTATACTTACCTTAAAAAGCCTCTGGTTGACCTAAAAAGTCTGTTGTCTAAATGTGTCCTTTGTATTCCTTTGTATTCCTTTGTGTTCCTTTGTATGGCTTTTCGAAGAGAGGCTGTGATTTCCAGTTTTCTGTTCAGTAAAGACTATCACATTAGGACTCGATTCAGGTACAGTGAAGATTATTTTAACCCTTTGAGGCCCAGAACGTAATTTCCATTGTAATTTGGCTGCCATTACATGATTTTTAGTGTATATAACCAATATTTTATAGATATGACCTGTTTAGTATCCTTGTCCACTGGCTAATTTGGTATATTCAGTTAGTTTTTGTAAATTTATGGCTCCACAACAGACAATTTGTTATAGCTAAGGAAAGATCTGGACATGAAGGGATTAAGGTCGGAAATAGTAACGACATGAAGTTCTATAAATTGATGCTATGAGTAAAACTATAATACTAGGTTCTTATCGAGTTACTGTAATTTTCGTCTCAGACCGTGTTGTCATTTACTAGAACAAACTTTTAGCTTAATTGTGTTCTGTCTTTTTCTTTGTGTATATATCTCCTACTTATACATATATAATAGATAAAACCTGAAATAAATCAAATGAGATGTTTTCCTGACTTTCATTTTATTTGACTGTTTCTGTTATTTTTGTATCTATCTCCTTATTTAAACCCTTGAGGCCTTGAACGTAATTTCCATTGTAATCTGGGTACCATTAGACGATTTTTAGTGAATATAAGCAATATTTTATAGCTATAACCTGTTTAGTATTCTTGTCCACTAACTAAATTGGTATATTAAGTTTCTTTTTGTAATTTTATAGCTCGACAAAATACGATTTTTTGTATAGCGAAGGAAAGATCATAGTCCGGCAGCTTAGTGAAATGATGGGTACATGCCGGATAAAAGCACCAAAATTTTTTCAGGCACTCTACAGGCTCCTAGCTATGATTTTGAGAGGGGAGACAAATGATCCCATCACTCAGATGGCTATAAGGAAAACGCTTCTTATATTTTGACATTTCCGCATGTGGAAATTAGGGTAAAGGGGTTTTTAAAAGAATAGTCATAAGGATAATGTTATTGGATGCAAGTTATCTTATTATTAAATTTTTTTAATAACTCCAGAACAAAATATTCCAATATGGCTGTCAAAAAAACATAAATTCAATATTTATTCGACTTTAAACTCCCCTGCGGACATCGCGAAATGCCATGTAGTTTATTAGCAGAACACGAATTAAAACAAAATCCTTGCAATTAAAAATGACAGTGGTTAATCTACTGACGGTGCATATGAAAAAAAAGTATTCATTTAAACTCATTATACAACAATCATGTTCTTCCTGTACAGCTGCAGGAATGCCATGTCTTTGTTAAGCACCAGTATCACAATGCAGGGATGATTCATTTAAATTTTAATTATGTGTCTATTCTCACATTTGCAGCTGCACAGTTCGGTGCATTTCCAGCTGGCTTTCTTGCATGAACATTCCCGCCACAAACCTGCAGCACTTTTGCAGGCACACTTCACAAGTTCACTTACAGCCTTGCTGCCGCAGGCTGCGAGCTCCAGACAGGAACCCCAGGACTTTGTTTCTGCATCCAGTGTCCAACCGCAGCCTTCAGCAGTTGGTGTCTGTTTGTTGGGCCTGGTGACAGGTTGTCCAGATGCCAGCCTGGTACACTGCACGCTTGGTGTGCTGCAGCAGGGCCTGTTGAGTTGGGGAATGTTCTCCATCGTTCTGTTTTTCTGGCAGAACGTTCCTTTTTTGCTTCATTCACCGACACCAGAGGGCTGGTCTTGTCATATATAACGACTGTGAAACGTTCCAGCATCTGGAATACTGGCAATCCACGGTGATTTGTGCATGTGGATGTTCTACGATGAAGTTGAAGGCATCTGTGACTTCGGTATAGGCACCCCATGCTTCCAAACCGACTTTTTCCCCTTCCAAAGAAAGAAGAAAGTCGTATCACACCCTTGAGAAGGGTGTGAACACTGGTAGCGCTGTGGACTTCTCTTTGCCACAAAAAGGGAGTACTACAGATGGCATGATGTGTAGGAAAAGGGAAGTTCTTGCCACTGACGAAGGCGACCCAGATGCCCAGGCCGATTGGATACTTGCTGGCTCTAGAAAAGTGATACTTCCGATGAGGATGACAAGAACGGTAAGTATCCCCGGTGCGTACCAAGCATGTGCGTGCTATCCACATCTTAGGGCAATCTTGTAAGATGGACCACCAATTCTTGTGTCTGGCCTCCTTCGTGCGTCACATGGCGGCATCGAGTGGGTCAGTGCCACTGCAGATACAGAGGCTCCAGATGTTGCCAAAGACCTGCTTTTCCGCTGAGGAAGTTCAGTGGGATACAATCTTTCTGGATAGGAATGGAAGAGTCTACCTGTTGTGGGGTCACGCAGGAAATCGGGCCAATTGCTGTGGGACCTTGGTTGGCACCTTTGCCACCTTACATTCGTACACCTTTCCCCGTTTATCTCTGGTGGATTCTTTGATATGTTGTCCAGGTACATGTACCATACAACATCTACCTCTCATAGAGGTTTCCAGTTGCCTCATGATGTGGGGAACAAACACTCCACTTGATAATCGTCAAATGTTAGTGATGCCAGGTCACTGGGATGAGGTGTACCCCACAGCAGCCCCATCGAGCCACTCTACATCAAATGAGCCAGAGGTCTTCTTGCGTTTTTCTGGCCAGAATAACGGATATTTCTTTTGCCATTAAAGGCGAATTTTGATTAATCAAGATTTTTCTAAGTGAAAAAGCCGTTATCACAAAAATGGTTTCATAGAGGCTGTCTGAGTAATTGGGATCGTTGTCTCCCCTCTCAAAATCATAGCTAGGACCCCTGTAGAATGCCTGAACAAAATTTGTTGCTTTTATCCGGCATGTCCCCATCTCTTGAAATATGGTCCTTAGCAGGCCGGAACTATCAGGCGTGAAGGGTTAATTGTGCTCTGTCTTTTTCTTTGTGTATAAATCGTACTACTTATAGATAATCGATAAAAACCTCGAAATAAGTCAAATGAGATGTTTTTCCTCACTCATTTTATTTCGGACTGTTTCTGTTATTTTTGTATATATCTCCTATTTAATACTCGTTAATAATACTTATATAGATAATAGAATAAAACGAAATAAGTACAACAATAATACTTTCACCATGCATGTTAGAGCTGAAACATTCCACCTTTTGTGCTGTGGAAGCTTTTCATATCTCTTCTTTCATACACGTATTCCGGTAACTTTTTTCCAGGCAGGCAATGTGTATCAGGGAAGGGGAGGGCGGGGGGAGCATTCTTACTTTACTTACCAAAACATTTAAGCATGGCAATGTGTATCAGGGAAGGGGAGGGCGGGGCAGGCGATCCTTCTTACTTTACTAACAAACATTAAGCAGGCAGGTGTATCAGGGTAAGGGCAGGGCGGGGAGGAGCTTCTACTTTAACAACAACACATTTAAGCAGGCAAGTGTGTATCAGGGGGAAGGGGAGGGAGGGAGGAGCCCTTCTTGACTTTATAACAAACATTTAAGGCAGGCAGGGTGTATCAGGGGAAGGGGAGGGCGGGGAAGGAGGACTCTTAAACTTTACTAACAAACATTTAAGCAGGCAGGGTGTATCAGGGGAAGGGTGAGGGCGGGGGAGGAGCCTTCTACTTTACTAACAAACATTTAAGCAGGCAGGGTGTATCAGGGAGGGCACAGGGCGGGGAGGAGACTTTTACTTTACTAACAAACATTTAAGCAGGCAGTGTGTATCAGGGAAGGGGAGGGCGGGGGGAGGGGCCCCTTTTACTTTACTAAAACATTTTAAGCAGGCATGTGTATCAGGGAAGGGGAGGGCGGGAGGAGCCTTCTTACGTTTACAACAACATTTAAGCAGGCAATGTGTATTCAGGGAAGGGGAGGGCGGGGGAGGAGCCTTCTTACTTTACGAAACAAACATTTAAGCAGGGCAGTGTGTATCAGGGGAAGGGCAGGGCGGGGGAGGAGCCTTCGTACTTTACTAACAAACATTTAAGCAGGCAGCCCAGTGTGTATCAGGGGGAAGGGGAGGGCGGGGAGGAGCCCCTTCTTACTTTACTAACAAAACAATAAGCAGGCAGGTGTATCAGGGGAAGGGGAGGCGGGGAGGCGGCCCCTTTCTTACTTACTAACAAACATTAAGCAGGCAAGGTGTATAAGGGGAAAGGGGAGGGCGGGGAGGCAGCCTTCTTACTCTACTAACAAAATCATAAGCAGGCAGTGTGTATCAGGGGAAGGAGGATGGGCGGGGAGGAGCCTTCTTAACTTTACTAAACAAACATTTAAGCAGGCAGTGTGTATAGGGGAAGGGGAGGAGGGGAGGAGCCTTCTTACTTTATAAAAACATTTAGCAGGCAGGGTGTATCAGGGGAAGGGGCAGGGCCCGGGGGCCGGGGGAGAGCCTTCTTACTGTACTACCAAAAACATTAAAGCAGGCAAATGGGGACTCAGGGGTAAGGGGAGGGGGGGAGGGGCCTTCTTACCTTTACTAACAAAATTTAAGCAGGCAGTTGTGTTATCAGGGGAAGGGGAGGGCGGGGAGGAGCCTCGTAATTTACTAACAAAACATTTAAGAAGTCCAGTGTGTATCAGGGGAAGGGTGAGGGCGGGGAGGAGCCTTCTTACTTTACTTAACAAACATTAAGCAGGCAGTGTGTATCAGGGGAGGGAGGGGGGAGGGAGCCTTCTTACTTACTAACAAACATTTAAGCAGGCAGGGGGTGTATCAGGGGAAGGGCAGGGCGGGGAGGAGGCCTTCCTATTTACGAACAAAACATTAGAGCCAGGCCATGGTGTATCAGGGGAAGGGCAGGGAGGGGAGGAGCCTTCTTACTTTACTAAACAAAACATTTAAGCAAGGCAATGTGTATCAGGGGAAGGGGGAGGGCGGGGAGGAGCCTTCTTACTTTACTAACAAACATTTTAAAGCAGGCAGGGTGTACAGGGAAGGGGAGGGCGGGGGAGGGGAGCCTTCTTACTTACTAACAAAACATTTAAAGCAGGCAGGGTGTATCAGGTGGAAGGGGAGGGCCGGGGAGGAGCTTCTTCTTATTTACTAACACACATTTACGCAGGCAGTGGTATCAGGGAAAGGGGAAGGGCGGGAGAGCCTTCTTAACTTTACTAACAAACATTTAAGAGGCAGGGTGATCAGGGGAAGGGAGGGCGGGGAGGAGCCTCTTACTTTACTAACGAAACATTTAAGCCGGCAGGGTTGTTCTATCAGGGGGAAGGGGAGGGCGGGGGAGGAGCCTTCTACTTTACTAACAAACATTTAAGCAGGCAGGGTTGTATCGGGAAAGGGGAGGGCGGGGAGGAGGCCTTCGTACTTTACTACAAAACATTAAGCAGGCAGTGTGTATCAGGGAAAGGGGGAGGGCGGGGAGGGGCCTTCTTTTAACTACTTTACTAACAAACATTTAGCAGTAAAGATGCGTGTAGAACAGAGTTGACTATTCAAGCTGGTATAAATTTCTCCCATTTCTCTTTCCTGTTCTCGTCTCTTTCCTTCTTCCTCGCCTCTTCCTTCTTCCTCCTCCTTTATCTGTTCTTCTCTTCGTTTTCATATTATAAAACTACTCATGTGACTACGACCACTGTATTCCAAACTGATTCCCTTATATTTTTCTGTATTCCTTATTTTTCAGGCTGTATTCCTGCAGAATTATGTTTTTCGTTATTCCTGTATTTTCACCTATTCCAACTGTATCCTTATATATTTTTATATTATATTTTTTGTATTTCTGATTTTCTTACGTATTCTTCATAATTTTTCTGTATTTACTGTATTTTCAACTGATTCCAACTGATAATTCTTATTAATTTCTGTTATCCGTATTTTTCAACTGTATTCACTGTATTCCTGTATTTCGTTGTGGACCAAACTCAAGGACTTCAAACAGCCAAAAAAGTGAAGACCCAAATATTTAACGGACTGCCTAATTAAAGACAGACGTAATTACTATTACTGAAACATGGTCAGTGAGTTCTTGCCGTATTCGGATGTTCCACCCCCCCGGAGGAAAAACAACAACCTAAACACATAGCATTAAAAAAAAACAACAGGTGTGGTTTTGATAATAGATTTACAAGCCCTTTAAATATGTATACTGGACATAAACGCGTATGACCCTATCTAAATGTATGCTATGAGTATCAACAAAACGATTTCCCTGACCATTACGAGTACTATACGGACATTCCTGACATACGTTCATGGAGGAGGAGGAGAAGGAGGATAAAGATATGAATGATAACGAACAACGGAAAGGGAGTAAAGACGAGGAAAAGGAGGAGGACTCTGGCCAAGAGAAGGGAGGACCAAGTTAAGGACAGAGAGGAGGAGATAAGACGTCATTATAATTGGCGACAATGACGCCGCATCATCGACGGGAATGCGATGCAAGGCAATCAAGGTGTTGGGCGGAATGATTGAGTTGATTCACGATGCATTGCGCTGCTCAGAGGTGAACTAATGGACGCTGCAATACAATACACGAGACTTGATTACTGAAAATGACCCGAAAAACCCCGTGTAACACAAAATAAACGAACATTTTGTTGATTGTGATAAGTGTGTAATTCATAATCAGAAATGAGTGTCGGTTCAGTAATAAATATTATAAAAAAATAATACATTTTAGTCAAGAATATTATTTGCTCTTCAATATGGCGTGGAGTCGCCTCGTCATGTCACCTGTCGATGCTGCCTGGACGGCTCTCCGGAATAATATTGTTGAAATCGGCAACGAATAGTACCTTTGAAGCCAGGAAATTGAATATCTCCATGACACTTCATGAGGTATTAAAATTCAATGTCCACTTGTCGCCCCGTGGTGTAGTGGCTAGCGCGGCATGGCTACGAATCTGCGGGCCCGGTTCGCAATCCGGGCCAGCAGTCGGTAGCCAAGTCTAAACAGCTGTTCTTCCTCCCTTTCGAGGTGGATAAGTACCTGGGGAAAAACCTTTGGAATGTAAACTGTGGTAACCGGATGCACACTATAGACCTGTGTCCCGGAGGTAGCGGGTGTCACACACCCACAGGTTTAAGGGCTACTGCGACGGAGATGAGCACCGAGGCCACGCGCAGCATAGCGTATGCCCCCATCTTTATCTTTACCATGACACTTCAAGGTTCATGCTGCTCGTCAAGAGTTTCAGGCTAATCAGTGTTCAGGCGTGAAATGTCTATAATACTTCAGCTTCTAACAAGGATCTCCAAGCATTCGGCAGGACAAAGCAAAGTGTGCCATGACTGCAGGCTTGGTACCTCACCGTGATTCTAAGAGATAGCGATATGACAAGCAATCATCAACGCATGTTTATATACTGTACAACGCGTCTGTAGAGGAAAAGGTTGTGACCGAAATCATTACAGGGAATGCCTCGTCATCCGATATTTTGAAATTTGACAGAATTCCAGACAATCAGTACAGGATCTGAAATTAACAAAGCTTGAGCTACAAAACAAAACGCTGTTAAAATTATGATAGCATAACCCTAAACCCTAAAGACCAGGAGGATTTACATTCATAATTCAATTTTCGCTTACTAGTACAAACGACCAGCATAAGTCATGAGTGGTTCATTTCACTACCGTAGATAACACTATAGTCGCCAGTCACTCGCCACTGCACTAATGTCGCCAAGCGCCATATATTACGTATTTTAGTATTACTACAGACTTTTATGTGCCACTGAAAAGGCATGCACAGTAGTTTATATTATGTACATCACACTACATGTCTTCAGTTGCACATAAAAGTCTGTAGTGATGCTAAAATTAGTAATATATTGTGCCTGGCGACATTAGTGCAGTGGCAAGTGACTGGCGACTATAGTGTTATCTGCGGGAAAGATCTACCTTGCAGGGGGAGTGTTTTAGGTTATTATAAATCGTCCTTCTAAACTTATTCACGCCATAACCTCGATCATACCTATACACGATATACAGTTTGCCCTGCATTTCTCTGCCTCGGGGTGTTGACCTGACCTTCCCGTACACCCGTGTCTTGGCCTCGGCTCAGGGGAGGGTGTAGCCTTAGCTTCTCTCAAGATGAAGGTGTCTTCGCATTATTTACTGTTTCTTATACTGTCTCACTTACTGTCTGATGCTTACTGTACTGACTTACTGTCTCACGAGGCGATAGTCCCTCTTCTCGAACATTAAATTACGCAACCTCTCAAGAAACTGTTGGGCCTTTCCCCGTGTCCTGGCTTCATAACTGTTGTGCCTCACCTAAGGCACTCTCCGCTTTGTACCCTTCTCCCTTCTCCCTCTCCTTCCTCCCTGTGCCTTACCTCTCATTTTCCTCACATCTCCCTTTCCTTCACACTTCCCCCTCCCTCTCCTTCCTCCATGGTGCTTACCTTCGCCCCCTTTCTCCCTGGGCCTGTCTTCTCACCTTCCTCTCTCCCTTCCCTCCCTCGCCCTTCCTACCTGTGCCTACCTTCTCCCTCTCCCTATGCCTTACCTTCTCCCTTCTCCTCTCCCTCCTACCTTTGTCCCGCGGGAGGAGGGGGAGGGAGGACGCCGGGGTCCATCCCCAGGTTACACCGATACTAGTTCTCGTGACTTAATCGTGTTTACCTCACCCTCTCCCATCACTATCTAATCCTCCTCCTACTCCACCCACCACACCCCCCCCCCCCCCCACGACCCTCACCAGATTCCTCCTCCTCCTCCTGCCTCCCTCCCTCCTCTCTTCCGGTTCTTATATAACAAAAACGTATGGACAAAAGACTACTTGAATAGGTAAGGTTGGAATGAGTCATGAAGCTGTCTCTCTATTAACAATGATTGCTCCCTTGTTGTTGTGTGTTCCTACTCGATTTTCTCTCCTCTGTTGTTCCTTTCCCTCGCCCCTTAACGTGTACTTCATGGCTTCCTTCTCTATTTGCTGTATTTCCGCTCTTTATCTCTCACACCCTCGATTCACCTTTCCTTTTCAACTCTGTTGATCCCTTTCCCTCGCCCCGTAACCCCTGTCACGCCCAGATCTTTCCTTGGCTATAAGAAATCGTCTGTTGTTAGCCATAAAATTACGAAAAGTAGCTGAATATACTAAATTAGTTAGTCGACAAGGATACTAAACAGGTCATATCTATAAAACATTGCTTATATTCACTAAAAATCATCTAATGTTAGCCAAATTACAATGGAATTTACGTTCTGGGTCTCAAGGGGTTAATAAAATAATGTGCTTCGTATCTTCTTTCTCTATTTTCTTTATCGACGTTCTTTCTCTTATTCTCGATTCACCTTTCCCTTTTTACCTTTCCCCCCCTTTCAGCCACTTCCCCATGTCCCCATTCCAGCCCCCCCTCCTCCCTTCCCCATGCAGCACTCCCCCATGTCCCCATTCCCAGCCCCCTCCCCTCCTATCCCCCATTCCGCATTCCCCCTGTCCCCATTCCCAGCCCCCCTCCCCTACCTTCCCCCATTTCAGCAACTCCCCATTGTCCCATTCCCCGCCCCCTCCCTCCCTTCCACCATTCAGCACTACCCATGTCCCCCATTCCCAGCCCCCCTCCTCCCTCCCGAGCACCCCTGTGTCTTCTGTCTTCACCCCTGCGTCCCCTCATTTCCTGGCGTCCTAGCCGCGGGGGGGAAATGTCCTGAGGTGAGTGCATGAACCGCTTCCCTCACCTTGGTAATAAAGATGATGATTACCGGTAATTTCCCCTCGAAAATGCAACATCATGGCATTGGCGTGAAATTTTAGGGTACGTAGGCATGGGGCGTGTTCTTTTCCTTTCCTTTCTTCTTTTTTGAATGCGTGGTTACTTAAAATATGAAACTTTTTAGCATTAACCCCTTGAGACCCAAAACGTAATTTTCATTGTAATTTGACCACCATTAGATGATTTTTAATTGAATATAAGCAATGTTTTTATAGATATGACCTGTTTAGTATCCTTGTCCACTAGCTAATTTGGTTTATTTAGTTACTTTTCGTAATTCTATGGCTCGACAACTAACGATTATTTATAAGCAAAGGAAATATCTGGGCGTGAAGGGGTTAAATTTGTAGTGACAGTGTCTGCATTACTTTTATTTTGCCGCCAACCTGTTTCTATTGCGGCTCAGCTCTGTACGTGTGTCTCGAGTGGCTCTGTGTCTCGAGTGGCTCTGTCATCGAAGAGATTGTTGATTGCTGTTGCCTTCGTTCCCTTTGCGCAACCACCAATTGTTAAAAGAGTAATTGTGTTTCCTGTTCTTGAGGTTTTTATTCGGAGTCTTGTTTTAGGGACTTGCGATACGTTCTTCGTGTTTTATATGGATACAGTATTTTGTTATTTCATTAACCCCTTTACGCCCAGATCTTTCCTTTGCTATATAAAATCATCAATTGTTACCCATAAAATTACGAAAAGTGACTGAATATACCAAATTAGCTAGTGGAAAAGGATACTAAACAGGTCATGTCTATAAAATATTGCTTATATTCACTAAAAATAGTCTAGTGGTACCCAAATTCAATGGAAATTACGTTCTGGGTCTCAAGGGGTTAAATGGATAATGGAATAGATATGTAATCAGTTTCTTATGATGAGACTTACTTGATGAAAAACACCTGATTGTAGGTATCGCTTCGTTTCTTTTCCTCCTCATTCCTCATTTATTTATATTTTTTATTAACAGCCGCCGCCAAATTTTTAAGAAATGCAATCCTTGTCTTTTTTNCCATTTTCCACCCCCCTCCCTCCCTTCCCCATTCAGCACTCCCCAATGTCCCCATTCCCAGCCCCCCCCTCCCCTCCCTTCCCCCATTCAGCACTCCCCATGTCCCCATTCCCAGCCCCCCCTCCCCTCCCTTCCCCCATTCAGCACTCCCCATGTCCCCATTCCCAGCCCCCCCTCCCCTCCCTTCCCCCATTCAGCACTCCCCATGTCCCCATTCCCAGCCCCCCCTTCCCCTCCCTTCCCCCATTCAGCACCCCACCCCCCCACCATGACTCCCATGTCCCATTCCGCCCCCCTCCCCTCCCTTCCCCCATTCAGCACTCCCCATGTCCCCATTCCCAGCCCCCCCTCCCCTCCCTTCCCCCATTCAGCACTCCCCATGTCCCCATTCCCAACCCCCCCTTTTCCCCTCCCTTCCCCCATTCAGCACTCCCCATGTCCCCATTCCCAGCCCCCCCTCCCCTCCCTTCCCCCATTCAGCACTCCCCATGTCCCCATTCCCAGCCCTCCTCCCCTCCCGAGCCCCTGTGTCTTCTGTCTTCCCCCTGCGTCCCCTCACCTGGCGTCTACGCCGCGGGGGGGAAATGTCCTGAGGTGAGGCATGACCCGCTTCCCCTCCACCCTGGTAATAAAGATGATGATTACCTGTAGTTTCCCCTCGAAAATGCATCCATCATGGCTCTGGCCGTGAAATTTCAGGGTCCGTACGTGCATGGGGCGTGTTCTTTCCTTTCCTTTCTTCTTTTTTGAATGCATGGTTACTTAAAATATGAAACTTTTTAGCATTAACCCCTTGAGACCCAAAACGTATTTTTCATTGTAATTTGGGTACCATTAGATGATTTTTAATGAATATAAGCAATGTTTTTATAGATATGACCTGTTTAGTATCCTTGTCCACTAGCTAATCTGGTTTATTTAGTTACGTTTTTGTAATTTTATGGCTAACAACAGGCAATTTTTTATAGCAAAAGAAAGATCTGGTCGTGAAGGGGTTCAAGTTGTAGTGACAGTGTCTGCATTACTTTAATTTTGCCGCCAACCTGTTTCTATTGCGGCTCAGCTCTGTACGTGTGTCTCGATGGCTCTGTGTCTCGATGGCTCTGTGATCGAAGAGATTGTTGATTGCTGTTGCCTTCGTTCCCTTTGCGCAACCACCAATTGTTGAAAGAGTAATCGTGTTTCTTGTTCTTGAGCTTTTTATTCGGAGTCTTGTTTTAGGGACTTGCGATACGCTATTTGAGTTATGTATGGATACAGTATTTTGTTATTTCATTAAATGGATGATCGAATAGATATGTAATCAGTTTCTTATGATGAGACTTACTTGATGAAAAAACACCTGATTGTAGGTATCGCTTCGTTTCTTTTCCTCCTCATTCCTCATTTATTTATATATTCTATTAACAGCCGCCGCCAATTGCTTAAAGAATAATTGCATTCCTTGGTCTTGAGCTTTTTAATCGAAGTTTTGTTTTAGGGGCTTGTGATACGCTCCTCGGGTTATTAATTGACGCAATGTTGTATTATTTAATCAAGCGGGTAATCGAATAGATATGTAATCAGCTTCTCATGATAAAACTTGGTTGATGAAAAGCACCTGATTGAACGTATTGTCTCGTTTACGTTTCACCGATGCCAATATATAGTTTCTGTAAAGCACAATATTTCTCTCTTTTTTCACAATATCGTGACGGTTCTTGCCTGAAACAAGTCAAGGTTGCAATCATAGTTTCTCTTCGCTCTCAAATCGACCAATGGCTGCCTTTGTTTACAGTCTCGGGGTGGGGGGGAAGGGGGAGGGGAGGGAGGGCATAACTTACGTCGCCGCTGATTGGCCGCGCACTGTTGGCGTTCCTGGCTTAAGCTACAGTCACACTGGGATCCCGGTAGACCACGGTACGCCCCGGCACGGTGACCTTGGCGTACCGTGGTCTACCGTGGCGCATACCGTGTCCATGTCGTGGTGTACCGTGGGTGACCTTGGCGTGCCGTGACATGCCTGGACAACGATCTGAAATTTTAAACATGTTTAAGATTTCAGATCGCCGTCCCGGCACACCGGGGCGGAGCGCTCGCCTATACCGGGCCCTACCGTATTAAATTTTCATGCCGGCCTATAACGGTATGTACCTTGATACACCGTGTATGTACCGTGTTCAGTGTGACTGTCGCTTTACGGCGCCGCTGATTGGCTCTGGCGTTCTCTTTCCGGGACTAATTTTCCAGAGTGTGTGGTGTTCTGGTTTTTACTTGAGAGAGAGAGAGAGAGAGAGAGAGAGAGAGAGAGAGAGAGAGAGAGAGAGAGAGAGAGCGCGCGCTAAGACTCAAAATAGATCAAGGAAGGGAAGGAAGGAAAGAGGATAGCTAAGAATAAGTGAATAAGGAATGAGTGAGAGAGAGAGAGAGAGAGAGAGAGAGAGAGAGAG
>JACEEZ010016905.1:40000-52500 GCA_016584305.1 Chionoecetes opilio
CCTCTGCCACTCTCTCTCTCTCTCTCTCTTTCTCTCTCTCTCTCTCATCTTCTCATCTCTCTCTCTCTCTCTCTCCTCTCTCTCTCTCTCTCTCTCTCTCTCTCTCTCTCCTCTCTCTCCTCTCTCCTCTCTCTCTCTCTCTCTCTCTCTCTCTCTCAATAATTAGCCTCGGGGAGTCGTACAAAGAGGGTCGTCACTCGCTTCTTCGTCTTCATTAGGGAGTCAACGACCTTCACGTGAGCTTAATGACTGCCTTGTCGACCTAATCACCAGGAAGTTGTCTAGTAATTACCTTTATTCCAATCATCAAACCTATAATTGGACGGTAACATCTGCTGCCTTGGGTTCATGTTTTCCAGCATTCGGATTCTTGGTATTTACGATGATTTAATGGCAATTCTTAAAAAACTTTCCTATATCTTTCCTTCCAACTCCTTCCTTCCTATCTTCCTTCTTCCTCCAGCTACTCCTCCTCCTCCTTCCTTTCTTCCTATCTTCCCTCCTCCTCCCTCCTTTCCTCCTCCTTTATTTATTCTGTATTTACTAACTATATCTATAACTCTATGTTTACGTATTAGTTGTCGTGGCTTTAGTTTACTCTTGCTATATTGTTTGTAATGGTTTCAGGTTTATTTGATGAAAGGATTGATATTTTTGGTATTGAATCGATTAATTTTCTGCTATTGTTACGATTATGAAATGTGTTTAGTAACGTTCGTTTTGTGTGTAATTCTTGTTTTGTGTTTATGTGCATTGCCTTCTTTCCTTCCTTCCTTCCTTCCTTCCTTCCTTCCTTCCTTCCTTCCTGCCATCCATCTATCCTTCCTTCCATCCATCCGTCCTTCCATCCATCCGTCCATTCCATCCTTCCTTTCTTAATTCCATCCATCCTTCCATTCCTTCCTTCCTTCCTTCCTTCCATCCATCCATCCATCCTTCCATCCTTCCTTCTTTCCTTCCTTCCTTCCATCCATCCGTCCATTCCTTCCTTCCTTCTTTCCTTCCATCCATCCGTCCATTCCTTCCTTCCTTCCTTCCTTATTTCCTTCCTTCCTTCCTTCCTTCCTTCCTTCCATCAATCCTTCCTTCCTGCCTTCCTTCCATCAATCCTTCCTTCCTTCCTTCCTTCCTTCCTTCCTTCCTTCCATCAATCCTTCCTTCCTTCCTTCCTTCCATCAATCCTTCCTTCCTTCCTTCCTTCCTTCCTTCCTTCCTTCCTTCCATCAATCCGTCCATTCCTTCCTTCCTTCCTTCCTTCCTTCCTTCCTTCCTTCCTTCCTTCCTTCCTTCCTTCCTTCCTTCCTTCCTTCCTTCCATATTTCCTCCATAATCTTAATAACCTTTTCATGTCGCTTTATTAACTCTCTCCTTCCAACAACTTTTTCTATCTTATCATATTTACTAATGGCATCTTTATATCTATCTTCTCTCTCTACTCCATTTCCTGCAAAGTGCAAACAAAAGAGTGACAGAACTTTCTCCCTGAAGACTAATTAAGAAAGTTTTAGAGGCTGAGGGTGTAGCAATATGGCCGACTCCCCGACTCGTGTGCAGGGAGGAGGACAAATATGGCCGCCGTCTTATCCTTATCTCGCATCTCCTGCCCGACCGTGGCACGACGACTCAAAACGGTGTATTATGCGGCCGCGGACTCGATAGCGATAAGATAGCCAACTTTTGCTACTCTTAGGAAGATTTATGGTCGAAGGCGTTCTCCCCCATTTCTTCTACTCTCTCTCTCTCTCTCTCTCTCTCTCTCTCTCTCTCTCTCTCTCTCTCTCTCTCTTCTCCTCTCTCTCTCTCTCTCTCTCTCTCTCTCTCTCTCTCTCTCTCTCTCTCTCTCTCTCTCTCCACACACTCATATTTTTCTCACTATTTTTTCCAGAAAGAGTAGACTTGGCAGTGGTTCCAGGAGATAAGAATTTCTAAGCTCTGACACTTTTGTTAATAGCATAAAAAAGTTACGAAATATAGGACGAATTCGACATATTTTCCAGTAAAAAAATATAGACCATCTGTGAGCCACCTGAGAGCACGAAAATAAGCTTAGATGTGTGCCAGAATAATAGAGAAAATCACCTCTGTTGTGTGGTGAGCGTAGACAGAGGAGTCGAACACGGGAGTAAATTATTGCATTTAAAATCTGAAATCAAGAGGCATGATAACATAAATACTTGTGAGTTCAATCGCTGTGAGCTCAATCGCTGTGAGTTCAAATTCAACAGAGGAGCGACAAGACATAATACGGGAGTAAGGAAAAACTATTATACTTTGAGGAGCCAAGTGGAGTAAGCTGAAGAGTTAAGAGTCGAAAAAGGTGATAAAGCATTAAGACTTTAACCATTAATCTAAGACATCTGATGCTCAATGAAGAAAGAAGTAATGTTTTAAAGACTGGAAATCAAATATCAGACCCGAAATGTTGCTGATGTCAATATAGAAAAAGTTGTAAGAGTCAATATAGAAAAAGTTGTAAGAGTCAATGTAGAAAAAGTTGTAAGAGTCAATATAGAAAAAGTTGTAAGAGTCAATGTAGAAAAAGTTGTAAGAGTCAATATAGAAAAAGTTGTAAGAGTCAATGAAGAAAAAGTTGGAAGAGTCAATATAGAAAAAGTTGTAGGAGTCAATATAGAAAAAGTTGTAAGAGTCAATGTAGAAAAAGTTGTAAGAGTCAATATAGAAAAAGTTGTAAGAGTCAATGTAGAAAAAGTTGTAAGAGTCAATATAGAAAAAGTTGTAGGAGTCAATATAGAAAAAGCTGTAAGAGTCAATGAAGAAAAAGTTGTAAGAGTCAATGTAGAAAAAGTTGTAAGAGTCAATGTAGAAAAAGTTGTAAGAGTCAATGTAGAAAAAGTTGTAAGAGTCAATGTAGAAAAAGTTGTAAGAGTCAATATAGAAAAAGTTGTAAGAGTCAATGTAGAAAAAGTTGTAAGAGTCAATATAGAAAAAGTTGTAAGAGTCAATATAGAAAAAGTTGTAAGAGTCAATGAAGAAAAAGTTGTAAGAGTCAATATAGAAAAAGTTGTAAGAGTCAATATAGAAAAAGTTGTAAGAGTCAATGTAGAAAAAGTTAGAAGAGTCAATGTGGAAAAAGTTGTAAGAGTCAATATAGAAAAAGTTGTAGGAGTCAATATAGAAAAAGTTGTAAGAGTCAATGTAGAAAAAGTTGTAAGAGTCAAAATAGAGAAAGTTGTAAGAGTCAATATAGAAAAAGTTGTAAGAGTCAATGTAGAAAAAGTTGTAAGAGTCAATATAGAAAAAGTTGTAAGAGTCAATATAGAAAAAGTTGTAAGAGTCAATGAAGAAAAAGTTGTAAGAGTCAATGTAGAAAAAGTTGTAGGAGTCAATGTAGAAAAAGTTGTAAGAGTCAATATAGAAAAAGTTGTAAGAGTCAGTTTAGAAAAAGTTGTAAGAGTCAATGAAGAAAAAGTTGTAAGAGTCAATATAGAAAAAAGTTGTAGGAGTCAGTTTAGAAAAAGTTGTAAGAGTCAATGAAGAAAAAGTTGTAGGAGTCAATGTAGAAAATATACAGCCAGTTAATATAGCAAAAAAAAAAAAAATAATTAAATAAAAAAAAAGGTGGGGAGGGGAGGGGAGGGGCGAGGGTGCTAAAACAAGTGATATCACGGCGCACAGAGGCTAGGCATAAGAAGCAAAAAAATATGATCCAGAAAGTGGCAAGGAAAGTAAAGAAGAATGTCACCATTACTCCTGGACATCTGGTTGTTAATGGAGATAAGATATAAGATACTTTGATCCTATCTAGACACTTTGCAAGTACCAACTACAAGGTTATTGACTATACAAAGCGCCACCACGCCAGGACGAACTTGGTGGACTCGAACCGCTGACCGAATGCGCAGGGACGCTACACACGCAAGACAACAGCTCTACCAATCGAGCCATCCTGACGGGTCTCTTAATGGAGAAAGAAGTAATATGCCCACAAACTGGAAGACAAATATCAGACCCGGAATGCTGCAGATGTCACTAGAGAGAAAGTTACAAGACATATCAAGACACTATTTCATGTCTATTTCACAATGTTTCTATTTTTCCACCTTCCTATGACTTATATTTCTTCAAGAGCGGAGTGACAAGACAACTCCCGACCTAAATTGGCCCACCTCCCTATTCTATATTCTCTTACTGTCTTCTATATATAGGTACTCGCATCTAAGCGGGGTTTTTGTGAACTTTTTTTTTGTCTTGGCCAGTCCTTTGTGATGTAAAAAAAGAAACAAATGTTGTCGCCTTGTAAGTGGCTCGACGTGGGGACATGTTTGGTTCCCTCCTAAGAAGAAGACTCGACTTGTGTCTGGTCGAGGTTGAATAAACTGATCCTTTCATGCAATATTAGAATCAAGACTGCGTGTATAAGAAAGGTTTATGGTGTACTGTAATGGTAGAGATTTTGTTATAAGGAGATAAGCCGTCCCTGCTCTTGTGTGTTATGGGGGAAAGAGGTGAAACGGGGGGAGAGAGAGAGAGAGAGAGAGAGAGAGAGAGAGAGAGAGAGAGAGAGAGAGAGAGAGAGAGAGAGAGAGAGAGAGAGAGAGAGAGAGAGAGAGAGAGAGATTCCAATAATCAGATAAATCATGCATAGTAACACACTTACCTGTACGAAACACAAATCATCGACGCACGCAACACTTCACCTCTAGGAAACAACGTGCAACACACACACACACACACACACACACACACACACACACACACACACACACACACACACACACACACACACACACCACCACCACCACCACCACCACCACCACCGCCTTATTGACCATGTTCGACGAGTGTGTTTTATTCACACTAAAGCGATTGTGGCCACGGCTCGCTGCTACACACACACACACACACACACACACACACACACACACACACACACACACACAAATGGCGAGGACGCGGAAGCTTGGAACACAAGAAGGGCTCAATGCAATAATGGTATTTGTGGATGGAGTTAATACATTAGTGTGTAGATCCTCCTTGGACCAATGACTGTGCCGCGTGCAGGTGGTGACACATTGGAGTTAAGTGGAGGTTGGAGTTAAGAAGAATAGAACTTCACATGGGATAAGGAACCTACCCCTTATAAGGTCATGTTCGCTCCAACCTGTACGTCCCATTTTGAGGGTGCCTGTAGCGAAGGCTGTGATGGTTAGAGCAACTCACACGACTCAGAGAATATCTGGAGAAGTGCAAGTGGAGAAGCTTCAGACCCAGCCGTGCCCAGCATGGATATCCCCACCATCAAGAGGAAGCACGTGAAGAAGGGCAAGGTCCTGGGGGAAGGCTAGTACGGCGTGGTGTACAGGGGGCGGCTGGCACTCTCCAAGGACGAGATTGTCCGCGTGGCCGTGAAGGAGCCCGTGGACGAGCCCGAGCTGATTGAAAAGACCTGCGAGGAGGCGGCGGTGCTGCGGGAGGTGGAGGGGGAGGCTGGCGTGCCCCACCTTTACGGGGTGACCACCGACTCTCCCCCCTGCCCTGGTGATGCAGCTGTGCCCGGGGACACCCTGGAGGAGTGTCTGGGGCGCGGGGAGGTGCGCGCCTGCCTGTTTGGCCCTCGTGCAGGTGTGCGGCGTGGTGCGGCGCCTCCACGCCAGGGGCATCACCCACGGCGACATCCACGAGAGGAACGTGTTGGCGCACACCTCCAAGGCGGGGGAGGTGCGGGCCTTTCTGCTGGACTTCGGTCTGGCCAAGAGGGGCACGGACCTCCTCCAGCAGGAGTCTGACGTCATCGACGTGGTGGCCACGGCCCTGGAGATGATCCCCGACGCGGACCACCTCACCGACCTCAGGTGGAGGCTTAACACCACCTCCTCCCTGGACGAGGTCGCCGCCCTGCTGCACGAGGCCCTGGACCTCCAGCCTCGGGACTGAGGCAACACAGGACAAGGACAAACTTTTTAAAATTTACCTCAACACTTGCTGACGTTTTGTTATAAATATGAAAACAAATATAAATGTGAATATATAAACATGAAACAGTGGCAGCCCGACGCGGCTACTACAGCTGAGCAGACACTTCATGAGTCTGTGACTATCTGAACATTTAGCTGAGCAATTCTTCCCTCAGCTAAAATCTGCATCACTATATCATTATTACTGTTACCATCATTATTATCATTACTTTTATTATTACCATTATGACTTCACTTCCCTATCCACGCACTTCATTCCTAGTCCCCTCTCTACTAACACACACACACACACACACACACACACACACACACACACACACACCACACACACACACACCACACACCCTGACACACACATACACACACACACGTACACACACACACACACACACACACACACACACACACCACACACACACACCACAACCCTGACACACACACACACACACACACCATACACACCCTGACACACTTGAAACACTTGAAAGACTTGAAACACTTTAATATGCTTACGTTAATAAAGTTATATAACATAATTTGTGTAAGCAGCCCATACGAAGCCATACGGCTATTCGGGCAGCATCTCTGTAGTTTACAAACAAGTTTATCTAGGACGTCAGTAGCAATTACATAAAAGAAGAAGAAAAGAAAAAGAAAAACAAGGTAAACAAAAAGTTTGTCTTTGTCACACTGACACACCCATGAGTGTGTCAGTGATAAACCCGTCACTCCTGACGGGTTTATGCAACACTGCTAACGTTTATTAATACACGTCCAGCCTATGCAACACACATTTAACCCTAGAGACTTTAGGCTTATTGCTATCTCTCTCTCTCTCTCTCTCTCTCTCTCTCTCCTCTCACACGCGCACATTCGCACACACACACACACACACACACACACACACACACACACACACACACACACACACACACACACACACACACACACCACCACCACCACCACCACCGCCTTATTGACCATGTTCGACGAGTGTGTTTTATTCACACTAAAGCGATTGTGGCCACGGCTCGCTGCTACACACACACACACACACACACACACACACACACACACACACACACACACACACACACAAGTGGCGAGGACGCGGAAGCTTGGAACACAAGAAGGGGTCCATGCAATAATGGTATTTGTGGATGGAGTTAATACATGAGTGTGTAGATCCTCCTTGGACCAATGGCTGTGCCGCGTGCAGGTGGTGACACATTGGAGTTAAGTGGAGGTTGGAGTTAAGAAGAATAGAACTTCACATGGGATAAGGAACCTACCCCTTATAAGGTCATGTTCGCTCCAACCTGTACGTCCCATTTTGAGGGTGCCTGTAGCGAAGGCTGTGATGGTTAGAGCAACTCACACGACTCAGAGAATATCTGGAGAAGTGCAAGTGGAGAAGCTTCAGACCCAGCCGTGCCCAGCATGGATATCCCCACCATCAAGAGGAAGCACGTGAAGAAGGGCAAGGTCCTGGGGGAAGGCTAGTACGGCGTGGTGTACAGGGGGCGGCTGGCACTCTCCAAGGACGAGATTGTCCGCGTGGCCGTGAAGGAGCCCGTGGACGAGCCCGAGCTGATTGAAAAGACCTGCGAGGAGGCGGCGGTGCTGCGGGAGGTGGAGGGGGAGGCTGGCGTGCCCCACCTTTACGGGGTGACCACCGACTCTCCCCCCTGCCTGGTGATGCAGCTGTGCCCGGGGGACACCCTGGAGGAGTGTCTGGGGCGCGGGGAGGTGCGCGCCTGCCTGTTGGCCCTCGTGCAGGTGTGCGGCGTGGTGCGGCGCCTCCACGCCAGGGGCATCACCCACGGCGACATCCACGAGAGGAACGTGTTGGCGCACACCTCCAAGGCGGGGGAGGTGCGGGCCTTTCTGCTGGACTTCGGTCTGGCCAAGAGGGGCACGGACCTCCTCCAGCAGGAGTCTGACGTCATCGACGTGGTGGCCACGGCCCTGGAGATGATCCCCGACGCGGACCACCTCACCGACCTCAGGTGGAGGCTTAACACCACCTCCTCCCTGGACGAGGTCGCCGCCCTGCTGCACGAGGCCCTGGACCTCCAGCCTCGGGACTGAGGCAACACAGGACAAGGACAAACTTTTTAAAATTTACCTCAACACTTGCTGACGTTTTGTTATAAATATGAAAACAAATATAAATGTGAATATATAAACATGAAACAGTGGCAGCCCGACGCGGCTACTACAGCTGAGCAGACACTTCATGAGTCTGTGACTATCTGAACATTTAGCTGAGCAATTCTTCCCTCAGCTAAAATCTGCATCACTATATCATTATTACTGTTACCATCATTATTATCATTACTTTTATTATTACCATTATGACTTCACTTCCCTATCCACGCACTTCATTCCTAGTCCCCTCTCTACTAACACACACACACACACACACACACACACACACACACACACACACACACACACACACACACCTGACACACACATACACACACACACGTACACACACACACACACACACACACACACACACACACACACACCCTGACACACACACACACACACACACATACACACCCTGACACACTTGAAACACTTGAAACACTTGAAACACTTTAATATGCTTACGTTAATAAAGTTATATAACATAATTTGTGTAAGCAGCCCATACGAAGCCATACGGCTATTCGGGCAGCATCTCTGTAGTTTACAAACAAGTTTATCTAGGACGTCAGTAGCAATTACATAAAAGAAGAAGAAAAGAAAAAGAAAAACAAGGTAAATAAAAAGTTTGTCTTTGTCACACTGACACACCCATGAGTGTGTCAGTGATAAACCCGTCACTCCTGACGGGTTTATGCAACACTGCTAACGTTTATTAATACACGTCCAGCCTATGCAACACACATTTAACCCTAGAGACTTTAGGCTTATTGCTATCTCTCTCTCTCTCTCTCTCTCTCTCACACGCGCACATTCGCACGCACACACACACACACACACACACACACACACACACACACACACACACACACACACACACACACACACACACACACACACACACACACACACACACACACACACACACCACCACCACCACCACCACCGCCTTATTGACCATGTTCGACGAGTGTGTTTTATTCACACTAAAGCGATTGTGGCCACGGCTCGCTGCTACACACACACACACACACACACACACACACACACACACACACAAAACCCACACACACACCACCCCACACAAGTGGCGGGGACGAGGAAGCTTGGAACACAAGAAGGGGTCCATGCAATAATGGTATTTGTGGATGGAGTTAATACATGAGTGTGTAGATCCTCCTTGGACCAATGACTGTGCCGCGTGCAGGTGGTGACACATTGGAGTTAAGTGGAGGTTGGAGTTAAGAAGAATAGAACTTCACATGGGATAAGGAACCTACCCCTTATAAGGTCATGTTCGCTCCAACCTGTACGTCCCATTTTGAGGGTGCCTGTAGCGAAGGCTGTGATGGTTAGAGCAACTCACACGACTCAGAGAATATCTGGAGAAGTGCAAGTGAAGGTGCCTCAGACCCAGCCGTGCCCAGCATGGATATCCCCACCATCAAGAGGAAGCACGTGAAGAAGGGCAAGGTCCTGGGGGAAGGCTAGTACGGCGTGGTGTACAGGGGGCGGCTGGCACTCTCCAAGGACGAGATTGTCCGCGTGGCCGTGAAGGAGCCCGTGGACGAGCCCGAGCTGATTGAAAAGACCTGCGAGGAGGCGGCGGTGTTGGGGGGAGGTGGAGGGGGAGGCTGGCGTGCCCCACCTTTACGGGGTGACCACCGACTCTCCCCCCTGCCTGGTGATGCAGCTGTGCCCGGGGGACACCCTGGAGGAGTGTCTGGGGCGCGGGGAGGTGCGCGCCTGCCTGTTGGCCCTCGTGCAGGTGTGCGGCGTGGTGCGGCGCCTCCACGCCAGGGGCATCACCCACGGCGACATCCACGAGAGGAACGTGTTGGCGCACACCTCCAAGGCGGGGGAGGTGCGGGCCTTTCTGCTGGACTTCGGTCTGGCCAAGAGGGGCACGGACCTCCTCCAGCAGGAGTCTGACGTGATCGACGTTGTGGCCACGGCCCTGGAGATGATCCCCGACGCGGACCACCTCACCGACCTCAGGTGGAGGCTTAACACCACCTCCTCCCTGGACGAGGTCGCCGCCCTGCTGCACGAGGCCCTGGACTCCAGCCTCGGGACTGAGGCAACACAGGAAAGGACAACTTTTTAAAATNATTTAAATTAAAGATAAAATTGATAGATAAACTATCAATTTTATAGAGGACCTTAAAGTGATATAATGGGAAACCCCTGTGCAGACAAGCAATGGGGAGAAAACAAATGGACAAAATATGAAAAATTTTCAAATGAAAAATTTCAAAAACGAAAATATATATATATAGATATATTATATATATATATATATATATATATATATTATATAATATATATATATATATAATACATCAATACGCTGTACTTTCATCCCTTTTAAATTTTTCTCTTTTTTTTATTTTCCCTTTTTCACTTTTTTTTTTTTACTTAATAGCTGCATGGGTATTTTTCCCCTTTCTTTTACTTCCTTTTTGAGTAAATTCAGTGTACTATAATACCAGTTTAAATGACACTTGGGGTTATCAGGGGCGTAACTATTATGACGCTATCACGTGTCAAGAAATAAACCGTAAAAAGTCGTGTTACAGGACGCGGAATTATTGAAGCCCCCCGCACGCCGTACCCCCCCCCCCACTCCCTCCCCACCACCCTACCACCACCAACAGCCCCCCACCCCCCCCACCATATACCACCACCCCCCCCACCACCAACACCCCACCACCCCACCACATTTCCACCACCACCACCCCCCCACCACCCCCACCACCACCACCACCCCACCACCACCACCACCACCACCACCCCCACAACCCCCCCCCACCACCACCCTCCCACTACCATACCACCCCATCCACCAACCCCACCACCACCACCCCCTACCACCACCCCCACCACCATCACCACCACCACCCCCACCACCACCACCACCACCACCCCCCAAAAACCCCCAAAAAAACCCCACCACACCCCCAAACCACCCCCCCCACCCACACCACCACCACCACCCCCTACACCACCACCCCCATCTCTGCTTGGGGGGAAAAACTATAGGGACTAAACAGACGCTTTTAACTTACTTATTCGACCCTTTGTATAGCCTTAAATAAATCATCTGCATATTATCAAACTTTCGTGAGTTAACTTGGTGATGGGTAAACCCTTGTTCGTTGGTATCTCCCTTAGAGTTTTATAAAATACAAAGATATTTTTTTAAATTTAAAAAAACAAAATGCCGCCCCGTACACCCACAAAAATCAAATATAAAAAATTATATCTAAAATCAATAAATGTTTTAAAAAATAAATATGATGTTCAAATAAAAAAAAAAAAAAAAACTGAATTGTTTTAGCGCAAACTATATCCCTTAGAGACAGACCTTAAAGGAGACCAAAAAGCAAATGGAAAAAAAAAAAAACTTTAAAGGGGAAAGGAAAAAAAGAAAAGGGGAAGGGAAGGGGAGGGGAGGGGAAAGGAAGGGAAGGGGAGGAAGGAATTTATGCGAAAAAAAAAAATTTAAAGGAGAAGAAATATATAGGTGAGGGTGTGAAAACGGGCTGTGAGGGAAGGGAGGCTTTTTGGGAGGAGTGAGGATCCCCCTGGAGGTGTTTTGTCCCCAGGGCCGACCCTCCCCGTGTTTTCTCCCGAGGCTATGGAAACGGTCTCAGGGCGGGGTAGTGGATTGCCTATTCAAGGATCGGGGGAAAGAGCCCAATAGTTTGCAGGATCGGGGTGGATGAAGGGGGTTGAAGGAGAAGGAAAAAGGAAAGGGAAGGAGGGGAGGGAAGGGGAGGAGGGGAGGGGAGGAGGAGGAGGGGGAGGAGGAGGAGGAGGAGGAGGAGGGGGGGGGAAGATGAAAAGGGGAAGGGTGAAGGGGGAGTAAGGAAGGGTGAAGGAGGAGGAGGATAAGAAGGAAAAGGGGGGAAAGATAAAAGGGGAAGAAAGGATCAGGAGGAAGGAGGAGGAGGAAGAGGAGGTAAAAGGGTAGGGACGAGAAAGGAGGAAGGCGTGGAGGAGAGACGTCATAGGATGAGATGAGAAAAAAAGCTGGGGGGAAAGGGAAAACCGAAGTGATAAGAATGACCCCACGCAAAACGGGGTCCCCCCCCCCCCCCAAAAAAAAAAAAAAAAAAAAAAAAAATTTGGAAAAGGGAAAGTGAAAAAAAAAGAAAATGTATTAACACATTTATTGGGTAAATAAAAATAAAAAAACAGTGTGACCTAAAGATTTCACACAAAAAGTAAATGAAAGAAAGGGAAAAAAACCCGGGTATAACTTAAATATTTCAGGAGAAAAAAAGAAAACAAATACAAAAGGGAAATTGACTTAAGGGAAGGGAGAGGAAGGGAAGGAAGGGAAGGGAAGGGGAAGGAGGGGAAGGGGGAAATAAAGAAGGGAAAGGGGGGGAAAGGGACCGT
>JACEEZ010016905.1:57500-70000 GCA_016584305.1 Chionoecetes opilio
AACATTTATAAACTACTAATGTTTGATATGTAATTATTCCTGTACTTTTAAAAAGTTGAAGATCACGAAAATGGGAGCTGTAATGTGCAAACCTTTACATCCCTACATAATCCTTATTAATTTTTTTTGGCTGATGAATATTTATCGATATAAGTCTTATAAGTACCCCGCCCCAGCAGAAGAACAATAAAGTAGATGTGTGTATGCTAATGAATTTATATATTAGTTTGTAAACATTCGTAATTGCACGATCTCGTATTTGGGATACATAATGCCAATTTTAAGATAATTTATTGTTTACTTCTTCTATGTGAGTTTCCATTGCAATTTTTAATCAATAATATTCCTAAATTTTAAGCTTCCTACTTGTTTCATTGAGATCCTTAATTTTGATGTCAATGGGATGGGGAGTTGTAGTCTGCGAGTGTGCCACATGAAGACTGTTTTTGTTTATATTTAATGATAATTAATACTTTTTAACCAACTAGTGACATGATAATTCCTGTGGGGTTGGTGTGAAAGTATCTTGTAGCGTAGGTAAATCACGCCCTGAAGAAAAATGTTCGTATCATCCGCAAATAATATAATTTTAGTTATTGGTACTTAAAGTTATATCCATTTTATATATATCAGAATATAGTGTCCCTAAACCGATCCTGGTGGTACTCCCCATTTAATAATTTTTCGCTGTGATGTGGTGTTTATTACAAGCGGGTTTTTGTTTTCTTGAATTTAAATAACTTTAAACCAATTATATGCCCGTCCCCTATGCCATACTACTTCAAGTTTTGCAACAATATAGAATTATTTAATATGTCCAAATGCCTCACTAAGATCACAGAAAACTGTCAGCTGAAACATTCTATTATCTAGAGCATTGTACATTTGTTGTGTAAGGTGATGAACTGCCAGTTCAGTAAGAAAAGTTTGGTCTTAACCCAAATTGATTGTTAGTTTAAAAAGGGATTTATTTGTTAGATAATTCAGTAATCTATGTGCTACTATTTTTTCAATAATCGTAGCTAATGACTTAGTGTATGAAATCGGACGGTAATTAGAAACAGGGACTGATCACTTTTTAAAAAATAGGAACTACTCGTCTATCTGTAAATGATTTGGAAGCAGCCTTGTACAAACGACTTATTGATTATTTATTCTAAGAAAGGAATTAATTTCTGCTTGCAGGCTTTAATTACACTAATCTTTGTCCATCATGACCCCGGTGTTTCTTCGTCCATACATCAATAATATGGCCAATTCATGCCTGGTTTTGTAGGTCTGAAGTAAAAGGAAAGGGCACAGACGGAGGAAGGTCATTTAAAAATGTGTTAGCCGGTACTTCAATACTTAGCTAGTTTACTGCTACATGCAAAAGTAATCATTCAAACCATTTAGCTATTGTCCTGATTATCAGTATGGACTTTCCTTGCATTTATAAAAGATTTACAATTTGATCTATTTTTTCTTCTTAAAATATCATTAATAATTTGCCAAGTTTTGAGGGATTTCCGAATTATCTTTAAAGTAGATTTATAATAAGTATCTTTCGCAATTTCTAATTATAGAATTTAACATATTTTGATATTTTTTAAACTCCTTTCATAAGTTAATGGCCATTAGCTGAAGTTTTTGTAACTTGTTTCTATTTTTAATGGAGTTCCTAATTCCTCTGTAATGTTATGGTTTATTTGTGTGTTCTTTTTAACTTTGTGTTTTTGACGTGATAATATCTATTCTATAGCTGTATGAAAGTTTCATGTAAATAATCAAAACTCTCTATTAAACTCCTGCCATCATAGGATCTTCCGACTTATAGTTTAGATAGAGTCAGATTTTAAATGTACTTTTAATTGGTATTCATCGTTGTACAGTCTTTTTTCCTGTATGATACATAAGAAGCTACTGACTTACTATTATTTGGTAGTGAAAAGGTACGAAAATATTGGAAATGATCACTAATTTGGGTGGTAAAAAATTCCACTTGTTTCATAGTTACATCCATTATTGTCCATATATATCGAATTAAAGTAGCTGAATTGTTAGTAACTCTTGTGGGTTTTTGTGAATATAGGAAAAAATGAATGTGAAGAAAAGTACGTTAAATAAAGTCATTAACATTATTCTCATTGGTTAGTAAATTATATTACATCACCAGTTATATAACACGTGTATCATATTTAAGCGTAGAAATTCCAAGATATTTTCTAAGGACTTAAAAAAAGTGGAATACTAGAATTAGGTGGTCTGTAGATAATTCTATCACATACTGGCATTTACCCGAGATTTATCAGAAATAATGATTCAAATGTGTGGTTGCTGGAAAGATATATTATGTATCATGTTACTTGAAAAATGTCGTGCACAAACTTGCTAGTCCACCACCCGTGGTGCTTTTATTCTGGAAGAATTCATGGTAAGAGTCAAGCTTATCAAAGGGAAGATATATTATCATGTAACGGGCTTCACAAAGGTCCAATGACATCGTACTTAACATAGGTTGCATTCAAACATTGATCATAAAAAGTGTCTAAGTGTAACGGAACACTGCATAATAATTATAAAACAGAAGTTGAGGTTACATTTTACGTAAAGTTGTCTCTATCTTCACAGAAGTAATATTTGCAATACTAGTTCTTTTTGTCAAAATGATCTGAGAGATAGCTGTCAACAGAGTCTGGTAGATTGGCTTCGTTAAGTGATTATATTTTAATTCTTTTATGACTTTCTAATGGAACTGATGGTTATCATTGAAGTCTACAAATTCTTCTCAATGAAAAAATGGAAACAATAAGTACCCCAAAAAAAAAAAAAAAAAAACCCCCCCCTCCATTGCTTATGTGAAAGTAAATTTGCTTATTATATATTATTATATTTTGTCGTGTCAGGCTTACTGAATCTATTTCTTTTTCGTCCTTGCCCTTGTTTGCATCGTGTGTTGTAGCGGCCAGCCGCAGCAGCAGTAGCAGAAATTAGCAGAGAGAGAGAGAGAGAGAGAGAGAGAGAGAGAGAGAGAGAGAGAGAGAGAGAGAGGAGGAGTAGAGAGAGAGAGAGAGCAATAAGCCTCTAGAGGGATACATGTGTGTTGCATAGGCTGGACGTGTATTAATAAACGTTACAGTGTTGCATACAACGCCGCTCAGGAAATAAACCCTCGCACAACCTATGGTGTGTCAGTGTTCAGTGTGTGTGTGTGTGTGTGTTGTGTGTGTTGTGTGTCTTGTGTGGGTGTGTGTGTTTTGTGTACGTGTGTGGTGTGTGTGTGTGTGTGTGTGTGTGTGTGTGTTGTGAGCAGAGAGGGGACCTAGAATGAAGTGCGTGGATAGGGAGTGGTCATAATGGTAATATAATAATTGATAAGAATGATGGTAAACAGTAATAATGATATATTGATCCAGGATTTTAGCTGAGGTAAGAATGCTCAGCTAATGTTGCAGATAGTCACAGACTCATGAAGTGTCTGCTCACGTAGTACCGCTCTTGCTGCCACTGTTTCATGTTTTCACATGAACAAAACGTCACAGTGTTTGAGGTAAGTATCGACGATATAAAAAGTTTGTGCTTGTCCCTGTGTTGACTGTTGCCCAGTCCCCGAGGCTGGAGGTCCAGGGGCCTCGTGCAGAGCAGGGCGGCGACCTCGTCCAGGGAGGATGTTGGTGTTAAGTCTCCACCTGAGGTCGGTGAGGTGGTCCGCGTCGGGGATCATCTCCAGGGCCGTGGCCACCACGTCGATCACGTCAGACTCCTGCTGGAGGAGGTTCCGTGCCCCTCTTGGCCAGACCGAAGTCCAGCAGAAAGGGCCCGCACCTCCCCCGCTTTTGGAGGTGTGGCGCCAACCAACGTTCCTCTCGTGATGTCGCCGTGGTATGCCCCTTCGTGGAGGCGCCGCACCACGCCGCACACCTGCACGAGGGCCGAAGGCAGGCGCGCACCTCTCCCGCGCCGCCGAAACAAAAAAAAAACGAACAAACCCCCCCAAAACCAAAAAAAAAAAAAAAACACCGACACACACCCCCCGCCAAGGAAACTCATCCAGGTTGGTCCCCCGGGCACAGCTGCATCACCAGCGGGGGGAGAGTCGGTGGTCCCCCGTAAAGGTGGGGCACGCCAGCCTCGCCCTCCACCCCCGCAGCACCGCCGCCTCCTCGCAGTCCTTCTCATCAGCTCGGCTCGTCCACGGCTCCTTCACTGCCACGCGGACAATCTCGTCCATTGGAGAGGTGCCAGCGCCCCCTGTACACCTATGCCGTTACTAGCCTTCCCCAGGACCTGCCCCTTCTTCACGTGGCTTCCTTGATGGTGGGATATCCATGCGGGCACTGCTGGGTCTGAAGCTCCTCCACTTGCCTTCTCCAGATATTCTCTGAGTCGTGTGGTTTGCTCTACCATCACAGCCTCGTTGAGGCCCCTCAAAAGGGTACGTCCAGGCGAGGGTTAAGACGCTAGGCGAACATGAACCTTATAAGGGGTTAGGTTCTTATCCCATGTGAAGTTCTATTCTCTACTCCAACCTCCACTTAAACTCCAATGTGTCCACCACCTGCGACGCGGCACAGTCATTGGTCCGAAGGAGGATCTACCCTAATGGTTTAACTCCATCCACAAATAGCATATTACATTGAGCCCTTCTGTGTTCCAAGCTTCCGCGTCTCGCCATTTGTGTTGTGTGTGTGTGTGTGTGTGTGTGTGTGTGTGTGTGTGTGTTTGTGTGTGTGTGTGGGTGTGTGTGTGTGTAGCAGCGAGCCGTGCCACAATCGCCTTAGTGTGCTAAAACCAAACTCGTCGAACATGGGTCAATAAGGCGGTGGTGATGGTGGTGGTGGTGTGTGTTGTGTGGTGTGTGTGTGTGTTGTGTGTGTGTGTGTGTGTGTGTGTGTGTGTGTGTTTGTGTGTGTGTTGCAACGTTTTTCCTAGAGGGTGAAGTGTTGCGTGCGTCGATATTGTGTGTTTCGTACAGGTAGAGTGTGTGATTTATTTCATGATTTATCTGATTTTGAATCTCTCTCTCTCTCCTCTCTCTCTCTCTCTCTCTCTCTCTCTCTCTCCGCTCTCTCCCGCTTCACCTCTTTCCCCCATATACAGCAAGAGCAGGTACGCTTTAATCTCCTTATAACAAAATCTCTTACATTACAGTACACCATAACCTTTTCTTATACATGCAGTCCTTGATTCTAATATTGCATGAAAGGATCGTTTTATTCAACCTCGACCAGCCACAAGTCGAGTTCTTCTTCTTAGGAGGGAACCAACATGTCCCCACGTCGAGCCACTTACAGCGACAACATTTGTTTCTTCTTTTACATCACAAAGCTGGCCAGGGCAAAAAAAATTCACAAAAACCCCCGCTTAGATGCCAGGCCTTATATAGAAGCAGTAAAGAATTATGAATAGGTAGGTGGGGCCAATTTAGGTCGGGAGTTGTCTTGTCACTCCGCTCTTGAGAAATATAAGTCTTAGGAAGTGAAAAATATAAAAATTGTGAATAGACATGAATAAGGTCGCTTGATATGTCTTCTAACTTTCTCTCTAGTGACATCTGCAGCATTCCTGTCTGATATTTGTTTTCAGTCTGTGGGCATATTCACTTCTTTCTCCCATTAACAACCAGATGTCCAAGATTAATGGTTAAATTCTTCTTTTCTTTCCTTGCTACTTGTTCTGTATCATATTTTTTTTGCTTCTCAGGCCTAGCCGCTGTGCGCCGTGCATACCACCTTGTTTAGGGCCCCCCGCCCTTTTTTTTTTTTACTTTCTCGCTATATTGACTGGCTGTATATTTTCTTCATTGACTCTTACAACATTTTCTATATTGACTCTTCCAACTTTTTCTATATTGACTCTTACAACTTTTTCTATATTGACTCTTATAACTTTTTCTATATTGACTCTTCCAACTTTTTCTATATTGACTCTTATAACTTTTTCTATATTGACTCTTATAACTTTTTCTATATTGACTCTTACAACTTTTTCTTATATTACTCTTACACTTTTTCTATATTGCCTCTACACCTTTTCTATATTGTACATCAGCAACACTTCTGGTTTGATATTTGATTTCCAGTCTTTCAAACATTACTTTCTTTCTTCATCGAGCATCAGATGCCTAGATTTATGGTTAAAGTCTTCATGCTTTTATCAACCTTTTTTCGACTCTTAACTCTTCCAGCTTACTCACTTTGCTCCTCAAAGTATAGGAATAAGTTTTTTCAGCTTACTCCCGTATTTAATGTCTTGTGCTCCTGGTTTGGATTTGAACTCACGCGATTTGAGCTCACAAGTATTTATGTTATTAACCCCTTCCCGCCAGATTTTTCCTTTAGATCAAATTCGTATGTTGTCAGAGCGATAAATACACGGAAAGTAACGGAATATCCAAATTAAGTTATCGAGACAAGGATACTTAACAGGTCATATCTATAAAACTTGCTTATATTCACTAAAATCGTACTAATGGTCCCAAAATAACAATGGAATTACGCCTCTGGGTCTCAAGGGTTATGCTCTTGATTTCAGTTTTTAATGTCAATAATTTACTTCCGGTTCGACTCCCTCTGTCTACGCTCACCACACAACAGAGGTTACTTTTCTCTAATATTCGGCACACATAGGATACATTAAACTTATTTGCCTGCTCTCAGGTGGCTCCACAGATGGTCTATATTTTTTTACTGGAAAATATGTCGAATTCGTCTATCTTTTTTTTTTTTTTCCCCCCCCCCCCCGGGTAAAAAAAAACTTTTTTATTGTTATTACAACGAAAGTGTCATAGCTTAGAAATTCTTATCGACTGGACCATGCCAAGTCTACTCGTTTCTGGCAAAAAATAGTGTGAAAAATGTGAGTGTGTGGAGAGAGAGAGAGCGAGATATAGAAGAGAGGAGAGAGAGAGAGAGAGAGAAGAGAGAGAGAGAGAGAGAGGAGAGAGAGAGGAGAGAGAGAGAGGGAGAGATAAGAAGAACTGGTGGAGAACGCCTTCTGACCATAAATCTTCTAAGAGTAGCAAAGTTGGCTATCTTATCGCTAATCAAGTCCGCGGCCGCATAATACCCCGGTTTTGAGTCCGTCGTGCCACGGTCGGGCATGAGATGCGAAGTAGGGATAAACGGCGCCATAGTTGTCCTCCCCTCACACGAAGTCGGGGAGTCGGCCATATTGCTACACCCTCAGCCTCTAAAACTTTCTTAACTAGTCCTTCAGGAGACAGTTCTGTCACTCCTTTTGTTTGCACTTTGCAAAATGGAGCAGAGAGGGGAGACAGATATAAAGATGCCATTATTACTATGATAAGATAGAAAACGTTGTTGGAAGGAGAGAGTTAATAAAGCGACTTAAAAGGGTTATTAATAATTATGGAGGAAATATGGAAGGAAGGAGGAGGAAGGAATGGATGGATGGATGGAAAAGGAAGGAAGGAAGGAAGGAAGGGAAGGAATGGACAGATGGCAGGAGGAATGGACCATTATGGAAGGAAGGAAGAAGGATGGAGGAAGGAAGGAAGGAAGGAATGGATGGCTTGATGGAAGGAAGGAAGGAAGGAAGGAATATTGATGGAAGGAAGGAAAAGGAAGGAGGATGGAGAGGATGGAAGGAAGAAGGAAGGAGGAAGGAAGGCGAGGAAGGAAGGAGAATGGATGGATTGATGAAAGGAAGGACGGAAGGAGGATGGAAGGGATGACGGGATGGAAGGAGGAAGAATGAAGTAAGAGGAAGGCGGAAGGAAGAAGGAAGGAAGGATATATGGATGGCAGGAAGGAAGGAAAGGAAGGAAGAATGGACGGAAGGAAGGAAGTAAGGAATTATAGATGGATGGCAGGAAGGAAGGAAGGAAGGAAGGAAGGAAGAAATGGACGGATGGATGGAAGGAAGGAGGGATAGATGGATGGCAGGAAGGAACGAAGGAAGGAACGGATTGATGGAAGGAAGGAAGGAAGGAAGGAAGAAAGAAAGGAAGGAAGGAATGGACGGATGGAAGGAAGGAAGGAAAGAATGGACGGATGGATGGAAGGAAGGAAGGAAGGAAGGAAAGAAGGAAGGAAGAAATGGACGGATTGATGGAAGGAAGGAAGGAAGGAAATAAGGAAGAAAGGAAGGAAGGAATGGATGGATGGATGGATGGATGGATGGGATGGATGGATGGAGGAAGGAAGGAAGGAAGGAAAGAATGAAGGAAGGATGGAAGGAAGGAAGGAAGGAAGGAAGGCAGGAAGGAAGGAAATAAGGAAGGAAGGAAGGAAGGAAATAAGGAAGGAAGGAAGGAAGGAAGGCAATGCACATAAACACAAAACAAGAATTACACACAAAACGAACGTTACTAAACAAACACATTTCATAATCATAACATAAGCGGAAAATTAATCTTTTCAATACCAAAAATATCAATCCTTTCATCACATAAACCTGAAAACATTACAAACAATATAGCAAAAGTAAACTAAAGCTACGAAAACTAATATATAAACAGAATTATAGAAATAGTTCGTAAATCTATCTATAATAATATAAGCGAAAGTGTGTCTGTCTGTCTGTCCTGTCTGTCTGTCTGTCTGTGTGTGTGTGTGGTATAGGTTCCGCCCCCCGTGGCGCAAACACCTCATCTGGCAACATTTTTGAATCAGGTTGACCGGGGAAGGTCATAAGCCCACTTATGAGATGATCCGATCACCTTTTTTTTTCTTTTTTTTTAGCATCCTATTAGCGAGAATTGTGCAAACAAAAAAAAGGTTGGGTTTGCGAGAATTGAGGACGCCTTGATGTAGGGTGATGGGTAAATGGGTGAGTGAATGGGTGGGTGATGGGTAATGGTGTGGGGTGATGGGTAGTAAGATGTGGGTGGTGATGGTTGGGGGTGATGGGTGAGGAAGAGGTGGGGGGTTGATGGGTAATGGGGAGTGAAATGGGTGGTGTGGTGAGGGTAATGGGTGAGTGAATGGGTGAGGGTGATGGGAAGGGTGAGTGAATGGGGGGGGTGATGGTAATGGGTGAGTGACATGGGTGGGGGGGTGAATGGGTAATGGTAGTGAATGATGTGGGTGAATACATACATTTCTACATCCATTGATTTCAGGAAAGTTAAAGGGGCTATCTGGAGAGTCCATGTTTGGTGGGCCGAAGGCCCACCAATAGCCCTCCGCAGGGCTAGCCAAAAAGTCCGCCCGGAGGGCGGCTTGCGGCTAGTATAGAATAACGCCAGAATTGCCCATCATAAAACTTACAGTAAACTGAATGAACAAGTCAACGAAAAAATAAATTGTTCATTATATCATCTTAAATACCACGAATCCGACAATGCCTGCAAAACAGAACCCAAGGCAGCAGATGTTACGTCCAATTATAGTTTTAATGTGATTGGAATAAAGGGTAATTTACTAGAAACTTCATGGTGATTAGGTCACAAGGCAGTCATTACTCATCAAGTGAAGTCGTTGGACTCCCTAATGAAGACGAAGAGGCAGTGACGACCCTCCTGTACGACTCCCCGAGGCTATTATTGATAGAGCAGAGAGAGAGAGAGAGAGAGAGAAGAGAGAGAGAGAGAGAGAGAGAGAGAGAGAGAGAGAGAGAGGAGAGATATATATATATTATATATAATATAGAATATATATATATATTATATATATATATAGTTAATATAATATTAATATATATATATTATATATTATATATATATATATATATGATATCTATAATAATATATATATATATATATATATATATATTATGAGAGAAGAGAGAGAGAGAGAGAGAGAGAGAGAGAAGAGAGAGAGAGAGATACGGATCCCGAAGGCCAGCTGATAGACAGACGGACAAAACAGAGAGGAGAAGAGAGAGAGAGAGAGAGAGAGAGAGAGAGAGAGAGAGAGAGAGAAAGAGACGAGAGAGAGAGAGAGAGAGGAGAGGAGAGAGAGAGAGAGAGAGAAGAGATGAGAGAGAGAGAGAGAGAGAGAGGAGAGAGAGAGAGAGATACGGACCCGATAGGCAGCTAAATAGTGACAGACGGATAAAAAAAAACACGAGAGAGAGAGAGAGAGAGAGAGAGAGAGAGAGAGAGAGAGAGGAGAGAGAGGAGAGAGGAGGCGGCGAAGAGAGAGAGAGAGAGAGAGAGAGAGAGAGAGGAGAGGAGGAGAGGAGGAGAGAGATACGGACCCGAGTAGAGAGAGCAGAGAGATGAGGGAGAGAGACGGATAGAGAAAGAAGAAGAGAGAGAGAGAGAGAGAGAGAGAGAGAGAGAGAGACGGAGAGAGAAGAGAGAGAGAGAGAGAGAGAGAAAAAGAGAAGAGAGAGAGAGAGAGAGAGAGAGAGAGAAGGAGAAGAGAGAGAGAGAGAGAGAGAGCCTGCCTATTGCAACAGTTCATAACTCAAACATCCGTTCCACCCATAATTCCACCACTACCACCACCACCACCACCACCCCCACTCCCTCCCCCCACTACCCCCCCACCCCCAACCCCCCCACTACCCCCACCCCCACCACCACCACTACCACACCACACCACCACCACTCCCACCACCGCCAGCTGCAGTCCTGCTATGTACTCAGACACATTGTATAGAATAGAATAATAAAAAATAAAAAATGTATTCATGACGTTTTGAACACTTATACCTAAGAAATGCATATTCTTGCCTGTCCACCTCCCACGCTCGTCACTACGTATATAGAAGATAGATAGATAGATAGATAGATAGATAGATAGATAGATACTTATTGACCACAGCATTAAAAATTACACATAATATCATTGATAAATAGACAAAAAACATAATGTCGAAAAATGAAACTTTCTCACAAATTTGAGTAACAATCTGCAGTCCAACAAAGACAACTCCAAAAACTCCAAAACACACAAAATTCCATAAACTACAAAACACACAAAATTCCATAAACTACAAACCACACAAAATTCCATAAACTACACAACACACAAAATTCCATAAACTACACAACACACAAAATTCCATAAACTACAAACCACACAAAATTCCATAAACTACACAACACACAAAATTCCATAAACTACAAAACACACAAAATTCCATAAACTACAAACACACAAAATTCCATAAACTACAAAACACACAAAATTCCATAAACTACAAAACACACAAAATTTCATAAACTATAAAACACACAAAATTCCATAAACTACAAAACACACAAAATTCAACAAGCAGGTCTACTACATATTGACATGATCAAAATTACAGACAAGATCATCAAGTTCCCTCTAGTCACAGTGTTTATAAGTACTTGCGTCCCTTTAAAGACAAAAAAAAAAAATATCATCGGAAAAGAATAGGCATTTCTTAGGTGTGACTGTTCAAAACTTCATGAATTTTTTTTTTTTTTTTTTTATTTCATTCTATACAATGTGTCTTGAGTACGTAGCAGGACTGTAGCTACGGTGACCTGGAACGTTACATGGTTAAAGAGAAGTGTCAATTTTTTTTAATAATAAGAGGTTTTTTTATTATTGCATTTCCAGGCTTTCTATTCTTTGTTTAAGTAAAATTCCTTCTAATCCGTTAAGTTTTAGTCTGAAGTAATAGTAGTTGTTGTTAGTGGCGGTGTGGTGGTGATGGTTGTGATTGTGGTGATGGTGATGGTGGTGATTGTGGTGGTAGTGGTGACGGTGGTGATTGTGGCGGTAGTAGTGATGGTGGTGGTGATTGTGGCGGTAGTGATGGTGGTGATGATTGTGGCGGTAGTGATGGTGGTGGTGATTGTTGTGGTGGTGGTTGTGGTGGTGATTGTTGTGGTGGTGGTTGTGGTGATGCTGTTGATTCAAAATTTCTCAGCGTGAATCACCTCGAAACGAAATCATGAATAACAGTGTTCGTCCTCGTTCCCTCACCACCCAATCCGCCCCCTGTGTCCCAACCTCATCGCCTGCCTCGCCCCTCTACCCTCCATCACACCCCTCATCTCCCTTCTCTCATCCCTCACGCCCCCTCATCCCCCCTCTCCAATCCCTCACACCCCTCATCTCCCCTCTCCCATCCCTCACGCCCCGTCATCCCCCCTCTCCAATCCCTCACACCCATCAGATCCCCTCTCCCATCCCCTACACCGCTCATCTCCCCTCTCCCATCCCCCACATCTCCCCCCTTTTTTTTTTTTTTTTTTTTTTTTTTTTTTTTTTTTTTTTTTTTTTCATCACAAGGAACTGGCCAAGGGCACAACAAAAATGGGTAACACAAAACCCGCTTAGTTGCCAGTCCCTATAAAGAAGACAGTAAGAGAATAAAAATAAAAAAGAGGGGTGAGCCAATTTAGTTCGGGAGGTGTCTTGTTACTCTTCTTTTGAAAAGATTTAAGTCATAGGAAAGTGGAAAAATAGAAACAGGAAGAGAGTTCCAGAGTTTACCAGTGAAAGGGATGAAAGAGTAAAGATACTGATTAACTCTTGCATTAGGAAGATGGACAGAATAGGGATGAGAATGAGTAGAAAGTATTGTGCTGCGAGGCCGCGGGAGAGGGGGAGGCATGCAGTTAGCAAGTT
>JACEEZ010016905.1:80000-142500 GCA_016584305.1 Chionoecetes opilio
CAATCATTGTTAACAGAGAGACAGCTTCATGACTCATTCCAACCTTACCTATTCAAGTATTCTTTGGTCCATACGTTTTGTTAATAGTAGACCAGGAAGAGGAGGAGAAGGAGTCTAGTTAGGGTCGGGGGGAGGGGGGGTAAGAGGGGGAGGAGTCTGGTTAGGGTCGGGTGATTGGGGGGTAAGAGGAGGAGGAGGAGGAGAAAGGGTCAGGTGAGGGAGGAGGGTGGGAGAGGTAAACACGATTAAAGTCACGAGAACTAAGTATCGGTGTAACCAGGGGAATGGACCGCGTCTCCCACCCCCTCCTCCCCGCGGGATGGAGGAGGAGGGAGAGGAAGGATAAGATAAGATACTTTGATCCTATCTAGACACTTTGCAAGTACCAACTACAAGGTTATTGACTATACAAAGCGCCACCACACCAGGACGGGAGAGGGAGGAAGGGAGAAGGTAAGGCACAGGGAGGAAGGGAGAAGGTAAGGCACAGGGAGGAAGGGAGAAGGGAGGAAGGGAGAGGGAGGAAGGGAGAAGGGTACGAAAGCGGAGAGGCTTAGGTGAGGCACAACAGTTAGAAGCAGGACACGGGGAAGGCCCAACAGTTTCTTGAGGCTTTTTTTCTTCTTTTTTTTCACATTTGTGCCTATAGCGCCTGTAGGCTGTGGTGACCGAGGGCTCGGATGGTAGGCTCTGGAGGTATACTTGAGGGTTCTGATGGTTGGTCCTCGCCCGTTGGTGGCGCAGGCAGGATTCTTATAGTGACGCCTGTGAGGCTCATGCCGCCCCCGTGTCCTCCGATGCACTCGCAGTCGAAGGTAGAGTTGATAGGCAGGGCATGTGGGTGTTCTTAGGCCACTCGACGGTGCAGAAAGGTTTTGGGTTTCTTCGGGGATCGAACTCGGGTCACCGAGAACGCCAGTCGGAGACTCTAACCGCTCCGCTACCGCCTCCCCATTGTTGCGTAAGTGTAATGTCGAGAAGAGGGACTATCGCCTCATGAGACAGTAAGTCAGTACAGTAAGCATCAGACAGTAAGTGAGACAGCATAAGAAACAGTAAATAATGCGAAGAGACTACTCCGTCTTGAGAGAAGCTAAGGCTACACCCTCCCCTGAGCCGAGGCCAAGACACACGGGTGTACGGGAAGGTTAGGTCAACACCCTGAGGCAGAGAAATGGAGGGCAAACTGTATATCTCGTAGGTATGATGGAGGTTATGGCGTGAATAAGTTTAGAAGGACGATTTATAATAACCTAAAACACTCCCCCTGCAAGGTAGATCTTTACCGTAGATACCGAACTAAATTGGCTCACCCCTCTTTTTTATTTTATTCTCTTACTGTCTTCTTTATAGGGACTGGCAACTAAGCGGGCTTTGTGTTACCCATTTTTGTTGTGCCCTTGGCCAGTTCCTTGAGATGTAAAAAAAAGAAAAAAAAAGCTAACACTATAGTCGCCAGTCACTTGCCACTGCACTAATGTCGCCAGGCACAGTATATTACTAATTTTAGCACCACTACAGACTTTTATGTGCAACTGAAGACATGTAGTGTGATGTACATAATATAAACTACTGTGCATGCCTTTTCAGTGACACATAAAAGTCTGTAGTAATACTAAAATTCGTAATATATGGCGCCTGGCGACATTAGTGCAGTGGCGAGTGACTGGCGACTATAGTGTTATCTACGGTAGTGAAATGAACGATGTTTCACTCATGACTTATGCTGGTCGTTTGTACTATTAAGCGAAAATTGAATTATAAATGTAAATCCTACTGGTCTTTAGGGTTTATGGCTATGCTATTATAATTTTAACAGCGTCTTGTTTTGTACTTCAAGCTTTGTTAATTTCAGATCCTGTACTGATTGTCTGGAATTCTGTCAGATTTCAAAACATGTGATGACGAGGCATTCCCTGTCATGATTTCGGTCACAACCTTTTCCTCTTAAGACGCGTTGTACATAAACACGCGTTGATGATTGCTGCTGTCATGGCGCCATGTCTTAGAATCACGGTGAGGTACCAAGCTTGCAGTCATGGAACACTTTGCTTTGTCCCACCTGTCCTGCCGAATGCTTGGAGATCCTTGTTGGAAACTGAAGTAGTATAGACATTTCACGCCTGAACACTGATTAGCCTGAAACTCTTGACGAGCCTTGATGAACCTTGAAGTGTCATGGTAAAGATAAAGATGGGGCATACGCTATGCTGCGCGTGGCCTCGGTGCTCATCTCCGTCGCAGTAGCCCTTGAACCTGTGGTGGGTGACAACCCGCTACCCCGGGACACAGGGCTAGTGTGACGTCCAGGTTACCACAGTTACCTTCCTAAGGTTTCCCCAGGTACTTATCCACCTCGAAATGGTGGAAGAACAGCTGTTTAGGCTGGCTACTGACTGCCCTGGCCCGGATTCGAACCAGGGCCCGCAGATTCGTAGCTAGGCGCGCTAGCCACTACACCACGGAGGCAACAAGTGGACAAGTGAATTGAATTACCTCCATGAAGTGTCAAGGAGATAATTCAATTTCCTGGATTTCAAAGGTACTATTTCGTTGCCGATTTCAACAATATTATTCCGGAAAGCCGTCCAGGCAACATCGACAGGTGACATGACGAGTAGACTCCACGCCGTACTGAAGAGCAAATAATATTCTTAACTAAAATGTATTCTTTTTTTATGATATTTATTACTGAACCGACACTCATTTCTGATTATGAATTATACACTTATCACAATCATCAAAATGTTCGTTTATTTTGTGTTACACGGGGTTTTTCGGGTCAATTTCAGGTATCAAGTCTCGTGTATTGTATTGCAGCGTCCATTAGTTCACCTCTGAGCAGCGCAATGCATCGTGAATCAACTCAATCATTCCGCCCAACACCTTGATTGCCTTGCATCGCATTCCCGTAAATGATGCGGCGTCATTGTCACCAATTATAATGACGTCTTATCTCCTCCTCGTCCTGAACTAGGTCCTCCCTTCTCTTGGCCAGGCTCCTCCTCCTTGTCCTCTTTTTTACTTCCTTTCTGTATTTCTGTATTTTCAACTGTATTCCACTGTATTTACTTTACTTTACTTAAGTATTCCACTTTACTCATTATTTTTCTGTATTTCTGTATTTTCAGCTGTATTCCACTGTATTCCTAATTATTTTTTGTATTACTGTATTTTCAACTGTATTCCACTGTATTCGGTGTGGTCCAACTCAAGGACTTCAAACAGCAAAAAAGTGTTCGTTGTCATTCATATCGTTATCCTCCTCCTCTCCCCCCTCCTTCCTCTTTTCCTCTTCCTTTATACTCTTAAACTATAGTAAAATCATAGTTTGAAATTTTTACATACTAAGAAGTCTGTTTATTTTGTGGCTGGTCTGTAGTCAGGATGTATGCATGTTAGTATGTATGTTAGTATGATGTTGTATTTTTGATGTACTAGCCGCCAAAGCGCCCTCCGGGCGGACTTTTTGGCTAGCTCCTTCGAGGGCTATTGGTGGGCTTCGGCCACCACCTGTGTTGGGGGCCTTCGGCCCACCAAACATGGACTCCCCCAGTAGCCCTTCTACTTCCTGAAACATGGTGTAGAAATGTATTATTCCCCCCACCCACACTCACCCATTACCATCAAACCCCCCCCCATTCACTCAAAACCCATTAAACCCCTCACCCCCCACCCATTCACTCACCCATTACCCCTCACCCCCACCCATTCACTCACCCATACCCATTACCCCCCACCCATTCACTCACCCATTACCCATCACCTCCCACCCATTCACTCACCCATTACCCATCACCACACACCCATTCACTCAACCATTACCCCCAACCCCCCCCTATTCCCTCACCCATCACCACACCCCCCACCCATTTACACCCATCACCCCCAACCCATACCATCACCCCACCCATTACTCACCCCTTACCCATCACCTCATCAAGGCTTCCCAATTCTCGCAACCCACTTTTGTTTTCACAATTCTCGCTAATAGGCTGCTAAAAGAAAAGAAAAAAAAAAGTGATCGGATCATCTCATAAGTGGGCTTATGACTTCCCCTGGTCAACCTGATTCCAAAAATGTGCCATATGAGGTGTTTGCGCCACGGGGGCGGAACCTATACCACACACACACACACACACAGACAGACAGACCACACTTTCGCTTTTATTAATATAGATAGAGATAGATAAAGATAGTTACCCATCACCCCCCCACCTATTCCCTCACCCATCACCCATCACCCCCAACCCATCACACCCCACCCATTCACTCACCATCAACCCACACCCATAACCATCACCCACCATTCACTCACCCATTACCATCACCCTACATCAAGGTTTTCTCAATTCTCGCAACTACTTTTGTTTTCACAATTCCCGCAAACTAGGCTGCTAAAAAAAAAAAAACAAAAAAGTGATCGGATCATCTCATAAGTGGCTTATGACTTCCCTGGTCAACCGATTCCAAAATGTCCATATGAGGTGTTTGCGCACGGGGGCGGAACCTTTTACCACACACACACACACAGACAGACAGACCAGACAGACCACTTTCGCTTTTATTAATATAGTGTTAGTATGAATATATGTATGTTAGTATGAATGTTAGTATGTATGTTAGTATGTTAGTATGAATGTTAGTATGTATGTATGTATGTTAGTTTGAATTTAATATGTATGTTATTATGTTAGTATGAATGTATGTCAGGAATTTATGTATGTTAGTATGAATGTATGTCAGGAATTTATGTATGTTAGCATGTATGTTAGTATGAATGTATGTCAGGAATGTCCGTACTCGTTACTGTACTCGTAATGTCAAGGAAATCGTTTGTTGATACTCATAACATACATTTAGATAGGGTCATACGCGTTATGCCCAGTATAATATTAAGGGCTTGTAAACAATATCAACACCACACCTGGTTCTTTTTAATCCCATGTGTTTAGTTAGTTTTTTTAAACGTGAACAGAATTTCTGCAAGAATTACTGTCATGTTTCAGAATAGTAATCAGTCTGTTTTTATTACAGTCAGTCGTAATATTGATTTTCTTCACTTTTTGGGTTTGAAGCCCTTGAGTGGTCAAACTCGAACAGGAATACAGTGGAATACAGGTGAAAATACAGGAATACAGAACAAATAATGAAGAATACAGTTGAAAATAGAGGAATACAGAAAAATAATGAGGAACGAATGCAGTTGAAAATACAGGAATACAGAAAAATAATAAGGAATACAGTTGGAATACAGTTGAAAATACAGGAATACAATAAAAAAATAAGGAATATAGTTGGAATACAGTGGTCGTAGTCAGTCATGAGTAGTTATATAATATGGAAAACGAAGAGAAGGAACAGATAAAAGGAGGAGGAAGAAGGAAGAGACGAGGAACAGGAAGAGAAGGAACAGATAAAAGGAGGAGGAAGAAGGAAGAGACGAGGAACAGGAAGAGAAGGGGAGAAATTTACCAGCTTGAATAGTCAACTCTGTTTTACACATCTTTACTGCTTAAATGTTTGTTAGTAAAGTAAGAAGGCTCCTCCCCGCCCTCCCCTTCCCCTGATACACACTGCCTGCTTAAATGTTTGTTAGTAAAGTAAGAAGGCTCCTCCCCGCCCTCCCCTTCCCCTGATACACACTGCCTGCTTAAATGTTTGTTAGTAAAGTAAGAAGGCCCCTCCCCGCCCTCCCCTTCCCCTGATACACACTGCTTGCTTAAATGTTTGTTAGTAAAGTAAGAAGGCTTCTCCCCGCCCACCCCTTCCCCTGATACACACTGCCTGCTTAAATGTTTGTTAGTAAAGTAAGAAGGCTCCTTCCCGCCCACCCCTTCCTCTGATACACACTGTCTGCTGGGAAAAGTTAGCGGAATACGTGTATGAAAAGAAGAGATATGAAAAGTTTCCACAGAACAAAAGGTGGGAATGTTTCAGCACTACATGCATGGTGAAAGTATTATTGTTGTACTTATTTCAGGTTTTATCTATTATCTATAAATAGTTATTACGAGTTTTAACCCCTTCACGCCCAGATCTTTCCTTTGCTATAAAAAATTGTATGTTGTTGAGCTATAAAATTACGAAAAGTAACTGAATATACCAATTTAGTTAGTCGACAATGATACTAAACAGGTCATATCTATAAAGTATTGCTAATATACACTAAAAATCGTCTAATGGCAGCCAAATTACAATGGAAATTACGTTCTGGGCCTCAGAGGGTTAAAATTCTCTTCACTGTACATGAATCGAGTCCTAATGTGATAGTCTTTACAGAACAGAAAACAGGAAATCACAGCCTCTTTTCGAAAAGCCATACAATGGAATACAAAGGAAACATTTAGACAACAGGCTTTTTGGTCCAAACGAGGCTTTTTTAGGTCCAACAGAGGCTTTTTTTTGGTCTAACAGGCTTTTTTTTTATGTCCAACAGGCTTTTCTAGGTCCAACAGAGGCTTTCTTAGGTCCAACAGAGGCTTATTTAGGTCAGAGGCTTTTTTAGGTCCAACAGAGGCTTTTTTAGGTCCAACAGAGGGTTTTTTTAAGTCCAACAGAGGCTTTTTTAGGTCCAATAGAGGCTTTTTTAGGTCCAACAGAGGCTTTTTTAGGTCCAACAGAGGTTTTTTTAGGTCCAACAGAGGCTTTTTTAGGTCCAACAGGCTTTTTTTAGGGCCAACAGAGGCTTTTTTTAGGTCCAACAGAGGCTTTTTTAGGTCCAACAGAGGCTTTTTCAGGTCCAACAGAGGCTTTCTTAGGTAAGTATAGGGAGAAAGTTTCCAGTCCTTATAATGTTATCATCCATTTTAGGATGTCTTTGTACTGTCTTGGATAATTCCATGTCTTTTTCTAATTGTTAATGGACCAAAATTGTGTCGCGTGTTGAATGCTGATCAAACAACAGGAGGAGGAGGAGGTGGAAGAGGAGGAGGAGGAGGAGGAGGAGGAGGAGGAGGAGGAGGAGGAGGATGAGGAGGAGGAGGGAGGAGGGGAACTACAGCGACGTGGGAAGAGTACGTTGAGTGAATGCAAAATGTTAAAGGCCGAAAAGAGAGAGAGAGAGAGAGAGAGAGAGAGAGAGAGGAAGAGAGAGGAGAGAGAGAGAGGGAAGAGGGGGAGAGAGAGAGAGAAGAGAGAGAGAGAGAGAGAGAGAGAGAGAGAGAGAGGAGAGAGAGAGGAGGAGAGAGAGAGAGAGAGAGAGAGAGAAGAGGGGAGAGAGAGAGAGAGAGAGAGAGAGTAGAGAGAGAGAGAGAGAGAGAGAGAGAGAGAAGAGAGAGAGATGGAGAGAGAGAGAGAGAGGGGAGAGAGAGAGAGAGAGAGAGAGAGAGAAGAGAAGAAAAGAGAAGACAGTACAGATGACTTTGGGTGAGTTTTGGCTTGAGATGTCGAATTCTTTTCCTCATCATTACCTTCTGTCATTCTCTGCTGTCCTATTCGCTCTTTAGCTAGCTTGTAACTTACGGGTAGTATTTATTTCCTCTCTTCTTGTTCTTTCTTCCTCTATGCTTACCCCTTCTCTATTCCTCTTTCCTCTCTTCTTTTTTCCTTCTCTTTTTTCTCTCTCTCCTTTTCTCCTCTCCTCCCTTTTCCTCCTTCATCCCTCCTCCTCCTCCCTCCTTCCTCATCTCCCTCCTCCTCCTCCTCCTCCCTTCCTCCTCCTCCCCTTCCTCTCCATTTCCTCCTCCCCTCCTTCCTTGCGCCTCGTGTCGGCCAGAATTAACACGATTAATCACAATTATTTTATAGCTTAGTGTGCGTTAATGATTATCTAGCGTGGCCCTGCGGGTTCTCTCTCCGGCAGGTCTGTGTGTGTGGTGTGGTGTGTGTGGTGGTGTGTGTGTGTGTGTGTGTGTGTGTGTGTGGTGTGTGTGTGTGTGTGGTGTGTGGTGTGTGTGTGTGTGTGTGTGTGTGTGTGTGTGTGTGTGTGTGTGTGTGGTGTGTGTGTGTGTGTGTGTGTGGTGTGTGTGTGTGTGTGCGGCGCTGCTGATAAGGGCTGGACTCGGGTGTTAAGGGCGTGGGTAGTGATGATAAGGGCTGGACGCGGAGGTACTGATAAGGGTGTTAACCCCTTGAGATCCAGATCTTTCCTTTGCTATATGAAATCGTCTGTTGTTAGCCATACAATTTCGAAAAAGTAACTAAATATACCAAATTAGCTAGTGGACAAGGGTATTAAACAGGTCATATCCATACAATATTGATTACATTAATTAAAATAATCTAATGATGGAAATTACGTTCTGGGCCTCAGGGCATGGGTGGAGGAAGAGAAGATGGAAAATAGAGAATATTCAGAAAAAGGGTGATACTGTTAGGGAAGTAGGGTGAGAATGATGATAAAAAAGCATTATCATCATTGTTATCAGCATTATCATTATTATTATATGTATCACTGTTGCTGTTGTAGGTGTTATTAAAAATTTACTATATAATAATTAACCTATTTAATAAACTTGATGGACACTGAGGTACTTACATTACTTATGCTGTGGGATATCGTACCATGGCTATACTATTGCTGTACACTCACTATAAATACCTCTAAACCTACACCTTCCTGGCTCACTCTTCTGTGATTTAGTGCTTCCTTAAATTAAAACTTATTTCATCAAAGGCGACTTTCAACAATTCTTTTTTTTGTTTTACATGTGTGCCTATAGTGCCTGTAGGCAGTGACTTCCAGGGGTGGGTATGTAGGTAGGCCCTGGAGGTTCACTTGAGGGCTGTGATGGTTGGCCCTCGCCCGTGGTGGCGCAGGCAGGATTTTTTATAGTGACGCCTGTAATTAGAGGCTCATGCCGCCCCCCTGTGTCCTCCGATGCACTCATAATCGAATCGAAGGTAGAGTTAATGGGCAGCATGTGGGTGTTCTTAGACCACTCGACGGTTGCAGAAAGATATTAAGTGGATATTGACCCTCATCGGGGATCGAACTCGGGTTACCGAGCACGCCACTCGGAGACGCTAACCACTCTGCTACTGCCTCCCTAAGAACATTACCCAGAAACATTTCCCTTGCATCACTACACCAATTCACCTCACCTTTCCTACTCATGAATACTTCTTTTCTCAAACCATCCATTACCACTGCACCTTCATTAGTCATATATAATCTATCTTCTATCTTCTTCTTCTATCTATAATAATATAAGCGAAAGTGTGTCTGTCTGTCTGTCTGTCTGTCTGTCTGTCTGTCTGTCTGTCTGTCTGTGTGTGTGTGTGTGTGGTATAGGTTCCGCCCCCCGTGGCGCAATCACCTCATATGGCACATTTTTGGAACCGGGTTGACCAGGGGAAGGTCATAAGCCCACTTATGAGATGATTCGATCACTTTTTTTTTTTTTTTTTTTTTTAGCAGCCTATTAGCGATTATTGTGGAAAAAAAAGTGGGTTGCGAGAATTGAGGAAGCCTTGATGTAGGGTGATGGGTAATGGGTGAGTGAATGGGTGGGGTGATGGGTAATGGGTGTGGGGTGATGGGTGAGTGAATGGGTGGGGGGTGATGGGTTGGGGGTGATGGGTGATGGGTGAGGGAATAGGTGGGGGGTAATGGGTAATGGTAAATATAAGCGAAAGTGTGTCTGTCTGTCTGTCTGTCGTGTGTGTGTGTGTGTGTGTGTGTGTGTGTGTGTGTGTGTGTGTGTGTGTCTGGTATAGGTTCCGCCCCCCGTGGCGCAATCACCTCATATGAAACATTTTTGGAACCGGTTGACCAGGGGAAGGTTTTAAGCCCAATTATGAGATGATCCGATCACTTTTTTTTTTTTTTTTAGCAGCCTATTAGCAATAATTGTGAAACAAAAGTGGGTTGCGAGAATTGAGGAAACCTTGATGTAGGGTGATGGGTAATGGGTGAGTGAATGGGTGGGGTGATGGGTAATGGGTGTGGGTGATGGGGTGAGTGAATGGGTGGGGGGTGATGGGTTGGGGGTGATGGGTGATGGGTGAGGGAATAGGTGGGGGGTGATGGGTAATGGGTGAGTGAATGGGTGTGTGGTGATGGGTAATGGGTGAGTGAATGGGTGGGGGTGATGGGTAATGGGTGAGTGAATGGGTGGGGGGTGATGGGTAATGGGTGAGTGAATGGGTGGGGGTAATACATACATTTCTACATCCATGATTTCAGGAAAGTTAGAAGGGGCTATCTGGAGAGTCAGTGTTTGGTGGGCCGAAGGTTTGGTGTTTGGTGGGCCTTCGGCCCACCACCAATAGCCCTCCGCAGGAGCTAGCCAAAAAGTCCGCCCGGAGGGCGGCTTTGCGGCTAGTTATATTAATAAAAGCGAAAGTGTGTCTGTCTGTGTGTGGTGTGTGTGTGTGGTATAGGTTCCGCCCCCGTGGCGCAAACACCTCATATGGCACATTTTTGGAATCAGGTTGACCAGGGAAGGTCATAAGCCCACTTATGAGATGATCCGATCACTTTTTTTTCCTTTTTTTTTTTAGCAGCCTATTAGCGATAATTGTGAAAAAAAAAGTGGGTTGCGAGAATTGAGGAAACCTTGATGTAGGGTGATGGGTAATGGGTGAGTGAATGGGTGGGGTGATGGGTAATGGGTGTGGGGTGATGGGTGAGTGAATGGGGGGGGGGTGATGGGTTGGGGGTGATGGGTGATGGGTGAGGGAATAGGTGGGGGGTGATGGGTAATGGTAAATATAAGCGAAAGTGTGTCTGTCTGTGTGTGTGTGTGTGTGTGTGTGTGTGTCTGGTATAGGTTCCGCCCCCCGTGCGCAATCACCTCATATGGCACATTTTTGGAACCGGGTTGACCAGGGGAAGGTTTTTAAGCCCAATTATGAGATGATCCGATCACTTTTTTTTTTTTTTTTTAGCAGCCTATTAGCGATAATTGTGAAAAAAAAGTGGGTTGAGAGAATTGAGGAAACCTTGATGTAGGGTTAGGGTGATGGGTAATGGGTGAGTGAATGGGTGGGGTGATGGGTAATGGGTGTGGGGTGATGGGTGAGTGAATGGGTGGGGGGTGATGGGTTGGGGATGATGGGTGATGGGTGAGGGAATAGGTGGGGGGTGATGGGTAATGGGTGAGTGAATGGGTGGGGGGTGATGGGTAATGGGTGAGTGAATGGGTGGGGGGTGATGGGTAATGGGTGAGTGAATGGGTGGGGGGAATACATACATTTCTACATCCGTGATTTCAGGAAAGTTAGAAGGGGCTATCTGGAGAGTCCGTGTTTGGTGGGCCGAAGGCCCACCAAACACAGGTGGTGGGCCAAAGGCCCACCACTAATAGCCCTCCGCAGGAGCTAGCCAAAAAGTCCGCCCGGAGGGCGGCTTTGCGGCTAGTAATAATATAAGCGAAAGTGTGTCTGTCTGTGTGTGTGTGTGTGTGTGTGTGTGTGTGTGTGTGTGTGTGTGGTATAGGTTCCGCCCCCCGTGGCGCAAACACCTCATATGGCACATTTTTGGAATCAGGTTGACCAGGGGAAGGTCATAAGCCCACTTATGAGATGATCCGATCACTTTTTTTTTTTTTTTTTTTAGCAGCCTATTAGCGAGAATTGTGAAAACAAAAGTGGGTTGCGAGAATTGAGGAAGCCTTGATGTAGGGTGATGGGTAATGGGTGAGTGAATGGGTGGGGGTGATGGGTAATGGGTGTGGGGTGATGGGTGAGTGAATGGGTGGGGGGTGATGGGTTGGGGTGATGGGTGATGGGTGAGGGAATAGGTGGGGGGTGATGGGTAATGGTAAATATAAGCGAAAGTGTGTCTGTCTGTCTGTCTGTCTGTCTGTCTGTCTGTGTGTGTGTGTGTGTGTGTGTGTGTCTGGTATAGGTTCCGCCCCCCGTGGCGCAATCACCTCATATGGCACATTTTTGGAACCGGGTTGACCAGGGAAAGGTTTTAAGCCGAATTATGAGATGATCCGATCACTTTTTTTTTCTTTTTTTTTAGCAGCCTATTAGCGATAATTGTGAGAAAAAAAGTGGGTTGCCAGAATTGAGGAAACCTTGATGTAGGGTGATGGGTAATGGGTGAGTGAATGGGTGGGGTGATGGGTAATGGGTGTGGGGTGATGGGTAATGGGTGTGGGGTGATGGGTGAGTGAATGGGTGGGGGGTGATGGGTTGGGGGTGATGGGTGATGGGTGAGGGAATAGGTGGGGGGTGATGGGTAATGGTAAATATAAGCGAAAGTGTGTCTGTCTGTCTGTCTGTGTGTGTGTGTGTGTGTGTGTGTGTGTGTGTGTGTCTGGTATAGGTTCCGCCCCCCGTGGCGCAATCACCTCATATGGCACATTTTTGAACCGGGTTGACCAGGGGAAGGTTTTAAGCCCAATTATGAGATGATCCGATCACTTTTCTTCTTCTTTTTTTTTTTGTGAAAAAAAAGTGGGTTGCAAGAATTGAGGAAACCTTGATGTAGGGTGATGGGTAATGGGTGAGTGAATGGGTGGGGTGATGGGTAATGGGTGTGGGGTGTTGGGTGAGTGAATGGGTGGGGGGTGATGGGTTGGGGGTGATGGGTGATGGGTGAGGGAATAGGTGGGGGGTGATGGGTAATGGGTGAGTGAATGGGTGTGTGGTGATGGGTAATGGGTGAGTGAATGGGTGGGGGGTGATGGGTAATGGGTGAGTGAATGGGTGGGGGGTGATGGGTAATGGGTGAGTGAATGGGTGGGGGGAATACATACATTTCTACATCCATGATTTCAGGAAAGTTAGAAGGGGCTATCTGGAGAGTCCGTGTTTGGTGGGCCGAAGGCCCACCACCAATAGCCCTCCGCAGGAGCTAGCCAAAAAGTCCGCCCGGAGGGCGGCTTTGCGGCTAGTTATAAATAAAACAAACTCATCAAAACACTTAGCCAATCTGCCCCTCAGACGCCAGCCATTTGTTATGAGAACCACTTCCCGACTCCTGCTCCTTTACCCTCCGCGTATGATTCCCTCTTCACAATTATTTCTTATCTCATCTAATTAATAAAAATACTCCCCCTTCGCTTCCTCTTGGCCTCACTTTTACGCTTCTCTTTCTCGTACACTTCTCCCTCATCCCTCCTGCCTTGTCTGCAAAACGCTAATGTATTCCTTGCTCTCTCTGTCTGTCTCTCTGTCCCTGTCTGTTTGTCTGACTGTTTTGTTTGTCTGTTTCTCTGCTTTGTCTGTCTGTTTTGTTTGACTGTCTCTGTTTTGTCTGTCTGTCTGTTTTGTCTGTCTGTCTATCTGTCTGTCTGTTGGGTTGTTTTTTTTTTCTCTCTCTCTCTGACCTCTTGCTTCACTCTCTTCCATCCTCTCATTTCCACAATGGACAGACACACTTAGTACAAACCTTTTTAATCCCTTTAATTCCCCTTCTAGGGTTTTATTTTCACTACTTATCACTTGGTTAATTTTCATTTGTCTTGATTTTATAACTTCTCATTGAGTTTATATTAAAAAAATTCTTCTCTTATTCGTTAAAACTTACTTACTGCTTCTTTTCTATCATAATTACGATTGCCTTATTTTCCACGTTTACCCTCATTAAATAATGTTTCATTTGTTTATCCTATTAACAAATACAATTATAGAATGTAGCTTGACTTGAGTACGTTTATCAATCAGCACCTAGTCTAGAAGTCAATCAATCAATCATTGGGGGCATACGCCGAGGAGCGCGTCGCCTCGCCCACCCTACGACGCCACTCCCGGGGGTTACCACGCGCGAGTCCCCATGCAGGCTCCTTTCCCATACCAAGCAGATCTCGACAAGAAACATCAACTTAACCCAGCCACGAGCCTTGTGGGCGCCCCCTTGGCCTTCTCCACGCCGGATTGTCTTACAGATACAACCCGATGGGAAGGATCGGTTTCAGGGTAGAGTGCCACATGCCCATATAGATGGCCTCGATAGTCACCTCGCATGGCCGGGGACCGGCCAGCGAGGTGGCGGCCGTGCAGGGCTGCATAGCGGCCCGTCTCCAGGCAGCCCGGCGGCAGCGGTGCCTCCCAAGGGGCCAGCGTGTGCCTCGCTCGGTGCCCCTGGCTGCCAAGGCTACCAAGGCACCTTGAGGCACCCCTCCGTGCCGTCCTCGGGCACGGAGGGGTCACCACCGCCACGCACTGCCTTGTCCCGCGAGGAAACCTTTACTAGTGTGTCTTGTGTGATTTGTGTGACTTGTGTGATTTATGTTGTGACTAGCCGCAAAGCCGCCCTCCGGGCGGACTTTTTGGCTAGCTCCTGCGGAGGGCTATTGGTGGGCCTTCGGCCCACCACCTGTGTTTGGTGGGCCTTCGGCCCACCAAACATGGACTCTCCAGATAGCCCCTTCTAACTTTCCTGAAATCATGGATGTAGAAATGTATGTATTCCCCCCACCCATTCACTCACCCATTACCCATCACCCCCCACCCATTCACTCACCCATTACCCATCACCCCCCACCCATTCACTCACCCATTACCCATCACCCCCCACCCATTCACTCACCCATTACCCATCACCACCACCCCTTCACTCACCCATTACCCATCCCACACACCCATTCACTCACCCATTACCATCACCCCCCACCCATTCACTCACCCATTACCCATCACCCCCACCCATTCTCACCCATTACCATCACCACACCCATTCACTCACCCATTACCCATCACCCCCCACCCATTCACTCACCCATTACCCATCGCCCCACCCATTCACTCACCCATTACCCATCACCCCCCACCCATTCACTCACCCATTATCCATCACCACACACCCATATTCACCCCCACCCATCACTCACCCATACCATCACCCCCACCCATTCACTCACCCATTACCCATCACCACACACCCATTCACTCACCCATTACCCATCACCCCCACCCATTCACTCACCCATTACCCATCACTCACCCATACCCATCACTCACCCATTACCCATCACCCCCACCCATTCATCAACACACCACCATTCACTCACCCATTACCATCACCACCCCCATTCACTCACCATACCCATCACCCCCCACCCATTCACTCACCCATTACCCATCACTCACCCATTACCCATCACCCCCCACCCATTCACTCACCCATTACCCATCACCACACACACATTCACTCACCCATTACCCATCACCCCCCACCTATTCCCTCACCTATCACCCATCACCCCCCACCCATTCACTCACCCATCACCCCACACCCATTACCCATCACCCCACCCATTCACTCACCCGTTACCCATCACCCTACATCAAGGCTTCCTCAATTCTCGCAACCCACTTTTGTTTTCACAATTCTCGCTAATAGGCTGCTAAAAAAAAAAAAAAAAAAAAGTGATCGGATCATCTCATAAGTGGGCTTATGACCTTCCCCTGGTCAACCTGATTCCAAAAATGTGCCATATGAGGTGTTTGCGCCACGGGGGACGGAACCTATACCACACACACACACACACACACACACACACACACACACAGACAGACACACTTTCGCTTATATTATTATAATAGATGGAAATAAGAATCAGAATTCGAGAAGAGCCAGTTTCTTCAAACTTGGCAAAAAAGCAGTGTTGATGGAGCCGCAGTGTACATTATTAATGGAAATTAGGAACAAGTACAAATTAATAAGTACAAAAATTCATCCCAATATTTTCCTAGTGACCTAGGACCTAGGTCACATACACTATTGTACTGCGGCTATCTATGCCAGTATTTTATCTCTTATTTTTTTAACGATAATTTGGACAATTTTAAGTAGGTGGCAGGAGCCACACAGGTCTCTTGAAAGAGCCGCAGGTTGCCGACCGCTGACCTAGTCCATCAGTGTTTCTTGCTTCAGTCAATTCATCTGTCTTGTGAGACATGTCTACCCTATCAGTAACACTCTCTCATTGCATATATCCGCCAGAAAGTTGCATTTATCATTCGCTCGAAGCACTCAACAACTACGATGCCAGTCCATTACAACTCCTCTATTCACCCTTTCACTCTTACCACCAGACTGCCGGGGCTTTAAAACTCACACGAAGACAAGACTGGTGTAGTGATGAAGGGACTGAAGAAGGTATCGGCAGCAGGGAGAGGTCGTGGACTGAGGAAGGTATCGGCAGCAGTGAGAGGTCGTGGACTGAGGAAGGTATCGGCAGCAGTGAGAGGTCGTGGACTGAGGAAGGTATCGGCAGCAGTGAGAGGGCGTGAGGAAGGTATCGGCAGCAGTGAGAGGGACTGAGGAAGGTATCGGCAGCAGTGAGAGGGACTGAGGAAGGTGTCGGCAGCAGTGAGAGGGACTGAGGAAGGTGTCGGCAGCAGTGAGAGGGACTGAGGAAGGTGTCGGCAGCAGTGAGAGGGACTGAGGAAGGTGTCGGCAGCAGTGAGAGGACTGAGGAAGGTATCGGCAGCAGTGAGAGGGACTGAGGAAGGTATCGGCAGCAGTGAGAGGACTGAGGAAGGTGTCGGCAGCAGTGAGAGGGACTGAGGAAGGTATCGGCAGCAGTGAGAGGGACTGAGGAAGGTATCGGCAGCAGTGAGAGGACTGAGGAAGGTGTCGGCAGCAGTGAGAGGTCGTGGACTGAGGAAGGTATCGGCAGCAGTGAGAGGACTGAGGAAGGTATCGGCAGCAGGGAGAGGACTGAGGAAGGTATCGGCAGCAGTGAGAGGGACTGAGGAAGGTTCGGCAGCAGGAGAGGGACTGAGGAAGGTGTCGGCAGCAGGAGGAGGGACTGAGGAAGGTATCGGCAGCAGTGAGAAGACTGAGGAAGGTGTCGCAGCAGGAGAGGGACTGAGGAAGGTGTCGGCAGCAGTGAGAGGACTGAGGAAGGTATCGGCAGCAGTGAGAGGACTGAGGAAGGTGTCGGCAGCAGGGAGAGGGACTGAGGAAGGTGTCGGCAGCAGTGAGAGGACTGAGGAAGGTATCGGCAGCAGTGAGAGGGACTGAGGAAGGTGTCGGCAGCATGAGAGGGACTGAGGAAGGTGTCGGCAGCAGTGAGAAGACTGAGGAAGGTTCGGCAGCAGGAGAGGACTGAGGAAGGTGTCGGCAGCAGTGAGAGACTGAGGAAGGTATCGGCAGCAGTGAGAGGATGAGGAAGGTTCGGCAGCAGTGAGAGGGACTGAGGAAGGTTGCGCAGTGAGAGGACTGAGGAAGGTGTCGGCAGCAGTAGAGTGACTGAGGAAGGTGTCGGCAGCAGTGAGAGGACTGAGGAAGGTGTCGGCAGCAGTGAGAGGACTGAGGAAGGTGTCGGCAGCAGTGAGAGGACTGAGGAAGGTGTCGGCAGCAGTGAGAGGACTGAGGAAGGTGTCGGCAGCAGGGAGAGGGACTGAGGAAGGTGTCGGCAGCAGTGAGAGGGACTGAGGAAGGTGTCGGCAGCAGTGAGAGGACTGAGGAAGGTGTCGGCAGCAGTGAGAGGACTGAGGAAGGTGTCGGCAGCAGTGAGAGGGACTGAGGAAGGTGTCGGCAGCAGTGAGAGGACTGAGGAAGGTGTCGGCAGCAGTGAGAGGACTGAGGAAGGTGTCGGCAGCAGGGAGAGGACTGAGGAAGGTGTCGGCAGCAGTGAGAGGACTGAGGAAGGTGTCGGCAGCAGTGAGAGGACTGAGGAAGGTGTCGGCAGCAGTGAGAGGACTGAGGAAGGTATCGGCAGCAGTGAGAGGACTGAGGAAGGTGTCGGCAGCAGGAGAGAGGACTGAGGAAGGTATCGGCAGCAGGGAGAGGGCGTGGACATATAAATGAGTGACAGGAAGAGGACGGGAAAAGGGGACGGAGACGGACAGAAGGAACAGATGAGACAGAACAGCGGAACGGGAAGAAAATATAGTTGATAGTAATGAAAATGGAACGGTAATTAATATGTGGAGCAAGGAAGGGTTGAAGAAACATTACAACGATTAAAATATTTGTCGGGAAACATTTTTTTTTTGCATTTTCTCGAATGTGTTCTTACTTTACAGTATATACCGTATAGTTTCCTTCTTATTTCATATTAACATAATTTTTGGTACAGCCTTCGATCAACCAAAAAAATATCTCCTCTGTCCACCAACTTTTGATGCACAACACTGTTACTTATTCTTGTGGTATCATTCACAAATCTGCTGAATAATTTCGGCACATTTTTGCATATATTCAACATATTCTTATCGCGTGCGTGCGTGCGTGCGTGCGTGCGTGCGTGCGTGCGTGCGCGCGTGCGTGCGTGCGTGCGTGCGTGCGCGCGCGTGTGTGTGTGTGTGTGTGTGTGTGTGTGTTGTGTGTGTGTGTGTGTTGAGCCATTGCCTTCATCTGTGTACTTTTCTCCCTCGCACCGCTAAGTCGTGTGTTACGCCTCTCCATTACTCTCCTGCACTTAAGCCTCATCAAATATTTTCCTCCAATTTCAGGGTGGCTCGCAAGGCGCTTCTCCGAGGGTGCTTCAAACATTCATAGCTTTTTTCCTTCGCAATTCGATGCACATTTTCAGTTTCTTTGGACGGCGACAGGAAATATACGTGTCTTGAAAAACGCTGTACCGTGTGTGTGACCATTGCTGAGAGAGAGAGAGAGAGAGAGAGAGGAGAGAAGGGGGGGGGAGAGAGAGAGAGAGAGAGAGAAAGAGAGAGAGAGAAAAGAGAGAGAAGGAGAGAGAGGGAGAGAGAGAGAGAGAGAGAGGAGACGGAGAGAGAAAAAAAGTAGAGAGAAGACGAGAAGAGAGAGAGAAAAAAACAAAAGTTAGGCAGGACAGACAGGACAGAGAGAGGATAAAGAGAGAGAGGGGAAAGAGAGATTGAGAGAGAGACAGAGAGAGAGAGAGAGAGGAGACGAGAGAGAGGAGAGAGAAGGCCCCGAGACAGAAGAGAGAGAGAGAGAGAAAAAGAAGACGAAGAGAGAGAGAGAGAGAGAAGAGGAAGTGTGTGTGTGTGTGTGTGTGTGTGTGTGTGTGTGGTGTGTGTGTGGGTGTGTGTGTGTGTTGTGTATCAGTGTTCACATGATAAACACCAAAACAATTCCAAACTCACAAAAAAATTAAAGTCGTATTAACATTAAAAAACACAACAACAATATTATCATAACACAAACATACTGCATTTCGCTCTCCCCATATGCAGTTACCTATCATAACGCAATAGTGCAATTATAAACCGCATTGTCCCTCCAGTAACAACAACAACAACAACAACACAACAACAACACACACAACAACAACAACCCAACAACAATAACACAACAAACCACAACAACAACACAACACAACAAAAAAACAAAAAATTTCGCTTCGGAACTGTTCACCCACCACCCTTTATCTCTATATAGACATCCCCATCACCACTCAGGGCAAAACCCACTAAAACTGACTAACTACCCGCTTCTGTACCACCACCCACGGCAAGATTGATCCATTAACTTCAGAGCACTACCGCCGCTCTCGAGTTTAACACATCTACACACCAACACACACACACACACACACACACACACACACACACACACACACAACACACACACAACACACCACACACACCCACACACCCACACACCCACACACCCCACACACACACCACACACCAAAACACCACACAACAAGACACACACACACACACACACACACACACATATATATATGTAGTCTCTCTGAACCCTCGCCGGAGTGTTATAATTACACGATTACTGAGGTTTCCGCTTTGAGCCTCCCTTTTCCTGCCAGTTTTTAAAGAGTAATTGGGAGATAATGAATGGGTCCTGCCTCTCCATCACCCCCAACCCCCCTCCATCACTCCCCAGCCCCCTCCATCACCCCCAACCCCCCTCTATCATCCCCAACCACCGCCAATCTCATAAAAAAGCCCTCGGAAAAAAATTGCTACACCATTTTTTCCCCAAGGTTAAGTGTATTTTCGATATAATAATAACGATAAAGATCGCGTGAGAGGCCTTAGATGCTCTCTCTTTCTCTCTCTCTCTCTCTCTCTCTCTCTCTCTCTCTCTCTCTCTCTCTCTCTCTCTCTCTCTCTCTCTCTCTGTACCATCCACTGTTTCCCGCCTTGCTTGTCTTCAGGTATTCTTTTCTCTCTCTATTTTGCTCCCTAATGAGGTTTTCCGTGCAGGTGAGCAGAAAGCCTATCGTCTTCTAACTAAACTAACCTTCCCTAACCTAACCTGTAACCTCCCTAACCTAACCTTTAACCTCTCTAACCTAACCTAACATGTAACCTCGCTAACCTAACCTAACCTAACCTGTGACCTCCCTAACCTAACCTGTAACCTCCCTAACCTAACCTTTAACCTCCATACCTTAACCTAACCTAACCTGTAACCAGCTAACCTAACCTAAGAACATACGAACATAAGAAAATAAGGAAGCTACATGAGGCCGTGAGACCTACACGAGGTAGTTCCTGTTACTTAACTATACCTACGTACATCCACCTCTCTTCCCTATTATATCCATGAATTTATCCAGACTCCTTTTAAAGACCCCTATAGACTCCGCATTGACCACTTGACGACTGAGTCCATTCCAATCATTCACCACCCTATTTAACCTAGCCTAACCTAACCTGTAACCTCCCTAACCTCCCTAACCTAACCTAACATGTAACCTCGCTAACCTAGCCTTTAACCTCTCTAACCTAACCTAATTTGTACCATCCCTAACCTAACCTAACCTTACGCACTCTAAGCAGCGACACCAACTTACCGACTCAGCTGTAACTTAATGTATCTCTTTTTAGTACTGCAAACTTTTTTTAGTTTCTGTCTCTCCCTCCCTGTCTTCCTTCTTTTTATCTACTTATTCTACCTTCCTCCTCCTTCTTTCTCGTCTCTGCCTCTTCCTCGATCTCTTCTTCCTTTTTATCTACTTATTCTACCTTCCTCCTCCTTCTTTCTCGTCTCTGTCTTCCTCTCTCTTCCTCCTTATTTATCTACTTTATCTACTTATTCTACCTTCCTTCTTCTTTCTCGTCTATGTCCTCTTCCTCATTCTCATCTTCCTTTTGTATCTACTTTACCAACATATTCTACCTTCCTCCTCCTTCTTCTCCTTTGCCATGTCTACCAGTGAGGTGTCCTATATAGCCGTGTCCACATTTCCAGTTGAAGACAGTAAAATGGGTATTGAGATATATACACCATTAACCCCTTGAGAACCAGAACGTATAATTTCCATTGTAATTTGGGAACCATTAGACGATTTTTAATGAATGTAAGCAATATTTTAATAGATTTGACGTGTTCAGTATCATTGTCCACTAGTAAATTTGGTATATTAACTTAGTTTTGGTAGTTTTATGGCTAACAAGAGACGATTTTATATAGCAAAGGATCTGGGCGTGAAGGGGTTAAATAATACGTACTTAAGCTTATCTTGTTCCAATCACAAATTAGTTATTATTGGGTGAAGGTAAAATGTTATAAAAGTTATTGAAGTTTTTTTCTATTCATCGTCACATCAATATCATTATCATCGTCATTATTATCATCATCATCATCATCATCATCACCACTATCATCTGTCATTTTTTTTATACACTGTCATTATTAAGAACCTCGATGTTATTATTTTTCATTTTCCTTATCTTTTTGTGCGTTTTTTTCCCTTCCTTCCTTCCTTCTTTCTATCATCACATCCTTTCATTATAACCGCTAACCACGTCATCAACACCCATTTCCTTTTCCACAAAGAAAAATTCCTACGTTTTTTCCCTTCTTCATTCTTTCCTTCATTCATTCTAGCATCACATCCTTTCATTATAACCGCTAACCACATTCTTATCACCCTTTTCCCTCTTCATAAAGAAAATGTTCCTTAATATTACACAGTAGACAGAATTACCAGAGTTGACCCTCCAACCACACCAAACGAACGCAATTATTTGTTCTGTATTCCTGTATTTTCACCTGTATTCCACTGTATTCCTGTATTCGGAGTGGACCAACTCAAGGACTTCAAACAGCAAAAAAGTGAAGAACTCAAATATTAACGACTGACTGTAATAAAAGACATACTTAATTACTATTACTGAAATATGGATCAGTGAGTTCTTGCCGATATTCTATGTTCCACGGTGAAAAAAACTAAACAAAACACATAGGGATTAAAAAAAACCAGGTGTGGTGTTGATTGAACTTGATTCCCATCTTTTAATTCAGTGATGCTGATGATACTAAGCTAGGTAGGATTATTGGATCACAGTCTGACGTAAACATATTGCAGGGAGACTTAGATAAACTTAACGAGTGGGCAGTCAGATGGCAGATGGAATTTAATATTTTTAAATGTAGCGTTATGAATGTTGGTAGAAAAAACCCTGGTAATAGATACACCATAAGCAATGTATCGCTGAAAAGATCAGAAGGTGAAAAAGATCTTGGAGTGAGGGTGAGCCCAGACCTCCGACCTAGGAAACAATGTATTGAGGCCAGAAATAGAGCTAATAGAGTATTAGGATTCATTACCAGAAGTGTTAAAAGTAGAAGTGCGGAAGTTATTCTAAAGCTTTATCTGGCTCTAGTCAGGCCTCACCTAGACTATGCAGTTCAGTTTTGGTCTCCATATTACAGGATGGATATAGTGTTGTTAGAAAAAGTGCAGAGAAGGATGACCAAAATGATACAAGGGATGCGTAACTTTAGTTATGAGAGGAGATTGAAGTTATTAAAATTACACTTACTCGAGAGACGCAGAGTAAGGGGCGATCTGATAGAAGTTTTTAAGTGGATAAAGGGATTTAATAAAAGAGAGGTAGGAAAAGTTCTTACGGCTTTTAACCAGGGTAGAACAAGAAGTAACGGATTCAAGCTGGAAAAGCGTAGATTTAGAAAGGAAATAGGGAAAAACTGGTTCACAAATAGGGTGGTGAATGAATGGAATGGTCTCAGTAGACAGGTAGTTAGTGCTGAGTCATTGGGGAGCTTTAAAGGGGAGCTGGATAGGTTCATGGATGGGGATGAAAGGTGGATGTAGGTAGTGTTAGGTGACAGGAACTACCACGTGTAGGCTTCGCGGCCTCTTGTAGCTTCCTTATTTTCTTATGTTCTTATGTTCTTATGTGGGGGGTGAAAAAACACACTGAATGAACCACAGAAAACGGGTCTGGCCAATCAGAGAGAAGAATGAGCTACAAGGGAATGACGAGAACCAATCAGAGGCGAGAATTTATCCCTCCTTCCTTTTACCTTTGTCTCTGTCTTGCCTTGATTTCTGGGTGTCAGGGTGAAATAATGCATTGGTCCAATGGTTCTCTCTCTCTCTCTCTCTCTCTCTCTCTCTCTCTCTCTGTCTGTCTGTCTGTCTGTCTGTCTGTCTGTCTGTCTGTCTGTCTGTCTGTCTGTCTGTCTGTCTGTCTGTCTGTCTGTCTGTCTGTCTGTCTGTCTGTCTGTCTGTCTGTCTGTCTGTCTGTCTGTCTGTCTGTCTGTCTGTCTGTCTGTCTGTCCTGTCTGTCTGTCGTCTGTCTGTCTGTCTGTCTGTCTGTCTGTCGTCTGTCGTCTGTCTGTCTGTCTGTCTGTCTGTCTGTCCTGTCTGTCTGTCTGTCTGTCTGTCTGTCTGTCTGTCTGTCTGTCTGCTTCTGTCTGTCTGTCTGTCTGTCTGTCTGTCTGTTGTCTGTCTGTCTCGTCTGTCTGTCTGTCTGTCTGTCTGTCGTTCTGTCTGTCTGTCTGTCTGTCTGTCTGTCTGTCTGTCGTCTGTCTGTCTGTCTGTCTGTCCGGTCTGTCTGTCTGTCTGTCTGTCTGTCTGTCTGTCTGTCTGTCTGTCTGTCTGTCTGTCTGTCTGTCTGTCTGTCTGTAGTTCTGTCTGTCTGTGTTCCGGTCTGTCTGTCTGTCTGTCTGTCTGTCTGTCTGTCTGTCTGTCTGTCTGTCTGTCGTTCTGTCTGTCTGTGTTCTGGTCTGTCTGTCTGTCTGTCGTTCTGTCTGTCTGTCTGTCTGTCTGTCTGTCTGTCTGTCTGTCTGTCTGTCTGTCTGTCTGTCTGTCTGTCTGTCTGTCTGTCTGTCTGTCTGTCTGTCTCCCTATGCCTGTCTCTCTGTTTGTCTCTTTCTCTCTCTCTCTCTCTGTAAAGATGAAATAATGGAGCCGTCCTATCTCTTCTCTCTCTCTCTCTCTCTCTCTCTCTTCTCTCTCTCTTCTCTCTCTCTCTCTCTCTCCTCTCTCTCTCTCTCTCTCTCTCTCTCTCTCTCTCTCTCTCTCTCTCTCTTTAGGCCGATATCAATTCTACCAAGCTTTAGTAAAATTTTCGAAAAACTAGTAGCAACAAGGCTAATCAACTATCTTTCCCAACATGCCTTATTAACAGAGTGCCAACATGGCTTTCGCCCAAACCATTCAGTTGAACAGGCAATACACCAAATCACTCAAAGTATTTACAACGCCTTAGATAGTAAGTTATACCAACTAACTGTATTTTGTGACTTAAGTAAAGCATTTGACACTATCCCACAATCCATTCTATTAGAGAAACTACTGGTATACGGGATTCGTGGTCCGGCTTATAAATGGTTCCAGTGTTATCTTAACCAAAGAAAACAATACGCAGTGTATGATAGGAAAACATCTAGTCTTACCCATTAATTGTGGTGTGCCTCAAGGCTCCATCCTAGGACCAATCTTGTTTTTAATTTATATTAATGATATCACACGTAGTAGCAATAAACTTAATTTTGTTATTTTTGCAGACGATACAAACATCTTTATACAAGGAAAAGATCTCAATGAACTTAAAAATACTTTAAATGAAGAATTAGAGCAAGTATCAAATTGGATAAAAAGTAATAAACTTACGTTAAACACTTCAAAAACTCACTTTATAGTATCACACACTTTAAATCAACCCTATGATATTGAGATAAGAAGTAACAATAATATAATAAAAGAGGTAAAGGAAACAAAATTTTTAGGAATTATCTTAGATAATAAATTAAACTGGCAACCACAATTCAATGAGATAAAAACTAAAATCTCTAAAATATCTGGTGTATTATACAGGGTAAGAAATTTTATTAATTCCGACTGCTTAAGACAAATGTATCTATCCATTGCATATCCACATATGATTTACTGTTCAGCAATTTTGGGAGGCGCTTACAAAACATACATAGATGATATTTTCATAGCTCAGAAAAAGCTAATCCAGATCATGTTTCATGAACTTAGATATGCCCACACTAATCCCCTATTTGTTAAATACAAACTACTTAAATTTCATGACATTATATCTTTTCAGACATATTTGTTTGTACATAAAGCTCTCCATAGGCATCCAGTAAATAATTATTTTAAATACCTCTCCCACAATACTGATACACGAAGGCCCAGAGATCTCAGACTCCCATTATGCAGGACAACACATGTACAACAAAACGTCCTTTTTAGAGCAGCAAAACTGTGGAACCAACTCCCAGATGACATGAAAAACATCCCAACACTCAATTCATTCAAATACAAAACTAAGCTCAAGATATTCGAAAATTACCAGCAAGATAGTTAAATAGTTAATACCTCTATCATACTAACATTGTTTCTGTTATCATTATTGTTATTGCTATCACTGTTCTCATTATTACATATATATTGCAATATTACGTTATCATTATTTTTATTTCTTATCAATATTTTGCTTTAATTCATTCATCATGACTCCGTCTATTCAAATATAGCTATCATTATCATTTATTTTTATTTTTTTATTATTAGAATTTATTATTATTATTATTATTATTACTATTATTATTAATATTATTATTACTTTTGATTTGTTTTTATTATAACAATTTAAATGAACCCATATTTATATATATATATTTTTTTATAACATATTCGATATAAAGTCCACCATGTTCACGACTGTTGTAATTAAAAAAAAATCTAAGGCATCAGGTCCATAAAGAGTCTCGGCTCAATGGACCGCGGCTTGTACATAATTATTAATGTATAATCAACTTTATGTATGTTATGTTAAGCCTAATAACAATCTCTCTCTCTCTCTCTCTCTCTCTCTCTCTCTCTCTCTCTCTCTCTCTCTCTCTCTCTCTCTCTCTCTCTCTCTCTCTCTCTCATCAATTACATTACCGCAGAGATTTACCTGGAGTGTGTTGTAAATGAGTTAAATCTGATGTACTGGGTAATGAGAAGGAAGGGAGGAGGAAGGAGAGTAGCATAATGGAGAGAAAGAGAGGAAGAGGTAATAGATGATAAAGAGGAGGAAGAGGAAGGGTGGAGAGAACGGTGTATACCCAATACGGCCGCCGGCCCAATGCGGCCGCATTGACAAGAGCCATCACAAGAGCCGCATACCGAGAGGCGATACGCGTAAATCATGGCCAGATTGATTGGACATGCTTAGAGGTTTGAAATACTTTTTCATAATAATATCTTGATAACAGTACATAAATTATTTAGCTATTAGAACGTACAATTTCCACTTGCAATTTCTTTCGTGCCCACCACCCTCTCAACTTCGTCACACCACTAACGGCTCGGGGCTATGGAGGAGACGGGAAGGACTGAAGGGAGACACTGAACTGCTATGCGAGGCTTTATTTCCCCAACTACCACCACAATTAACTACAACACAATCCGTGTTGTCCATCCACAATCCGTGATCCGTGCTTCGGACCACCACCGGCGAGGCCCCAGAGGTACAGGCGAAGGGCCCTTGCCTTGTCCGCCAGTACCCACGAACAAGGCCCTTCGTAACACTATATATTAATTTATTTCAGTGTTCCAACAATGATGTGGACGATGCGCCACCAGCTGACAACCCTCCAGCTGATGACCCTCGATAGTCATATCAACCCTGATTCACCTTGGCGAAGGACTCTACTGCTGCTATAAGACCAAACGATATCAACCAAACTACAAATATGTGCGAGTGTAAATGTTTGTAAATAAATTGTTTTACTTCATACTTATTTCTCACTTACCTTTATCGATTATCATCCAACACATGCTTAGATATTGAATGAGTGAGCGCACTCCCCTCCCCACCCCCTCCGCACGCGACCCCTCTGCCTGCCTGTATAATAATGTACAGAGCTGGGCGCGTTACCGCCGGACAGGTAGTGCATTACCGTCAATGCGTTACCGAAAAATCAGGGGTGCATTACCGTCAATGCGTTACCGATTTTAATTTCCTTAGAGCGGTCCGCGTTACTGCGTTACTGCGTTACCGTTACCAAAATTGAAAGTGCATTACCAGCGTTACCAAAATTTTTACCAAGCTTTTTCCTTCGATCTTTTTCATTTTCACATACATTGTACACCACATTATTCTAAACACTTTTGTATAGAAGAACGTTTCCCATAAAATTATTAGTTTTGGAGAAGAAAAAAAATTCATAATGTGTGTTCCCGGAAATATAAGAGTCCCCCTTAAAATTCCTAACATTCCAACAAAGTGGTCTATGAATGAATACACGCGACGCCTGCAGAACAGAGCTCAACAATGCCGCGCAACAAATTCGGCGATTGTCGTCTTCGTTTCTTAACTTTTGAAAATTACGATAACGCAAGTGGTAACGCTAAATTTTTTGGGTGCATCTTGAAGGCCGGTTTACACGGCGCTGCTTTTGACGCTAGACGCTAGCTTCTTTTGTCGCCAACTTATCGCTCTCCCAGAGCGAATTTCAAGCTGATAAAGACGCAAGAGGTAAGCCGTTTACACGATGCTGGTAAAAATTATGAATTCGCTAGCGTTTTCGAGCAGTCCCAGCCTCCCAGGCGTCATGGCATCGCAGGAGGATGTGCTGCGAGCCGCTGTTGTCCTTTGTGCAAGGGTGCTCAAAGCTAGAATTCGTGATTCTGTTATGAGAAAACAGCCAAGAAAAAAAAGTGTATGGGTAAGAAAGTGGATAGGCAGGAGGCAGGCTCAGGGGGCCTCAGATAATCTCCTGAAGGAACTGGCATTGGAGGACCCAACCAAGGCCAAGAAGTCTTTCTTGGCCTTGGACCCAACTACATACCGGAGAGTATTGAGGCTGACGTGCGAAAATTTTGAAGAGCTGTGGATGAAGATACATCCTTTTCTACAAAAGAAGGACACTTTGATGCGGCCTGCTGTTCCATCCCGACCAAACTAGAGATCACTCTTCGCTTCTTAGCCACAGGGGACTCTATCAGTCCCTAGAGCTGTTGTTCAGAGTTCCAGCCAGCACCATCTGCAAACTGAAACGCTAGGCGCGAGCGGTAAAGTTGAACATGTTTAACTTTATCGCAGCGTCAAACAGACGCTGCGAATCATGATTTATCGCTAGCGAAAAAAACGCCACGTCTTTAACGCTTTCACCACGAATTCGTAGAATTAAGAAAAGCTTGTAAAGCGAATAAAAGCAGCGCCGTGTAAACGACGCTTGAAACGTCGTTACACGGCGCTGCTTTTATTCGCTTGGACAAGCTTCTTAATTCGCTAGGAATTCGTGGTAAAAAGCGTCTAAAGACGCGGCGTCTTTTATTCGCTAGCGACTAAAATCATGGAATTCGCAGCGGCTGTTTGACGCTGCGATAAAGTTAAACATGTTCAACTTTAAACCGCTCGCGCCTAGGTTTCAGTAGGGAATAGTGACTAGTTCAGACGACGACGGCAGTGTGTGAGGGTGTATTGTGCTTTGCTGCTGGGGGGCATTGTCCAGTTTTCTTTTTGTGAGGGCACCAAAACTAAACCCGACTGAAAGGAAATGAAATATTCACCCTCCTTGAGATTATGGAAAACTATCCCATCATATGGAACATTAAATTGAAAAGACTATTCAAATAAGCCAATGCGTGATGGACAAATAGCACAAATGCTCATCGACCTTGCAGAACAGCAACCTGAAGATGGACGAAAAAGAGTTCAAAGGTAATAAATTATGTTTGTATCTTCATCCACGCTCTTCAAATTTTTCGCACGTCAGCCTCAATACTCTCCGGTATGTAGTTGGGTCCTCCAATGCCAGTTCCTTCAGGAGGTTATCTGAGGCCCCCTGAGTCTGCCTCCTGCCTATCCACTTTCTTACCCATACACTTCTTTTTCTTGGCTGTTTTCTCATAACAGAATCACGAATTCTGCTGGAGCACCCTTGCACAAAGGACAACAGGGCTCGCAGCCCCCCTGCGATGCCATGACGCCTGGGACTGCTCGAAAAACGCTACCGTAGATAACAGTAAACCCCGCATGCAGTGATGTCGCCAGACGCCATATATTAGAATTATGCTTACTATGATTTTTATGTGCCATGAAGATAATACACAGTATTTTTATCAGGGATTTTATAATCTACCCCTGTTTCAGCGTTTTTTTATGCTTTGTATCTGAAAGAAATATAGGGTTTTTAAAATTCACTACGGTTTTTTCTTCGGGCGACGACGACAGCGGTACGCACTCAGTAAAAAAAACACTAGTGGGACTAAACTGTTGGTAGCCATTTTTAGATATTTTTGAATTTGGGTTCATTTATAGCCCTAATATGAACGGGAAAAGACAAAAAAATTACACAGATCTCCAGATAGTCCTTCTAATTTTTCCTGAAATCAGGGATGTAGAAATGTAAGTTTTTAACGCCACCACACGTCTGAAAAAACGGGAAAAAAAAAAATTGTCCTGGGATTTTTATGTTATTACGGGCGAATTAAATTTTTTTAAAAGCATGTGAAAAACGGCTTACGCTTGCGTCTTTATCAGTTTGAATTTGCTCTGGGAGAGCGATAAGATGGGACAAAAGAAGCTAGGTTGGCAAAAGCAGCCCCGTGTAAACCGGGTTTGGGTAGTGCATTTTTAAAAATCTTTGCTTTACCGCGGTACTGCTTCCCGATTTGGTTCATTAGTAACGCAGTAACGCATAATGCAATGGAAACGCAAAGTGCCCGGCTTTAAATTTTTATAATATTTGGTTTACGGGAGGCGGCCGCATTGGGCCCGGGCCGCATTGATCGGCGGCCCCATTGGGTCGGCGGCCGCTTGGGTGGAGACCGAGAGAAATACGGGGCACTATTTTGATACTACACTTTGAAAGCACTTTTATATATGTCCCCCAAGTGCCTAATTATGTATTTAATTTTGCTCTATACTTTAGTAAATTCCGTCTTGTTGTTTTTGCTTTTTTGGGGTTTTTAGCTCCGGGGATAAAAAACCATTATTACTATTCCCTCTCACTTTTTTCTCAGTTCTTCTCTCTTTTTCATACTCTTTCCCCTCCTTCCCCACACTCTTCACTCTCACTTCCCCCTTCACTTCCCCTCTCTCTCTCTCTCTCTCTCTCTTCTCTTCCCCCCTCTCTTCCCCTCTCTTCTCTTTCCCTTCGTTTCCTAATGCTCTATTTCTTTTTCTCCGTTTCTGTCTCGCCTTCCCCAGTCTGTGCTTCCTGTTTCCTGCTGCCATTGCGTTTGGGTTTTTTCTTTTATTTTTCCTTTTTTGTTTCTCTATTTCTTTTTCGTCCACTCCTATCGCTTTTAACACTGCCGGCCCCCTCCCCTCTCTCTCTCTCTCCTCTCTCTCTCTCTCTCTCTCTCTCTCTCTCTTTCTCTCTCCTTCCCCTCCCTCTCTCTCTCTCTACCTCTCCCTCCCCTCCCCCCCCCTCCCCCCCCCTTCTCGTTTACATAAGTTTGGGGAGAGAAATGATCTTTGTTGTGAACCCTTAAATTTAAAGGGAAAGAAGGGGAAAAGGGAAAAAATAAATAAACTCTGGGGTTAATCTTGGTTTTAAGAGTCCGTGTTGCCCAGAGGAAATTTACAGTCCTTTTCCCTTTTCCTCGCCATTCCTTTAAATTGTCTTCCCTTCCTTTCCCTTTTCCCTCCTTTCGTGCTTTTTCCCCCTTTCATTTTATCTTTTTTCTCCTTTTCTCTCGCTTTTCTTATCATCCTCATCTCTCTTTCCCTATTTTTATTATCTTTCCCCCTTTTCTTATTCTTCGTTTTGTTACTCCATACTCCCTACTTTCCCTCCCCCTCCTCCTATGTATTCCTATGTTTTCCCACTCCACCCCCTCCTCCTACTCCCCCGACCTCCTCCTCCTCCTCCTCCTTCAATTTTACTATTTTTTTCCCCTCAAACACGTAGAAACTATAATGGTAGAAAGTATCACACAGGCACCTCTTTGGGCGTAGTGGGGCGGTTGGGCGGTCTGTTTTTTTCCTTTGTATTCCTTGTATTCCCCATCACCACCCCCCCTCCTCTCTTTTTTCCCCTTCTTCCTCTTCCCCCTCCCCCTCCCTTCCACCCTTTCATCCTCTTCTTTTTCCTCTGCTCCTCTTTTTCCTCCCCCCTCCACCTGGGTTTAGGATTCCCTCCGTTGGGGTGACGGACCCCCTCAGCCCCGTCGGGATTCACAATTAGGACGTCTGCTAAATGACAATTTCCTTTTTGATCAAAAAAGAAAGAGCGGGCGGCGGAGCAGCATCACCTTAACACCTTTCTTACCCCACAGCAAGCTGGGTCACGTCCAGTTTCCGCAAATACTAATCAAAGTACTTAAACAAGGCCCGGACATGGACCGTAGACGCCCTGCGGAAAACCCTTCAGCAAGGTTTCCAAAACTATAAAGGATTTAAATTACCTCACAAATCCCACAAGCATTATTTAAAGCGTAAAAATTTATTAGCAAAACGTTGTTGCCAAAAACGCCAGATATGTCAGTATCACTGAAGTTGGATCAACACAAAAATAAAACATTTATTAGGAAAAGCCATTCCAGGCTATAAGACTTCCCAAAATTGTCGCACGCAAAAAAAGCAGGGGGGGTGTCTTTTTTACATTAAAAAAATTTTGCAAGCAAACCGAAATCGATAAAGTAAAAAGATCATTATACTCATAGGTAGACCTGTTCAGAAAAAAATTTTTTCCTTTTTTTTATACCCCCCTGTAAGGTTTCCCATGCTTTTTGACCTGGAAAAGCCAAAATCAAACCATTTTGAGCTAAAATGTCAGGAACCTTTTGCCTATTGGCCCTCAAGATATTAAGCCCGCGACAGTAGAAAGCGCTTTTTTTGCCTTCCGCCCGATTTTTTTTCCCCTGGACTTTTTTTAAAATTTGGGATGAAAAAACAAATTGGGTATCAAATTAAAGCATTTTAATATTATTCTGAAAAAAATCCAAGTAAACACCCCAAAAAAAAGAACATCATATCCGAAAAAAAGCAAACTTTTGAAAATTTCATATAAAATTTATAAAATTACAATTTGACATAAAAAAATGTGTACAAAGATCTAAAAACTATTTTCAAGTGGCAGAAAACCTATTTTCTTGTCTATAATTTTTTGTTTATAATGGGTTTTAATTTTCGACTTTCCCGGTTTAAAAAACATTGGAAACCGTGCAGAAGGGTATAAAAAAAAGGAAAAAATGGTTTCTGAAAGTCTATGTGTGGTTTGTAGGAGGAACCCTGGGGCCCTGGTGGGATGTCCTGGGGGAGGGTGTGTGTGTGTTTTTTGTGTGTGTTGTGTGTGTGTGTGTGTGTGTGTGTGTGTGTGTGTGTGTGTGTGGTTTTGAGGAGGAACCTGGGAGGCCCCGGTGGGGAGTCCCGGGAGGCTGTGTGTGTGTGGGGTGGTGGTGTTTTGAGGAGGGAACCGGGGCCATGGGGGGATGTGTGTGTGGACCCCACACCACCACCGCCGCCAGGACATCCCACCAGGCTCCCGGTTCCTCCTCACAACCCACACACACAAAAAACACACCACAGGGCCTGCCCGGACATCACCACCATGGCTCCCCGGGTTCCTCTCCCAAACACCACACCCCAAAACCACACACCCGCCTGCCGGACTCACCACCAGGGCTCCCGGGTTCCCCCTCCAACACAACACAACACAGCCCGCCGGACACACCACCAGGGGTCCCAGGGTTCCCCCTCACAACCCCACCAAAAACACAACAACACACACACAACACACACACCCAACAAAAACACACACAAACACACAACAGCCTGCCAGGACATCACCACCGGGCCCCAGGGTTCCTCCCCACAACACCCACACAGACCGTTTAGAAAACAAATTTTTCCATTTGTATACCCCCCTGCACAGTTTCCAAGCCTTTTTAACCCGGGAAAAGTCGAAAATTACAACCTTTTAAGCCAAAATGTAAAAAGACATAGACATAGGTTTTTTGCCATTGAAAATAGTTTTTAGAGTCTTTGTCCACATTTTTTTTGGGCAAGATTGTAAATTTTTGAAATTTATATGAAAATTTTTAGAAAAAAATTTTCTTTTTTTTTGGATATGATGTTTTTTTTTTGAATGTTTTCTTGGATTTTTTTTTTGAAAAAATATTTTAAAAATGCTTCAATTTTATACCAATTTGTTTTCTATCCAATTGTAACAAAGTCTCAGGTAAAAAAAAGTCTGGCGGAAGCAAAATTAGGCGCTTTTTACTGTCGCGGGCTTAATATCTTGAGGTCCAATGAGGAAAAGGTTTCTGACATTTTAGCTCAAAATGGTTACAATTTTCGGCTTTTCCAGGTCAAAAAGCATGGGAAACCTTGCAGGGGGGTATAAAATAGGAAAAAATTGTTTTCTGAACAGGTCTATAAATTTGACTCAGTCTACGCAGATTAAGCTAAACGGTAAATTGCAACTATTGGGACATTTTATCGTCCTCCCAAATCTAATGCGGAAGTAGATTGCCTCCTGTATGACGAGATAAAGTCAGTTGTCAACAATAATAACGATACAATTTATTTGTGGAGATTTTAACCTACCTCGTATAAACTGGAATAATAATTCTGCTGATAGAGAAGGTATGCGATTGCTTGATATGGTGAACGAAAGTATATTTAAATCAGGGGGTTTCCGTGAGCCTAAAAAGGGATAAATAGATTCAGTTTTAGTTTTCACTACCGACTTTGATCTGTTTGATTACTGCGATATAGGTAAACATTTGGCAAACAGTGATCACAGGCTAATCAGATGCGGCATAAATTGCAATGAGACATCACAGAAAATCGGGTTTCTAGTCCCAAATTATAACCAAAACAGATTTCACGACGATCCGCAGGGTACTAAGCGAAGTTGAATGGATTGACCTACTAATGGTAATAACGCCGAAAACATGTGTATTTATTCACAAATAAACTCCAATCGGTGGGGGAAAAACATGTTCCCATGGTACGAAAACCCTTTGAATAAATAAACAGACCAGTTGGATGAATAATGAGATCCAACAAATCATTGACAGAAAGCGCCGAGCGTATAAAGTTTACAACGATCAAATGCAGACTGCGATCTAGAGAATACAATGACGTAAAACGTCGCTTGCAAAGGACTAATAAAGTCTAAAAAGCGGGGAGTATGAAGAAAAAATTGCAAAGGAATCCAAATCAAACCCGGGAAAAAGGGTTCTTTCAATACGTTCGAAGTAAGAAAAACGTCAAAACAAGTATTTGCCCCTGAAAGATAATAATAATATCTTGTAAATGATAATAAGAGTATGGCGTTCGTACTAAATGAATACTTTAATGCGGTGTTTTTTAAAGAAGGCGAAACTCCCATTACCAGAAACAGTAAACATGTATGCGGGACTCGAAAGGGATAGACTGGTTTATTACCAGTCTATCCCTTTCGAGTCCCAAAATATAATATAATAAAGTCACGAAATATCAAAATATTTGCTGAAACTTGAACCCCCCAAAATCCGTGGGGGTGGACGAAAAACTCGCCGCGAACCCACTTCGCGAATGTCACAGTCAACTTTCGCTCACCATTAAAGATTATTTTCAACAAAATTCGCTTAAGTGACAAAATGTTCCTCGTATGTGAAATTGAGCTAAGTTACACCGATATCAAGAAAGGGAGTAAGAGCCTCGCAGGTAATTTATCGCCCAATTATTCTAACGTCCGTGATTGGTACACTCTTTGAGAAATATTTGCGGGATAAAATAGTGTCTTTTTATCGAGAAAGATAACTCAATACTAACCTCCCAGCATGGATTTGTTCGAAATAAGAGGATCCTGCTTTAACAAACGTTACCTACTGGATTTTTTTAATGTCATTATTCAAACTGGACGCTAAATTCCCATCGGATGTAATATACCTTGATTTTCAGAAAGCCTTCGATACAGTTCCCATAAGCGACTGCTGACCAAGCTAAGGGCACAATGGCTTAGGAGAGCAATTATGTTTTCATGGATTGGCGATTTGGCTTTCAAGCGTAAACAACGGGTAGTAATAAATGGCGAGGCACTGATTGTAGATGTTCTAGTGGGGTGCTCAGGCTCGGTCCTTGGTCCCTACTCTTTTTCTTGATATATTCAACGATCTGGACTGCGTACTTGTATCTAAAATATCGAAATTTGGCAAGATGACACCAAATTAAGGCGGTAAAGCATATACTAGAAAAACTTGCGAACTCCATACAAAGTGGATCTCGACAAACTATCAGATTGGAGTAGTAAATGGCTATTAAAATTCAATTCCGATAAATGTGAAGTACTGCATATAGGCAACGATAACCCTCAATTCACATATAAATGCAAAATAATCGGTTACTTGAAGTACAGCCGTAAAAGGGATTTAGGTGTCAAATCATCATATGATCTGAAAACAGTCCGCAGTGCCTAGCTGCCAGTAAAAAGGCAATATTATGTGGGCTTTATTAAACGATAACTTTGAACATAAAAACTCCGAAAGTAATGACACAATTTACACTTCCTTAGGTTAGCCGCACTTGGAATATGCCCGTTTCAATTCTGGTCGCCTGTTTCGTAAAAGATCAAGCCCAAATTGGAATCCAATGCAAAGAAAGCAAACCAAACAATTCCATCTTGCGAGTTCATCTTATGAAGAGATAACTGCGGAAACCTTAAATATGTTTTCCTTAAGGATCGTAGCATCCGTGGTGACTGATAGCAACCTTTTAGATCCTAAAAGGTTTGATGTCTTAATCAGAGAACCTATTCGAGCTTTCAACTCAATTGACAACAAAGAAATAATGGTTTAAAACTAAACGGTCAACTTTGCATCACCGATCGCCGTAAAATTATTCAATGTTTTTAGCGTTGAACGATTGAACAAGTTACCAGCCAAATGTTGTCGAGCCAGCAACAAGACTAACATTCAAAAACAGACTTGAGCCGCACTGTAAATTACATGGGTTATTGATAGTGCGAATTCCTATCTAGTCCCCCGTATCGAGTAGTTTGTAAGTGGTAGTGGTAGTTGTGTTAGTATTTTTCATATCCTATCATTTCTGCCTACGAAACTCCATGTTCCTATCCTACTTCAGGCACCATGGTATCATTTTGTCCAAACTGTTTTCCTTACAGTAGTTTGATAGTTAGTAGTATGTAGTTCAGCAGATACCCTCGCTATGGACCAATAGTCTCCTGGTGTACTGTTTATTCCTATGTAAGCCTATGGAAGGTCCTCCCTCTTCTCCTCCACCTCCCTCTTCTGCTTCCTCCTCCTCCTCATCCTCTTCTTCCTTCATCGTCCCGTAGCTATTCTTTGCACACGGAACAGCTGCGGTCGACATGAAAGACTTGACTGCAAAACACTTTCTAACAGGAGAGAAATTTTAATCCTTCACTTTTGCAATAACTGAGACTTACCGAGCTCTGATATGTACTGTTTCTTCTTCCTCTTGTTCCTCTTCTTATGTTTCATTCTATTATTACAACTTAATTTCATCATCAGCATCAGCTGGGCCGTCAATAACCTTGATAAATAGCGCAGTATGGCCAGAAAATAAATGAATGTTTGGGGTTTTTTTTTCCGTAAAGTCACCTGCAGTCAGCCCAGTCAGGTCCGTCCAGGTCGCTTCGGGTGACTTTTCCCGGGCTTTGACAAAAAAGTCTTAAGTGCTAAGTTTTTTTCCCGGGTTTTGACCCCAAGGGAAAATTGTAAAACCCCACCTCCCCCCTCCCCAAGCCCTTCCTCGTTTTCGGCACGACCCCCACCTTTTTCTATTCCCCCAAAAACCCTATTTTCCCCCTTTTTAACCAAACCCCCTGCCTATCCTTCCTCGCTCCGGCACCGCCCCCACCGCTCGTACCTTCCCTTTCCTCCTCTCCTACCTTCCTTACCTTTTACCTCCCCCCTTTACCTTACTACCCCTTAAATATCCTTACCTTTTACCTCTTCCCTCACCTTACATCCTTACCTTTACCTCTTCCCCTACCTTATTTTTTTTTCCCTTTCCTTTTCCCTTTCTCCTCCCCTGGGCCCGGGGGGAGGTGGGGTGGGGAGGACCCTTTTCAATTTTTACTTTTTCTTTTCCCTTAAAAACACTTTAAAAAACTAAGGGGTAGAAAGTGTCCACAGGTAGCCTTTTTTTGGACCGAAAGGGGGTTTTTGCTTCTTTCTTCCTTTTGAAATTCCTTTGTATTACCTCCCTCCCCTTTCCCTTTTCCCTTGCCCCGGGCCCACATATTCCCCTTCTCTGGAATGTATGTGGTATGGGGATGTCTCAAACCCAAATCCCCTTTGGGTCCAAGCTCATGACGTCACTTTTGGGGATGGAGTTTAAAAGGGTTGATTGCTGGGTTTTAAAATCTTTTTCTATTTAACTCTTTTCAAATAGCCCCTTTTGGTTGGGGGTTGGGGGTTTTAAATTAGTCTAATCTTCAATAAAACCCCAGTTTATAGCCCAGCAATCATTAAGTTTCCCCCCCAATGTAAACTTTCACGGCTTGGACAACGGTAAATTGGCTAGAGACTTTTTCCCCAGGGCCAACATACTTTCCAGGGGGAAGGGGAATTTTGTTTTCCCGCCCAAACCACCCCTTCTTGCCAAACTATCCCCCGCACCTTTTTGGGTTTCCCCGCCCCTTTGTCTGCTTCTTACCCATCCCCCTTTAAACCCCCTTCCGGCCCCAGATTTTTTCCTAAAATTTATTTTTAAAATTTGGGTTTTGTTGTTACCTAAAATTACGCAAAGTAACTTACTGTAATATCCCCCAAATTAGCTAGTGGCCCAAAGAAAACCAAAAACAGGTCTTTATCTTAAAAAATATTGCTCAACTTATTTAAATTTTTCATTGGTACCAAAATTACAATGGAAATTACTTTTTTGGGCCTAAAGGGGGGTTAACGTTAGTGATAAGGGGGGGGGAAGGGGAAAATTGAAAGGGCCCAAAAAAACTACTTTATACTGGACCTTGCTATTTCATTTTGGGGCTTTTTTTCCATGGGGGCCATTTTTGCGATTCCTTTCCATTTTGGGAACATAAACCCCCTTTTTCCCTTCCTTTTGGTTTTCTTTTAAAATTTGAAAAAAAAGGGTTACCCTTCGTAAAATGTTTTTTCTATAAATTATCAAAAAAAAAACAGTAAAATGCAAAAAAGAAATGCCTTATGAGAGGGGTTAAAGAAATATGCTTTAAACCCTTAAATATTCATTTGAACTCATCCCCTTTTTAATATTTTGCGAAAAAGCTTTTTAAATTTCTAGCGAAAAGAAAGAAGGGGGTTTTCTTAGTTTTTCCATTGCTATATTTTTTTTTTGAAAAAAGAATCATAACTAGGGCAAAAATTAGCTTTAAAACTAAAAAAAATAACATCATTTTAATCGGGATAATTACCCGCTGGATGATGTTTTTTTTATTTAGTTAACCAAAATTTAGGGCCAGGGTTATAATTCTTTTACCCAAAAAAATTTTAATATGGGCAATGGAAACCCCTAAATTAAAATTCCGTTCTATTGAAAATTTTGGGAAAATTGTAAAAAAAAGTCCCCCAACCCCCAAAATAATCAAATTGCGATAAATTTAAGTAAAATATAATTTTTCATGAAATTTTTTTCCTTCAGCCCTCAAAATTTAAAAATTTCTTTAGTGTATTTTATATTTTTTTATTTGGGATAATATTATAGAAAAAAACTTTTCACGAAGTTTAACCCAGGTATCATTTATACGATATGCCATAGTTACTTTTTATGGAACACTTTTTACTTGCCCATACGATTTTTGGGTGTTTTAAAATTTAGCTAAAGCTAATTCAGGGATTTGGTTTGGGAATCCATTTATCAGAAAACGAAATATAGCAATGGGGCTAAAGAAAATCCGCTTCTTTCTATTGCCCAGCATCTAAAAAGTTTTCTCGCAAAATTTAAATTTGGGGAAGAGTTTAAATGAATATTTAAATTTTATGCATTTTCTTTATAGTCCCCCGTAAAAGGCATTTCCCTTTTGTGTATTTTACTGTTTTTTATTTTATAATATTTAAGAACCAAAAAGTTACGAAGATAACGGTTATATTTAAGTCTGAAAAAACCTTTTGGAAGGGGGAAAAAGGGGTGTGTTAAAAAAAAGGCAAAGGGAAACGCAAAAATGGGGCCCCCACTGGTCATGGGCGGGTTGGGGCGGGGCATTTTTTAGGCCAGTCCAAATAAAAGATATCCTTTTGGGACAGGCAAAGGGCTTCATTAAATTTAACGGGAAAATAAGTTGGGCACAAGACAAAAAGAGATTAAAATTGAGGGGACCCAAAAATAACAAGGGCGAGTAAAAACAAGGCACACAACAAACAATTTTTCCTAGAACACTTATGGTTTTTTGTATTAGTTTTCATCATTTAAATTTCCCTTCCCCCAACGAATTGGAGGGGTTTGTTTTTTTAAACCCCCATCTGTCTGTCTGTCTGTTTTGTTTTGGTTTTTTGTACAAGATTTCCCCCCCAAAAAAGGTTTTCAAATAGATTGGAAACCCAAAATTTTGGGATACCAAGTCTATTTGGTATAAGGAAAAAACTTTATTTTTTTGGATTTAAAACTATTGACAAATGGTTTCCCTGGCAACCCAAAGGGAAAAGCATTCCCCCGGCCGAGGAGGTTTCCCTCATACTGGTGGGATAAAATTTTTAAAATTTTAATTTTTAAAATATATATAGATATATATTATAATTTTATATATATAAAATAATATATTATTATATATATATTTTTTTTTTTTTTATGAAATCGGGAAACACAAAATGTTGCCATGGCAACCAAAAATTTATGAATTTCGGGGGGAGGGATGCGCTCTACTTTAGTGCCTCCCCCCCAAATTAGGTTTTAAAGTCTCGCCTCGGTGCCTTTTCTTCGTATCAATATTCAAAATTGTGAACGACGATAAGGAAAAATGCGTTTGTTTAGACGAATTACTAAAAACACACACACACACACAAAAAAAAAACACACCCCACACACAGGACAGACCGACAAAACAACAGACAGACAGACAGAAAACAGACGACAGACAGACAGACAGACAAAAGACAGAAAAGGGCAGGCAGACCCGGGCAGACAGACAGACAGGGCCCGAAAAACAGCCCGACAGAAAAGACAGAAGGGCAGGGCAACAAACAACACACACACACCACACCCACCACAAACCCCACACACAAAAATTTCATCCTTTTTAAAAAGCGAAAAAAAACCAAGAAGTGCGAAAAAAAGTGCTTCTATATTTTTTTTGTTTTTTTTTTTAGCAGTTGGGGAGGGAATTTAACGTCCGTAGGATTTACGAGGATAAACAATGGGTAAAAGTTAACCCCCTAAAACCCCCGGGTTTATTTAAAAAACTGAAGCCCGAAAGATGCCTAAAAGTAGCAGAGAAAAAATTTTGGGCCCCCCTTAACGTCGATCCTCAAAAGGGAAAAGAAAAGCGATACAAAACCCCCTTAACTCTTACGTCCAGATCTTTCCTTTGCAAAAAAATCGTCCCCTTTTTTAGCCATAAAATTAAAGAAAAGTTTAAATTGGGAAAAAAAAAATTTGTTAGTCCCACAAGGGGTACTAAACCAGGTCAATCTATGAAAAAATTTCTTATAGGGCACCCAAAAAACGTCTAATAGTACCCAAAAATTTCAAAGGAAAATTTCGTTCTGGGGTTTGTAAGGGGGGTTAAAGAAAAAGACTTAAAGGTTTGATTCAACCCCTATCAGGGCGGGATCAGTGCCACGTCAGTTCAGTGTCCGTGATATCCGTGACGCATCAGTGACGTCCCGGGCACCCTTCAAATGGGGGTTTTCAGTGCCGCGTCAGTTTTAGTGTCCGTTTATATCCGTGCCCCATAGTGACGTCTGGGCACACCCATCAGTGGCGTAACGTGCCGTGTCAGGTTTAGTGTCCGTGATATCCGTGGAAAGAAACAGTGACGTCTGGGCAAAATTTGCCGTAGTGGGGCTCCGTTTTTTTGAAGTCAGTGATTTTTTAAGATGGCAAAGTTTTCAACCCTGGAGATGGCATGATTGCCATAATTTTTGGGTGAGAAAAAAGAGGTTGAGCCAAAGGGGAAGAAAAGGAAGGGGGTACCCCCTTTGGGAAAGGGGGGTGGAAAAAAAGAGAAAGTGAAAGGGTAGTTTTTCACCTATCAAGGACTAATTGAAGAAATTTAACTAAAAGTTTTCCAATATTTTAAAAAAACTGAAAAAATGTTTTTGGGAAATTTAAACCAAATAGCTTGTTTGAAAATGCGTCCAAATTTTTTGGTTGTTTATCCAAAACACAGAACTGAAGGTTTCGGGGGGGGGAAAAATTTAATAAAAAAGTTTTCCCCATTTATTTTCGTTAAAAAACTCCAAAAACTTGTCCGAAAGTCCGTCAAAAACTAAAAAATATCTGTGGCGACGATATTCAACTTCACGGAGCTTATACGTCACTGACACTGGGAAACCAAAAAACGGTACTTGCGCCCGGGCATAAAACATAAGAAAATAAGGAAGCTTAAAAAGAGGCTGGCCCAGGCCTTTCACGTGGGGATTCCTGTCCCCCTAACACTTTCCCACATCCACCTTTCATCCCCCATATGAACCTTCCCCGCTCCTCTTTAAAGTTCCCCCAAAGGAAATCAGCCCCTAAAATACCTGTCTACTGAGACCATTCCCTTCATTCACCACCCTATTTGTGAACCAGTTTTTTCCCTATTTCCTTTCTTTTAAAACTACGCTTTTCCAGCTTTTAATCCGTTTTCTTCTTGTTTAAACCCCGGTTAAAAGCCTCTTTAAAAGCTCCCCCAAATTTTAATTTCAAAATTTTTTCTCTGAACTATATACACCCCATGTACGCCCACTCAATTAATCCCTTTTAAGGAAGAGGAAAAAAAATTGTTTAGGAAAATTTAAGAATTGGAAGGAAAACATAAATATTTTTTTCCTCACTGAAAAAAACCCTAAAAAAGAAAAAGGCGATCCCAAACTAAAAAAGAAAAAAAAAAAACCTTTTTTTTGGAAAAAAAAAAACAAAAAAAAAAAAAAAAAATTAATAGGAAAAAAACCCAAAAATCTTTTTCTCCCCCCAAAAAAAAAAAACCCAAAAAAAACAATATATTAACAAAAAAAAGAAACAAAAGGGAACTTTTTCCCCCACAAAACTAAAAAAAAAAACAAAAACAACAAAAAACTAAAGAAAAAAAAACAAAAATTTCCTTCTCCTCACAAAAACAAAAAAAAAGCAAAAACCAACAGGGAAACAAAATAGAGTCGTAAATAAGAAACAAAATCAACGAAATTACAAAAAAAAGAAAAAACAAAAAAACTTTAAAAGAAAGAAAAAAAAACAAAAAATAATATAAAAAAAAAAAAAAGAAAAAAATAAAAAAACAATCTCAAATACGAAAAAAAAAAAAAATATCAAAATTTAAAGCATCAAGTAAAGTAAAGTAAGTAAATATCAAGAAAAAAATAGTAAAGTAAGTAAAAGTAATTAAATAAAAATAATATCAACACTTCACTGGAGACCGACCCACCACCACACCCCGAGGTCATTCCAGGCCCCGGCCGACCCACTGCCCATAAATTACCGTACGGGGTCTTTAAGGCGCCTTGAACCCCCGCTCCCCCCCTAAAACTCCCCTCCACACCCTAAATACCCGCGAAAGGAGAGAAAGAGAGAAAAAGGAAAAAAAATACCTAAAATTTCCCTTTCACGCCCAAAAGTACCGCGCAAGAGAAAACGTGAAAGAAGAAGGTAAAAGAAATAATGAATGAAAAAACTCATGGGTTGTGAGGAAGCGAGATTCCATTCCTTCAAGGCTTCTCCGCAACGCTCCCCCGCGCTAAGCTTCCCTCCCTGGCATTTAAATCTCCTTCAGACCGCTTAAGCCTTTCCCATACCCCCATAATCCTCCCCCCCCCTTCCACCTGCCTCACCTCCTTGCCCCCCTCCCCCCCACCCCTTCCCTCTCCTTTCCCCCCCCTCCTCAACCCGGGGGCTCAAAAAAGTTAAATTTGGGCAAGGGGAAAAAGAATAACTGAGTAATGTGTGAAGGGGAAAAAAAAATATAGAGGTTTATTTTTTGGGTGTATATCCTTCCTACATTTTTTATTTTTTTTCATCTTTTTTTCTTATATTTTTTTTTCAACGCGCGAGGAAGTTGTGTGGCTTGAGGGGGGCGGCGAAGGGCCTCACTCCCCACCGCGTCGTTTGGGTGCCGGGGCCGCCCCTACACCCCCCCGCCGCGGGGACGGGGCCCCTCCTGCCCTGACACAGTTTTTGAAGGGTAGTCACGTGGGCCTTCCCATTTCTGGTTTCGTTGGTACGCACCTGGGTTCGCTGTCGCGGCGCCAGGGGGGGCACACCGTCACGGCGTCCCCCCGGGGTGTGCCCGTGTGATGTCCCCCCCGCGTAGGGGGCCCCGTCCACCCACATTCAGGGGGACAGGGCTTTTTTCCCCTGAAAACACTGCCCGAGCTCGTCCTCGCCCCGCCTCCTCTTCGCGGGGCGGGTCGGCACGGGAAAGGGGGAACACCCCGTGCCTGCTCAGCCTCCGACCAGGCGTGCCCTCCCCCAAACAGGGCGGCCCACCCCCCGGGCGGGGCCTTGGGCTCCGGGGGTCCCGGGGAGAAGGCGGGCCCTCAGAGTCTGACGCGGGGCCCTGGCGGCGCCCTCCGGTCAGGCAGCGGCGGGAAACTTGAAGCCTCCTCCGGGAAAAGTCCTCAACGCAGGCGGGACCCGGTCTTGGGCGGAGGCCCTCAAGAGAGCCCGAGGATCTCCCCAGCCCCACTTCGGCTCGCAGGCAATAGATATGCAGGGCTCTTCGTCCCAACCTCGGGGGTGGAGGCCCTCACTCCATTTGGGGCCCCGGGGATCTGCACGACTCCTCTCTCTCTCTCTCTCTCTCTCTCTTCTCTCTCCTCTCCCCTCTCCTCTCTCTCTCTTCTCTTCTTCTCTTCTCTTCTCTAAAAATCCTTCCAATCTCTGTTTTTCCCCTCCCTTTCTTGTATCTATCCCGTGGAGCATCATTTCCTATACAAACCTATTTTTTCCATCCACCAGCAGAAAACATGCCAACCTCCTCCGATGTTCTGCTAATCCCAAAAAATGTTTAAATATCATGCAATCATCCGGCGTAAAAAATCCACGCCCAATATTCTTTAAAGGGGAAAATTTTTTTTTTGTTTCTTTGTGAAAATCAAAATGGTTCCAGATGGATTTCAATTTTCTCTGACATTTACAATTGTTTTCGCTCCTCCACTGCCCATCCCCACCCCCTTCCTTCCCCCCTCCCCCACGCTCCTTCCTTCCCCCTCCCCACTCTCCCCCACCTCCTTCTCCACCCCCCCCTCCCTTTCTAGCTTCCACTGCCCTATCTCCACCCTCCTCCACTCCTCTCCTCTTCCCCTCCCTCATGGCACCCCCCTTCACCCGTCCCTTCATCCGTTGGGGCGTAAGGGCGGGAGAAACAAATGGCCCCATCAGACCCCGAAACCCGCGGAAGATGGGTGTTTTTTTTCTCTTGACTTCAAATACTCTCTCTCTCCCCTTTTCCCCTCTCTTCTCTCTCTCTCTCCCCCTCCCTTCTCTCTTCTCTCTCTCTCTCTCTCTCTCTCCTCCTCTCTCTCCTCTCTCTCTCTCTTCTCCTCTCGCTCTCTCTAGGGAAAACTTAGTAAAGCGAGAGTTCCTGTACTTCTCCTTTCTCTAAAAACACCACAAAGTAAAAAGGGTATTTACTTCAATCCTGCTAAAAAAAACCCCTTAAAAAACTGTATATATGGATGGACATTTGTAATTTTTCCTAACTTATGTGTTGATAAATGGAGTGTGAGTTTGTTTTTCAGGTGTTATACCCTTTTCGTTTTTTTTTTGAGTATTTTACGTCTTTTTTAACCCCTTTCACGCCCAATCTTTCTTTGCTATAAAAAATGTATGTGTCGGCCATAAAATTAGAAAAGTAACTAAATATCCCAAATCAGTTATCGCAAGGATATAAACGGTCATATTTTTAAAATATTTTGATTCTTTAAAAAAATCTTTAATGGTGCCAAAATCCCAAGGGAAATTCATTTGGGTCCAGGGGGTTAAGGGGAAATGTAATTGATGGCATGGAAATGTGTGTTGTTGCCTTTTTTTTTCACTTTTTTTTTTTTCGTAGACGTATGAACTTGCTTGACTCAGTTTTTTTTTTTCTGTGTAGTCTATAGTTATTTTCACTTATATCAAATTAGGTTACAGGGATTTTGACAAAGTTATTTCGTCCCGGGGTTTTGTTTTTTTTCGTACACGATTTTGATTTTTTTTTCGTACATACCTGGATTCTTTTCGTAACTTAGTAATAAAAGTTCTCTTGACTGAGTTCGAAACGACTACGTATATCATAAGACTACGAAACAACTTTTGGTGTACGAATCTACGGGTGTACGAAAAAACTTGGTACGAACTGACTGCACCCCCTAATTTTATATGTATGTAAAAAATGCTATGAAACGGGAAGCTCTTCTTACATTAATTCTTGACTTCATTTAGAAAATTTTCATTTTCCCTTCATCCTATTTTATGCCCTCTTTTATTTTCGTCTTTTTTTTTTAGCCTTTCTACGCACCCTTTTAGCGAACTTTCCTTTCCTCCTTAATCTCCTTTCCCTCCGCCCCTGTTTTCCCCCTTCCCACCTTCCCTTTCCCTTTATTTCCCACAATAGATGCCTCTCTCTCTCTCTCTCTCCTCCCCCCTCTCTCTCTCTCCCCTCTCTCCCCTCCCCTTTCTCTCTCTCTCTTCCCCTCTCCCCCCTTTTCCCCCTCTCCCCTCTCCCCAGTACTCACCCACAGCCTGTGGGTCTCCTCGCGGGAATTAAAGATCGATGTTGGGGGCCCATAGCTGGGCACCCCACCCCCACACCCAAAGGGCCCCACACCCCCCCACCACCACCCCCCACCCCCCACCACCCCCCGCCCCCCCTCCGCCCTTTGACCTCATGGGCCTCGTCATCACGCGTGGGCGCGGGAAGGCGGGGGGAATCCGAGGCAGGGCGTGAAGACATGGGGCAGTGAAAAAGTAAGGAGAAGGTTTTGTTTATTTAAAAGGATCGATAGTTTTGATGTGTGGGGGGGGGCTTGGGGGTGTGTGTTTGTGTGGTTGTGGTGTGTGTGTGTGTGTGGTTGTGTGTGTGTGTTGTGTGTTGTGTGTGTGGTGTGTGTGTGGGGTTGTGGTGGTGTGTTTCCCTGCCCAGTACCAAAAACCTAAACTTTTTTCCCCCAATTGGTGTGTCCCTTTTTTCTTGAGGTTCGTCAAAGCTAACCTCTCTCTTTTCCTCCTCTCTCTCTCTCTCTAACACAGTACCATGAGCCCCCAGGAGGAAGAAAAGGGGAGGGGGATAGATTCGAAAAAAACGTACATATTTTTCCTTTGATAACACCAACACACACACACCCAAACACACACAACACAACACCACACACACACACACACACCACACACCAGTGGCTTTTTTTACGAGGTCATGGATCCACCGCTCTTAAATATTTTATTTTATTTATCAGCAGCTTTGCCATGGGGGTTTATGCAAAATTTTTAAAATATCAGACCAACAACAAATACTATCATCACTACTTTTGCGTTGTCACTTCTAGCCTTTTACCACTACTGCAATGACGACTATTTCTACAAAATACAAATTTAAATCTGCAACTAAAAAATAATAAATATACAAATATGAAGAAACTAAAAATAGAATCAGCTGAGAGAGAGAGAGAGGAGAGAGAGAGAGAGAGGAGAGGGAGGCGAGAAGAGGGGGAGAAGAGAAGGAAGAGGAGAGAGAAGGGGAGAGAAGGAGAGAGAGAGAGAGAGAGAGAGAGAGGGGAGAGAGAGAGGAGAAGGAGGGAGAGAGAGAGAGGAGAAGATAAGATAAGATTTTCATCCTATCTAGACACTTTGCAAGTACCCAAATACAAGGTTATTGACTATACAAAACGGCCCACGTCAGCACGAACTACGGACTCGAACCGCTGACCCAATGCACGGCCCCTGCAAAATTGCGAAAATCCGTCTCTACCAAACCCCCCCCGACGGGGGGAAAAAGGAGAGAGAGAAGAGAGAGAAAGGGGGAGGAAAGGGGGGGAGAGAGAGAGAGAGAGAGAGAGGGGAGAGAGAGAAGAAGAAAAAAAAAATACATATATTATAAGGAAAGATTATCATCCTCACTTACATTTTATATTATTTACAAAGGGAAAATAAATTGGATATCCTGCAGAGATTAAATTCATATCTATTGTGAAAATTTGGGAAGAAGGAAACTTATTGACCGCAGAAAAAAATTTTTCCTAAAAAAAAAGGAGTAATTGGAAGGTGCAAACTGAAGCGGGTTTTCTTTTGTGTTGTGTTGTGTTCGTGTGCGTGGGGGTGTGCTGTGTGTGTGTGTGTGTGCTTGTGTTTCGTGGTGTGTGTGTGTGTGTGTGTTGGGGGTGTGTGGGTGTGTGTGGCTTGTGTTGGTGTGTGTGTGTGTGGGGTGTGTGTGTGGGTGTGTTTGTGTGTGGGGTGTGTGGGTGTGTGTGTTGTGTGGGGGTGCGTGTTGTGTGTTGTGTGTGTGTGTGCTTGTGTGTTTTGTGTGTGTGTGTGTGTGTGGTGTGGTGTGTGTGCTTGTGTGTGGTGTGTGTGTGCGTGTGTGTGTGTTGCGTGTGTGTGTTTTTGGCGGGTGTGTGTGGTGTGTGCGGTTTTGGTGTGTGTGTTGGTGTGTGTGTGCGTGTTGTGTGCGTGTGTGGTGGTGTTGTGTGTGCGTGTCGTGGTGTTTGGTGCGTGTGTGCTGGGGTTTTGTGCGTGTGCGTGTGTGTGTAGTGTACGGGTTTCGTGTTGTGTGTGTGTGTGTGCCTGTGTGTGTTCGTTGTGTGTGTGTGGCGTGTGTGTGTGTGTGGTTTTGTGTGGGGTGTGTGTTTTCGTTTTTTGTGGTACGTTGCTTTTCGTGTGCGTGTGTGTGTGTGCGTGTGGTGTGGGGTTTGTGTGTGTGGTGTGTTGGGGCTTGTGTTTGCGTGGGTGTGCGGTGTGGTGGTGTGTGTTGTTGGTGGTGTGTGTGGTGTGCGGTGCTGGCTGTGTGTGTAGTGTGTATGTGTGTGTGTGGTGTGTGGTGTGTGGTGCTGTTTTGGCGTGTGGTCGTGTCGGGGCGTGTGGTGCGTGTGCGTGTGTGTGGTGTGCGTGTGCGTGGTGTGTGTTGTTGTGTGTGCGTGGTGTGTGTGTGTGCAGTTTAATGCCCCAGGACCCATATACATACAAAGGGATAAAATCTAGGCCTTCATTCCCTTCCTTTTCTATAGGCCTATAAGGTAACTCCCTAATATACTACTACATACATACTACTCATCATACATAATACAACATACAATCCTCCCTCGGTAAAAAGGAGGCATGAGGCATAAAAAAGGGGCACCTCAGATTGCCTCCAGCTTGTAGGAATTTAAACCAGGATGTTTTGGAGCTGACCAGGTACCCACCAGGTGGTGGGGAGCGCTTATAATGGTATATTGATAACACACCCACTACTACTCCTATACTACTTACTACTACACTAAATAGGGTTTTCATAAACTAGTCTTTGAATCAATTTGACCAATTTTAAATATTATTGTAAAATCTGTTCTTTAAGTTCTGAAAGTTTTGAAATTTAAAAAAATAAATAATTCAAGTCATCCCGGTTGGAATAGAAAGTCAAAAACCTTCACAGAGCGCCGGGAGTTATATGGGTGGTGAGAAACCGGGAGGGTAAGATTTAAAGGGGTACGGAACATGGTTCAAGTAGGCAGAGTTAAAATGCTTTAAAAATTGTAAAAATGATGAATGAATGAAAATTTTTTCTATTTAGGATAAATTCAAGAATAAAAAAATGAAATCTTTTTGGAAAAAATGTTCAACTTAGGGAAAAAAAAGTTTTAAATATTTTAATTAATTGATGGAAAAAGGGAAACCGTGCTTTTTTTGAAACCTTTAGAAGCAGATTTTTTGCGGAAAAAGATGAAATGATCCAGAGGAAAGTAATTTAGTAAGCTCCTCAAAAAAGTTTGGGGGGAAAAATAAAAAATTTAAAAATGTGTATTTTTTAGCTGAGAGGATTGAGGAAATTGTAAAATCTTTAAATCCTGGATCTGGTCAGATGCTATTCTCAACTTTTTAAAAAGGCCCAACACATCAGTTTTTTACGTGTGTGGCACGTTTTTAAAAGCTTGTTTTTCCATTGCATATCCCTCCCGCGTGTTTTGGGGAGATATTTAAACCCCTTCATCAAAGTCACACCCCGGGAATTCAAATAGTCACAAACTACAGGCCCGTGATGCAAACTTCTTACCTTTAAAATTATTGAGAAACCATTTTAGATATATTAGAGGATAACACATTTTAACTGGGACCGTTTTGGTTTTAAAAAAGGCCTTTTCCCAACTGATGATTTTCCTTTTTAAAAAAAACTATAAATCATAATATTTTACTTTAAAAATGGTCATAGTCTTTTTTATCGTTTTTTTTAAGGGTTTAGGATCCGGGAAAGGCTACACCCGCTATTGTGTATCTTTGGTGCCGTTTAAGGGAAACTACCACCCGTTTGTGTATCTATTTGGGGCACTGCTTAAGGCATCAAGCACGAGGATTTTTTGGGACGGGAATTATGGAATTTTTAAGGCTTGATAAAGGAGTAAGGCAAGTGGTATTTTTTCACCTCTCTTATTCAAATTATACATAATAACTTTAACTAATATATCAAATATGGGCATTGGATGTGTTTTGGGGTTTATGCGTGTAAATATCATAGCTTATGCATGATATTGTTATTCTTTTTTAAAAAATGCCTGATTTAGGTTAATTACCAGAATATTGCTATCGTTCAAAAAAAAAAAAATTTGGGAAATTAAAAAGGTAAAATCGAAATGTGTAATATTTGTAAAAAGGGGATATCCAAACATGTGATGCCATGAAACTAGGGCAGGATGAATTTCAGATTTTGGATAATATAAATACTTGGACTTTTTTGAAAGAAATTTGTCGGACATTTTTGATGTTTTTGCGCGATTGGGGCCCAAATTTTATTCCCCCGATTTTTTAAAGTTTTTTTTGAAATTTTTTAAAAAAATCAAAATTAAAACTCTTAAATTTTTTTTTCAACTCTTATTGTCCCCAGATAGGCCTTGAATTGTGGGACTTTAAAGCAATATAAATAGGCAGATTTAAAAAATTTTGAAGTTGCTTTTAATAATGTTAAAAAGATTATCGGTGCCCCTATCTCAAAAAGCAGCCATTGGTGGTAATTTTTAATCATTTTTTTTTGAAACTCATCAAAATCCCTTTTATTTCTAGATTTATTTTGAATTTTAAAACCCCCAAAAATTTTTTTTTAAATTATCTACGTTAGCTTTAAAATCAGAAGTTTTTTAAAACATGGGTTCTCTTTTAAGGAAAAAATGGCACCCTACATCTAATGACTGGCTAGTAAAAGCTCGCATCACATGGGTAAAACTATGAACCTCACACTGGCGATGTCTCTTTTAATGAAAACCCCCATTTTAATGTTTATTTTGCAATTTTTTGCTTGAAAGTAGTTTTTATCACTTTTATATTTTGTAATTTTTTAGCCCACCTCATATAGAATGTAACTTGATATATATTTGCAAAATTTTTTGCTATGTTTACATATACAAAAAAACTTTTGCCTTTTTACTTTGCACTCTACTACTGCTGCTTTTAGTGATAATGATAATAAATAATAAAAAGTAATAATAATAATAATAAAAATTATAAATAATAATAACAAAAATGATGATAATGATGTAATAATAATAATAATAATATAATAATAATAATAATAATGATGATCATGACAATAGTAATAATAATACTAAAAACAATGATGATATTAATGATAGTAATAAAAACAATAATAATATAATCAAGCAAAATAATAATATATAATAAAAAAAACTGTAGTAATAACAATAAAAATTACAATTATCATTACCATACTTGTCACAACAACAACAACAACAACAACAACAACAACACACTGATGAAACAACCAAAAAAAAGCGGATTTACGCCAAACAGTAATCATTGCCAACCGTATTCAGTGCTTGTGTCAACACCACCACCACCACCACCACACCACCACCACCACCACCACCACCACCACCATCACCACCACCACCACCATCACCACCACCACCACCACATCACCACCACCCACCACCATCACCACCACCACCACCAGCATCACCACCCACCACCACCACCATCACCACCACCACCACCACCATCACCACCACCATCACCACTACCACCACCACCACCACCACCATCACCACCACCACCACCATCACCACCATCACCACCATCACCACCACCACCACCACCATCACCACCATCACCACTACCACCACCACCACCACCACCACCATCACCACCACCATCACTACCACCACCACCACCACCACCATCACCACCACCACCACCACCATCACCACCATCACCACCACCACCACCACCACCACCACCACCATCACCACCACCACCACCACCACCACCACCACCACCATCACCATCACCACCACTACCACCACCACCACACCACCACCACCACCACCACCACCACAAGTCTCGGAGTCTCGGAAATTTGGGGCAGAGTCAGTATTGACATGACAGATTTCCATACTGACTCTGCCCCAAATTTCCGAGACTCCCAACTCCCCTTTTTGCCATGTCTCGGGCGCCGGGTCGATGGACTGACATTCACGGCATACTTGAATAACATCACGTACCTGCTGCCGTTGAACTGTGGGATAGAGTCTTTTGCAGAAATATAGCGTACGCTTGATACCTGGATGTCCGCTGGTCACGTGGATCTTGGCGATGTCCTGCTCAGTGATGGCGACGGCAGCTCCACATGCCAGCTGGTCTCTCTATGGGCCAAGCCACCTCTTCGGCACCCGAGTGAGCGCGTCAGCTTTGTTCTCGGCGGAAGACACGAACCTTATATCTAAACTTAGGCCATATTCTTCAACGATGGCCCGCAGCGTCTCTAAACGCCTGCGGATCAGCATCTCGCTTGAGGCCTTGGTCTTCACTCGTGTTTTCTTTGACAAAGTGTCCTTCACCCAATAATACACGGTCCTGGAGTCTTGTCATAATGGTTAACTTACTCATTTTCCAAGCAATGGCGAGATTCAGCCCCTTGATGACTGCATCCAGCTCAGCAAGGTTTATGTGAGAGCACTCATCCCGTCGCAACCAGCATGCGTCTTCTATAACGTCGCCGTTCACCTCTAAGACTGCTCCCAGCGCGAGAGAACTTGCATCTACCCACAACGAATTTTCATCACCCTTCACATCCCACCGTCCTCGGGCCGGATCTGATCTCTTCACCTGCTTCAATGTTTCCTCGATCATAAAGCGCAGCTTTGAGTCGGTGACCTCATCTTCCCAGGAAGTGGTGGCCGCATTGGCACGCCTTTTCAGGTATGACGCCGCCACTCTCAGCCAGCCGCACACAGGCAGGTGACTTGTCAACTGCCCGCACAGAGAGAACGTGCCGTCCTGGTAGAGGGGGTCGCTGGCGCCGGGAAGACAACACCCCTGGATGGCTCTGGGCGATCGCACAGGACAACTCCGGCGTCGACTAGTGTGGTGTGTCATGTGTGTAACCAACCGAATCACTACGCCCGTGACTGTCTGGCCGGGCGCGGCGGGCGCCGTGGAAGCCGCAGCAACGTGCGTTGTTTCAGCTGTAGGCAGCTCGGCCACATTGCTTCATCGTGCCCGGGAAACGGCTCGGGAGAGGTAGCACTGGCGCCAGCTTCCTCTCCGGACTGTCTGTAACGAGCGCCCTGCCGACGGTTCGGTTGTTTGTTGATGGAGTAAAGTGTGACGTCCTTGTCGACACCGGCAGCACGAGGTGCATCGTGTACGCCCCCACGTGCTCTCGTTGGAAGAAAGTGAACGTTAGCATGACTACGATGAGCGTTGAGCGTTGTGAGTGTATGGGGATGGGTGAGGTGCATGTCCAACTGCTCTCGGGACCGTCAGTGACGATGAGTGCGCTTGTGATGCGAACCAGGCCGCTTGGTTTTGACTTTGTTATGGGTATGAATGGTATACATGCCTTGCGTGGTGTGACAGTGCGCTCGTTGGACGACGTAAAGTTTGGTATCGAGGAATCCGAGGTCGTGACAGCGGCGGCAACTGCCTTACAGAGAGACGTTGATGAAAAGGACTTTGGAGTGACATATGACATGAAAGCCCGCACGTGGACTGTGTCATGGAAGTGGAGCAGTGGCACGGGGCCACCGCGACTGCAGAATACAGTTTCAGAGTATCGCGTGCCTCAAGCGGCCCGGCAGGAATACGAGAATGAACTGTGTCAATGGATCAAGGATGGTTGGCTGGTTCCGTACAGTAAGGTTGTTCACGGGCCAGTGAGAGGAACTATTCCCCTGATGGCTGTTGTGCAACGTAATAAGAAAAAAGTACGCCCAGTGATGGACTTTCGTGAACTTAACTCTTATCTTGATGTGCACACCGCCGATGCGGACGTCTGCGCGGAGAAAATTAGAGAGTGGCGCAGACGGGTCAGAGAGTCTCTCTCCTGGATTTGCGTAAAGCCTACCTGCAAATTCATGTCCACCAGTCGCTGTGGTCATACCAGACGGTGGTGTTTCGAGGAATGCGGTACTGCCTGACACGGTTGGGCTTTGGGCTGAACGTCGCACCTCTCGTCCTGAAAAAGGTTTTGAGCACTGTGCTGAGCTGGGATGAGAGAATTAATTCCGCCGCCTCACCGTATCTGGACGACATACTAGTGGACGAAAGTGTGGCCTCTGCAGCGGAAGTTGAGAATCACCTAAGCCGACACGGCCTGATCTGCAAGCCTGCCGAGCGTGTGCACGAAGGAGCTCGAGTGCTTGGCATGAGAGTTTGGGGGGAGCGCCGAGGCCTCTTTTGGAAGCGGGACAACAACATCGCAGACATGCCTGAGAAACTGACGAGGCGGACGGTGTTCTCTCTGTGCGGGCAGTTGACAAGTCACCTGCCTGTTTGCGGCTGGCTGAGAGTGGCGGCGTCATACCTGAAAAGGCGTGCCAATGCGGCCACCACTTCCTGGGAAGATGAGGTCACCGACTCAAAGCTGCGCTTTATGATCGAGGAAACATTGAAGCAGGTGAAGAGATCAGATCCGTGATGTTATTCAAGTATGCCGTGAATGTCAGTCCATCGACCCGGCGCCCGAGACATGGCAAAAAGGGGAGTTGGGAGTCTCGGAAATTTGGGGCAGAGTCAGTATGGACATCTGTCATGTCAATAATCAACATTACCTTACTCTTATAGATTGCGGTCCATCGCGTTACGCCATCTGGAGGGGCATCAGACGTCAAGACACCGCCAGCGTCACCGAGCAGCTGGAGTCTGTGTTTTTGGAGCGAGGAGCGCCCAAGGAGCTGCTAACTGACAACGCCACCAGCTTCCGCAGCTCCTTGTTCGGCGAGTTCGCCAATCGCTGGGGCATAGCAATCCGATACCGTTGTGCCCATGTCCCTTCAGGCAACGGTATATCAGAGCGATGCCATCGAACGGTGAAAACTATACTGGCGCGGAAAGGTTGTTCTGTGGCAGAGGCGGTTTACCGCTACAACGTGATGCCACGAGGGAACGACGCTGCATCCGCCCCTGCTAACCAGATATTTAGGTACGAGGTGAGGCTGCTCGGCATCGACGAGGTGAGGCAGCAAAATCAGTCAGCGGACGACCAGCACCGCTATAGCGTCGGGGATCGCGTGTGGATCCGCCACCCCAGCAGGCGCTGCAACTCCAGGAGCCTCGAGGGCACGGTGACGCGACTTGTATCGCCCCAGAATGTCGAGGTTGACGGTATGCCTCGCCATGTGCGTGATCTGCGGTTGGTCACTTCACCATTGCCCACCCCGGGGGAACTTTCAGCGTCAGAGCAGCCGGATGTGGTAGAGGAAGACGACGTCTTGTTGATCCAGGTGCCGGGCCCTGCGAGGGGCTCCGAGGATGAAGGCACAATCGAGGAGGGAGCAGATAGTCCAGAAAGACCGCAGCTGCGTCGGGGTTCCCGGGAGCGCCGACCTACGCAACTATGTCAATATAGTGATCTATAGGATCAGGGGGGAGTGTAGTGTATGCGTGTAATCTAATAACTATTAACCCTGTACTTAAGGATAATTGTGTGTGTGAGTGTTTCATATATATTGTTTCGTTTGTGTGAGTGTTTCATATATATATTATTTCGTTTCAAGTCTTGTTTCGGGGCCCCGAGGCCAACCTGTTGAGTTGACCAGTCTGCTATGATTAAGGCAGTGCAAATAAAACGGGCAAAAGTAACGGATGTCTTCATCGGCCTGAGTTACCACTACAGGGGGAAATGTCAGGAGGGAAGAATGTCCAGGGGGAAAAATGTCAGGAGGGAAGAATGTCCAGGGGGAAAATGTCAGGAGGGAAGAATGTCCAGGGGGAAAATGTCAGGAGGGAAGAATGTCCAGGGGGAAAATGTCAGGAGATAAGAATGTCCAGGGGGGAAATGTCAGGAGGGAAGAATGTCCAGGGGGGAAAATGTCAGGAGGGAAGAATGTCCAGGGGGGGAAATGTCAGGAGGGAAGAATGTCCAGGGGGGAAAATGTCAGGAGGGAAGGATGTCCAAGGGAAAAATGTCAGGAGGCAAGAATGTCCAGGGGGGGAAATGTCAGGGGGGAAGAATGTCCAGGGGGGGAAATGTCAGGGGGGAAGAATGTCCAGGGGGGAAAATGTCAGGAGGGAAGAATGTCCAGGGGGAAAATGTCAGGAGGCAAGAATGTCCAGGGGGGAATATAACGGCCCTTCCCCTACGGATATAGGCCTGTTCGAGACCAAGATATTCAAGACACGCAGGCCTGTTCCTGTTCCCCTTGAGGATGTCTTAGCGGCCAAACAAGTGGGACTAAAGGAGGGTTCACACTGGCCAAATGTCGTTGACATTTGGCCAGTGTAAACCCCCCTTTAGCATCTCAACCCTTGCCTTGGTTTCCCGACCCATCGAACAGATACTAAGGTAAGGTATAAGGTATTTCCAGCTCTGCGATATTCTTTGCAACCTAAGGAAACCAAAACTATGAGGGTATGCATTACATACTTTGTGCACGGTTATCAACAAGTAACTGAGTGTATATACATAACGGTAATACCCTATGTTTGCACACCTAGGATTCAACCTAGTAGCGCAGTTCATCATTAAGTCAATTGGTCATATTTGGGTTTAATGGAGATGTTCAATATGCATATTTTAAGCCTTTGAGCCACATTTCAAACTCCACAATCCAATTCTAAGCTTATAAAATCTTGAATTCTGTGACATTTGACAACATTAAAAGGTATATGGGTTTCATTTATCGATTCATTAAAGCTTTCCTGTTTGCTATCTCTATATATTTTTAAATTCTATATTGCATACCATTAACTTTTTTTTCTTACATAATCACCTAACAATGCATGGGCAAGTGTTTTGATGAGAGGCAGTGACAGAACACAAACATGAGGGAAGAGGAAGTATGCAGGAAAGGTTACGGAAATGACACCCGCGTTCATTGCCTAAATGTCAGGAGGCTAACATAAAAACCACAACATGAATAACGGAACACTATACTGTGAAGTGTTTTAATGGTCGAGGTGGTCCAAAAGGCTTTACATACACGTAAAAGAATAACTCCTGCGTCTATCTATCCATTTATCTACTTATATATACACTGATTAAAAACAAAGGAGGCCGAAAACTTACCTATATATAGCAAAACGTCTCATTTGTAAGAAGTCTATCAGAAATATAAAGGGGCTCTGTAGATACTCCAGTAGATACTGGTGGACCCTCCAACTGAGCAGCTTCACACCACTGGGTTACAGGCAGTGGATGCCGATCCTCCCATTGACGAAACCGCACCCTCTCTTGACGAAGTCAGAGAGGCTGTAGCAAGTGAGGGGGGAAAAAAAGGAAGCGTGTTTGTAATAATCAGTCGGAGCTCCTTAAAGCGGGGGTGAGGGGCCATGATTCCGCGGGTTGCATGTTCGTCCTGACTTGCCGATGAGGCAATCAGGTACACCCATTCCTCCGACTGGAAAAGGGGGCTGGTCGTCCCTATTTGCGAAAGGGAACGGGACCGTCAGGGACTGCAACAATTACCGCGGTATTACAATGCTCAGCGTACCAGGCAAGGTAGCTGCCCATCTATTGCTGCTGACAAGGATTCGCAGTCATCTGGTGAAGCATCACGAGACCTCAGCAAGTAGGGGTCACGCCTGGTAGTTCAAAACAACGGACCGTCATCCTAGCGCTTCGTGTTCACTGGTGGAACGCCCGACGTGAGTTTCGACAGGGGATGATTGCAGCCTATGGTCGATCTCAAGAACTGCGTTTGACTCAGTCCATCGTGGGTCACTCTGGGATCTTCTGCGGACTTCGAGGGTCCCTGCAAGGACTATTGAGTTTGATAACTGGTCTGATTCTGGGACTGAGAGTGCTGTGAAGTGGGGGGCAGGTGTATCCAGCTTCTTTCTGTGAATACAGGAGTGAGCAAGGGGGGTCCTTGCCCCATCACCTTTCAAACGCTTGTATGGATGGGTATTGGACAAGGTTGTAGATCAAAGTGAATTGTGGAGCATCGTCAACAAGATCACGATCTTGTTTTTGCCGATGATGCAGTAATCTTTTGGAGTCGCTGGAGGTAATGCTGATGGCTCTCGAGCGTTGCACGCGGAGCAAAGCCTTTGGGACTTGAGGTCTCCTGTCAAGACCAAGGTCCAGGGTTGGAGGACGTACATAGATGAAGAAGTACAGTCTGCTCATGCGTGTGGCACGGAGGACATGAGATTTGGAAAGTTTACATACTTGGGTAGCGCAGGTCCATAATGACGGCGGGTCCACGTCAAGAAGTCTTAAGGCGGATTTAGGCATAGCCACGGTATGGTAATGGGACTCCGACTCAGCGGAGTTTATTTGGCGTTGCGGGACCTGTGCAGAAGACAAAGATCCGGATCTTCAAGTCGCTTGTGATCCTGTCTTACTTATGGTTGTGAGACAATGGACACTAAATAGGTGAATTGAAGAGACGGATCAATGCCTTTGTAATAAGTGTCTTCGCAGAATCATGGGGTATCGTGGAGCATTACGTGTCAAATCAGCGATTGCACCGTGAGACTGAATCGAGGCCTATTACCTGCATAGTCAGTGAGCGCCAACTTTCGGCTATTATGGGATGTGGCACGCTACCCTGAAACCGATTCCTTCCAATCGGGTTGTATCTGTAAGAGACAATCGGCGTGGAGGAGGCCAAGGGGCGCCACAAGGCTCGTGGATCGGGGCAAGTTGATGTTCTTGTCGAGAGCTGCTTGTATGGAAAGGAGCCTGCATGGGAACTCGCGGTGGTACCATGTGGGAGTGGCGTAGGAGGGTGGGCGAGGCGACGGCGCCCCCCCGGCGTATGCCCCCAATGATTGATTGATTGAACGATTAACGCCCCCCGATAACCTGGGGGGCGTGGGTAATTATCTAGGAGATTGAGCGCTGAGAGAAGAAAGTAAGAACTGTCAATATTAACTGTAAGCGCGGCCTCGCTGTAAACATGAAAGCTCGCTCTTGAGGGTGAGCGAAGAAAGTCACTACAGAGAAGCAAGGGTGGTGACAACTCTGCGGTGACGCCTCTTGCCAGGTTTCAACTATCTCTGTCGACTTTATGCAATAGTATTTTTGTTATTATTCATTATATTATATTGTATGATTATCAGTCTATTATCATTATCCTCTTATCTTAACGTTATAATCCTTATTATTGTGATTTTCTTATTATTTAGTATTGTTATTATCATCATCATTACACTTATTATTACTTTGATCAAATAGCCATTATTACTATTATCATTATAAATTATCATTATCATCCTAATTATCAGTTATTATTACTTTTATATATCATTACAATTATTGATAAGTGAAGGCAAGGGACCAAACTAAAGACGTGGTGGTCAAAGGTTAAGAAAACACTGATGTCTAGTGACTGTTTTGAGGGGATTTGTGCCTCATATCATTACTCCAGCCTTCTTTAACGGTGAGAGCAAACTGTGTCAGCTTGTTGGACTTGTAATGGGGGGGGAGCGGAAAGAAAGTATCAAGAAAAAATAGAAAGTTAAGGTAGAAAAAAAATAGGCTTGATTTGGGTGCTGATTCTGTTGCTTACTTTCTATTCTAAGGCTAATCAAACCAGCGAAAATATTATTGAAGAATAATCCAACTACTATACCAATCACCACCACCACCATCACCACCACCACCCCCCCCCACCCCCACCACCACAACCATCACCTACCACCACCACCCACCACCACCACACCACCAAAAAACACCACCATCACCACCACCACCACAGTCACCACTACCATCACTACAGCCACGCACCACTACCACCCCCCACCACAACCACCGTGCACCACTACCATCACCACCACCACCCTTCCTCATCACCTCCTGCCGTGCGTCTGACCAGCTGAGGGGAGGGGGGCCGCCATCCCAATCCACCCCCTCCTCCTCACCCCAAACACACCCACCCATTCAAGGCTCCCGAGACAAATGCGCCATCAACAAAATATGACACCACGACTTGTGCTGTGGTGGTGGTGCGGTGGTCGGTGGTGGTGGTGGTGGTCTTTTGGAAAAAAACAAATAGTACTACATACAACTATTATTACTACTACAACAAACAACAACAACAACAACATCTAATAGTTACGGCTAATACTATACTACTACTAATACTACAACTGCATACTACTAACTTGTGTTTTACCTTGGAGCCTAGTCTATACAGTTATATCTTCCTTCATCCGGTTTTTAGCTACTACTACTACTACTACTACTACTACTACTACTACTACTACTACTACTACTACTACTAATCCTACTACTACTACTACCACCACTGCTAATACTAATGCTACTTCTACACACCCACACTACTAATACTACTACCACTAATTATACTTACAATGACAATAATAAACATCATACTTAATACCGAAACAGCCACTACAATTCCCCCCACCCACACCACACACAACACACAAAACACACACAAACAGCCCCTCACCCTACACACACACACCACACACAACACAACACACACACACACACAAACACACACACAAACAGCCCCCCTCCCCCCTACACACACCCACACAAACACACAAACACACACACAAACAGCCCCCCTCCCCCCTACACAGTACACACACACATATATCCTAACACCAGATAGCAACACAATATCCTCGTCACCTGGCCACGCCCCTACCATTACATTAAGACCTCTCACGCCCTGTTGCTCGTCGCCTGGACCCCCTTTAAGGCACACCTGTGATGATGGGGGGCCCGGGGGGGGGGACAGGGGCGGGGGGGGGCAGGTGTGCTATATAAGCCATAATTCACTTCCGCCGTGAGACATTACCTTTCAGACGCTTGATATACTTGCTTCTTTTAAACGCTGCGCCAAAAGGGACTCTTACTTAGGTACTTACTTACTTACTTTCCTCTTCCTCTTTCTACTCCTTTTCCTCCTCATCTTTCTACTCCTCCTCAACCTCCTCTTGTATTGTAATTTCCTTTTTTTTTTTTCCATTCCGGTTAAAAAAAAAGAACAAAAAGGACTTACTTTACTCTCACTCTTTCTCCTTTTTCTCTTATTTTTTCTCACTATCTCACTTTTTCTCACTTATTTGCACACTATCTCACTTTTTCTCACTTATTTTCACACTATCTCACTTTTTCTCACTTATATTTACACTATCTCACTTTTCCTCTTATTTTTTCTCACTATCTCACTTTTCTCACTTATTTTCTCACTATCTCACTTTTTCTCACTTATTTTCACACTATCTCACTTTTTCTCACTTATTTTCACACTATCTCACTTTTTCTCAGTTATTTTCACACTCTCCACTTTTTCTCAAATTATTTTCACACTATCACTTTTCTCACCTTATTTTCACACTATATCACTTTTTCTCCTTTATTTCTCCAATCTCACTTTTATCACTTACTTTCACACTATCTCACTTTTTCTCACTTATTTTCACACTATCTCACTTTTTCTCACTTATTTTCACACTATCTCACTTTTTATCACTTAATTTCTCACTATCTCACTTTTTCTCACTTATTTTCACACTATCTCACTTTTTCTCACTTATTTTCACATTATCTCACTTTTTCTCACTTAATTTCTCACTATCTCACTTTTTCTCACACTATCTCACTTTTTCTCACTTATTCATACTATCTCACTTTTTCTCAATCTATTTTCGGTTACATTTATATAATGACTGAGGGCGAGTGAGAGGCGAGTGGTGAATGCAGTAATTTGAACCAACAGACATTTGCGTCCCAAGTCATAAAACACAAGATCTTGTCCTTGTCCAACTTGTCCCATAGGACAAACCGGACACAAACCGATTAAAGTGTTCCACTTCTCAAGCCGGACTTGACCGCAAGTTTATCAATAAAATGTCGTCAGAGAGAGAGAGAGAAAGACAGGAGACGAGAGAGAGACGAGAGAGAGAGAAGAGAGAGAGGGAGCTGAGGAGAGAGAAGAGAGAGAGCCGATGTTAGAGAGAGAGAAGAGAAGAGAGGATGAGAGGGAATGTGAGAGAGACGAGAGGAGAGAGACGAGAGAGAAGAGAGAGAACGAGAGAATAAAAGCGATGCGGAAGAGGGAAAATGGAGAAAGGTATGAGAGAAGACATAATAATAGAGAATGAGAGTGGGCAGGCAAAAAAAATGAATGGGATATAATAGTTAGGGTTACTAATAGATAGACAATGAGAGAGAGAGAGAGAGAGAGAGAGACGATGAGAGAGAGAGAGAGCGAGAGAGAAGAGAGAGAGAGAGAGAGAGATCGAACGAGAGAGAGAGAGAGGAGAGAGAGAGAGAGAGAGACGATTAGAGCGAATTACTGTTTTCGAGCGGAGGACGATTAGAGCGAATACTTTTTCGAGCGGAGGACGATTAGAGCGAATGCTTTTTCGAGCGGAGTGACGATTAGACGAATACTTTTTCGAGCGGAGGACGATTAGAGCGAAATCTTTCGAGCGGAGGCGGATTAGAGCGGAATACTTTTCGAGCGGAGGGAAGATTAAGCGAATACTTTATTTTTAGAGCGGAGGACGATAGATCGAATACTTTTTCGCGCGGAGGACGATTAGAGCGATACTTTTCGAGCGGAGGACGATTAGATCCCCGATACTTTATCGAGCGGAGAGGACGATTAGAGCGAAACTTTTTTCGAGCGGAGGACGAATTAGAGCGAATACTTTTTAGAGTCGGAGGCCGATTAGAGCGCATTACTTTTTCGCAGCGGAGGAGATTAGAGCGAATACTTTTGCGAGCGGAGGGAGATTAGGAGCGCCTACTTTTTCGAGCGGGGACGATAGAGCGAATACTTTTTCGAGCGGA